>CM060955.1:31966782-32024502 GCA_030765055.1 Mantis religiosa
TGGGGGACAACACGGCACTGGGGCGAGTTTTCTCCGGGACCTCCGGTTTCCCCCGCCATCTCATTCCACCAGTGCTCTATCTTCATCTCATGCATCATCAGTGTCACCGCCTGCGGTGCCATATGTAGTAAAAGCGGGCGTTAAACACTACTCATTTTAAAGTCTGCAGGATTATTTCACTTCCTCTATTTAAAATAAAATGAATTTGTTCAATTTAAGTTTAATGTTCTAGTATTTATTTCCTTTGCTTCAGCGTGTTGTTGCTTTCACTTTACTTGCAACAAATTAATAAATATTAAGTGGACTTAAAAGAGCTACCTTGTTGTACTATCCCCCCCCCCAAAAAAAAACGCCATTATTGCTACCAACCGATTATACTACTACCAACAACGTAAAAATCAACGTTTTGAAATTATACCGTGGTAGACAAAAATCAATCGTGTTTAACTGGAAATAACATTAATTGATTACTACTGATGTTGCCTATGTGTAGAGAAAGTCACGTGTGGTGATACATGCAATATTGTGAGTGCTTTTGTGAAATAGAAACAGCGATTATTCGGTTTGATATTGGCTAAAGGCACAGCTCAAAAATAATCTAAATTGCGTCACCCTCGTAAAATACTATGGACGATTGCACGCACAAAGAAGTTAAAGTGCGGAGTTTGGTACACAAAAGGCCAGAAGGGCGGAGGGGGGTAGGGAAGGGTAAGTTACTATGGTTACAGCCAGACACACAAATCGCAAGGCACCTCCAGCCCGTCCCAAACGTTTCCTATATCTTCTTCCCCACACACACATAGGAACATAAAAATTATAGTCCTTTTAACTCTTTTATACAAACTGGAGAAGAGAGATCCCAAAACTTCAACTTCCTCTTGTGCCGGTGTTTGAAAATCTTTGGAGATGAGGAGGAGTTCCGTTTTCTCTCCCCCCTCCCTGCCTCTTGGCAGCGTCTTTGCTGTGTGTTGCTCCGAAGTTTCCAAGTTATAATTCAAATTCCCTGGAGCCAGCCACGACGGATACGAGAGCGTTTTCATCAAATTGAACTCGGAAAGGGGAAGAACGGAAAACTCCCAGCAGCATCGCCGTAAACACCGGGTGATCCACAATGAACTTGGTTACAGAGCAAGGTGTCGATTTAGGGCTTTGGTGTTGCAATTCTACTCACGTAACTTCGTAAACAACTCTCTAATTCCTTATATTATACTATCGCTTCTTTATCCCAAGGGGAATAATAGAAGTGGATAAGACACAACAAAGTCGAAAGAAGTAGCATAAATAAATCGGTTTTGTTTATATGACTTCTTCTACCTAATCTTGTATTTTTGTATAGCTTCTACAACCTGTTCTTTCGAAAGCTGCTGATTTTTTTGTTTTGTTTTGTTTAATTTACGTCCTTCAACGTTAAGACGTATCAGACGGTGAATTAAATTGGTGAAACGATACTCAAGTGGGCCCAGGGCCCATAGAGCTTAAAGTTGCCTGACATTCATCTTTAAGGTTACGGGAAAACTCCGGAGAAAAACTTATCCAGATAACTCACCCTGACCGAGATTTGAACTCGGGACCTCTTGAACGTGAGGTGCACGCGCTACCATCTGCGCTACCGAGGTGGGTCTTATTATATTGTCCTTGAAACTCCATACTCTCTCCAGGACATCGTAACAAACAACTGAATAGCAACAGCACTTTTAAGAATAACAAAGAAATATTAAAACAGTATAAGCCCTTGTCTCAGAAATGCCTGATGATATAATATATTTTTTTATTTTAAATAAGCGTGTCTTAAGCTATGTTCATTTTTGACGTAGTAAGTCCTTCTCTCTCTCCTTTCTTCCAGTTATTCGCTATTTCTCTAGATTTCTCCATAATTTTTATAATAAAGAAACTGGTACGAGGTCCGTTGCAAAAATACCTTAATGAAAAGCATTTTTCTCCTCAAATTTATAAGAGATAATTTTGCATTTGGATTTAAATTAAAGTTACAAGGTTCGGTGGTAGATGGTGTATACCTTGTGTATATATTTTGTTTATAAGCCCATAAAGAAGACCTCTCTTGGCTGGCCCCGTAGCTCAGTCGGTAGAGCACCTACCTGCAGTGCTACGAGTCGCGGTTTCGATTTCTGGCCGTGGGGGTGGGGATTTTTCTCCCACCAAGATAATTCCCCATCTTCCCCAGAGTCTAGAAGTATGAATGAGAGTGCGAATGTGTACGTGATCTAATGACTAAAACCCAACGAATACGAGTTAACACTTTCGATATGTTCCAAAGTAGAACGGCCGCCGATATGACCATTGGGGAAAACAATCACCTCTCTGCTTACATGCTAAAGCCTCCGAAACAGAAAGAAGTCACTGTAGGTAAAGAAAATGTAAATACTCTATGATAGAGACCGTCACATTCATTAGTTAATAGAGTCTACCAATCTTATTTCATCGTGATGTGCTGGTATACGTTCGTAGAATACATACCTTACAGGTGATGGTAGTGTTTACAATATTATTCTGTTTAGTACTTTCATACCTTTTAGAATTTGTCTATGTGGTTAGGCTGATTTTCATTCTAAGGTTAAAATCCTTATTTTCACCAATCTGCATAGAGTTTCTGGGAGTTTTCTCTTTCAGCACAAGTGCATCCGAGTTGGTGAGCAAATTTGCACTACCCCGTGAAGATAGGCAAGACATTTGTCTGGCATAAATGTTGCTACCTTCGAATAAGTGCCTCAAAAGTGAACATTAAATAAGCAACGAAAGCTTTTTCTGTTAATACAGAGACTATCCGAAGTCCTGCGCCGTGGCGTTGTGCTCTAGTCCTACCCTATGGGTTGCGGATTTTAAGTCCCGCATATAGGACCTTTACCCACTCAATATCGTGAGGAAGTTGAGCTACGTTAGGTAGCCAACTCTGGTCTAGACAGCTAACTTTCCGGCTCGGGGTGCCGAGATCCTGACCACATCTCATCCCTGTATCGGTTGGATAATCACCTACCTCTGCCTTGTATATGTGGGCGTGAGGTCGGCAATCGAATTGGCAGGCTCAGGTCCACTTCGGGCTCTTACGTCACGGGTTTACTTTACCCAAATAAAAGTGTAACTAAACATAAATATTTATTCTATATATAGGAATATTAAACCAGAATATTGTATATTATACTGAAAACTAATTTTTGAGATTATGGGATGTCAGGAAATTGATATTTTGAATTATAATTCCACTAAAATTAAATATAACAGCTTCCTGCCTTTTCGCAGTTTAACTTTAAAATAATCTGCAACATTTGAGTAGATGATTGCGTAATTGAAGTTCTCACAAATAAATACTCTGCTTTGTTGTGAGATATACCTATTTTTGGAGCTATGCTGTTTTTGAGAAACCTGTAGGTATGTCCTAACTTGTACGTTTTGACACAATGAAACCGATCTAAAATACTTGTGGGATAATGGTCAATAACAAGTGGGAATTAAAACTGAGTACGTAAGAAATATGTAGTAATTATCATCATTTTTCTGAGTTAGCTCGGCCATAATCTCACTTAATATTTCTCTGCAATTTTGCGGTTTTCTGTATTTGGTGCGATGATTGCTGTAATTCCAAAATATGTAAATTCTTATGAATATTATGACAGATATGAATCTTAGATATTTTTATAAAATATAAATTTTTAAAGCCAAGACAATGCGCAATGGATAGAAGACAGCCATAAGCTAAAGTTGGCCTCATAATATGAGATTACAGTTGAAAGAAATTTGAAAAAAAAAAAAAAGATTGCAGTAATACAGAAACAGGCCAAAATAATTAGTACGTTATAGCAAGTACAGAAGAAAGGAGAAGGAACAAAATTCTGAGGAGAAGGAAACAAGGTTGCTGTAAGTTGGAGCGCTGGGTATCACGCCAAAGAAGAAGAGGAAGAAGACGACGAAAACGTTGTGTATCTGCAAGATATCACGGCTGAGTGCCTCTGAAACTTGTTGCCTTGTTTTAACTGAGTGTTAAGACGGAGTTGCCGCGGGAGTACCGCATAGCTGGAAGCTGTAGCAATAGCGTGCTCGCTTTGGTGTCTGAAACAGGAAAACGCCCTCCGGTCATCAACTCATCAATCGAATTGCTCCGGTCGACTGAGCTTTCATCTTGCTTTACGTGTGCAGGTGACAACAGCAGTCCTGGGTTCAACCTCCGGCCTAACCGCATTCTTCAAACTTCACTGTTTACATAGTTCGCACGTGTTCTTACTGCGCGCAAGAACACGGTGCAGCCTTCAAGTTAAAGGAATATCACGAGTTCCGTTCTTGAAGCGTTAGAAACACGACTAAAATTTTACGCATTTCCTCGTCATTTTGAAAACATATACCTAGTTGATTTAACACTTCAGCTAGATATCTCTGCAAGAAAAATGCGTTTAAAAACAAATACTAGATTTGAAATATCCGAGCAAAGTACGTCAAACCAATACAGGCATGGATACTGAATGGAACGTTTGCAGAAGCGTCCAGTTTTCCTCAATTCTCATAATTGGCAAACGTCGGGAGATGCCAGAATCTCGGCCTAAAATGTTTCCTTCCCAAACAACTTTTTATTTCCTGTATCACCAGTGTGTAGCAAGAGGGAGTGGTAAATACTATTAAAAATCAAATATATCCATGAATGTAGTACTTTATGTATAAGTGAAACAGCAAAATATCCTTTAACCTACTGTTTCTTGGCTAACTCGGGTTCTTTCACATTGAATCGTGCATAATAGTTACTTTCAAGGTTCCAAGAAAGCTGAAAGATTTCCCCTTATATGCTTATTCTCCTATATACTTCATGTTAATCGAGTTGAAGGTTTACAAAATCAGTCTTATAGATCCAGGGGATTAAGAAAATACAGTAGACTTTAAGCAATAGTCAAATAATTTAGAAGCCGGTCGCTGGGTGATGGCTTTGACAATCTCTTCTATTTGTGTGGCCAGAAAAACGAACGACATCCCATTTGAGAAAAGAAAAGTACTGGAAAATTCAAACGAATAACAAGGAATATCTCGGAAATTTAAATTACATAAACTGTGTGTTTTAGCAAGGTCTACATTTTTATGTACTAAGCTTTTATTGGTATCTTACGATTTACAAATTATGAAATAGTCATTCAAAATAGCCGAGCGGGATGGTTCTGGCAGTTTCGTCTGTGGCCCACATTCGGCATGCCCGAGTGCAATTCCATGGCCGACCTCCCTGACCCATGGGCTTTGTCGGGGGTTTTCCCGGATTGCCAGGCGAATGCTGGGTTGGTTGATTACATCCCCGAATTCCCTGTCTCTCCATTTTATCTCCAGTATCTTTTCACATCATCTTTCATCTGGTGGTCTCTTTCAGGGTTGAAGGGGAGTCTGGTGCTGCATGGCAGGATGATATGCTCTGAGTAAACCAGTAGGACGGTTGCCGGTCTTCGAACCCAGGTCATGGTGGGACTGTTTTTGAATCACAGTATAGCATGCCTGCCTCACGTTCAAGAGGTTCCGTGTTTGAATCTCGTTTGTGTGAGTTACCTGGATAAGGGATTTCCGGGGTTTTTCCTTATCCTCAAAGTCGAATGTTGGGTAACTTTAAGCTCTATAGACCCTGAGATCATTTGAGCATCATTTCACCCATTTCATTCATCGTCCGATATGACTTGACGTTGGAGGATGTAAATTACAAATAGGTAAATTGTAAATTAAGCCAAGTCTGGTTGCCCTGCCAACTACCTTCCAATATGTTCCAGTTCCACTTAAAATAAGGAGGCTTTCAGAAGCTATTCTAGAAAAAAAACATTTAAGATATATCTTGTATTTGTCATGCAAATATCTTAAACATATGGCAAATTTAATCAAAATCCTTAGTGCAATATTTGAGAAAATCAAAGTTATTGAAAAAGTTCTATTAAAAGGTAGTTTTGGATAATGAGATTTATTTGAAAATCTTCGGTGTCTCATCTTTGGAAGACGCTGAATACACATACTCACCCACTCACCCACTTATTCCTGCCCCCAAACACCTTTCACTAAAAGATTTTCTGTTTTTTATTCAGGGTGTTTCAAAACCGGAGCTATTTCCGATGAAATTTTACCCTCGAATTTTTGGGTGGAATACAGTACCCCCTCTACTTACTGTAAATACGTAAAAGAGATTGAAAATGAACACATTAATTAACAGGTGCTTCGTGTTGCTCTTTGTAATGGGTCCTATAATAAAATGAATTACAAGGGCTTTCTATTGGAAACTTGGAAGCACTAAAGCAGGGATGGTCTTAAGGCCCATTTACATTCTTAAGCCACAAGCCAACAGAGGCTACGATCTGTACTTTACTTTTGGACTCGATTATAAAATATACTTGCATGATCAAATTACACAAATGATGTAGAAGGAACATCTGCACATCTGCATGTGTTAACTTTGTTACTTATCAATACTTCCTAAGATCTGCGGTTACAATAAACATTGGGATATAAGGTTTACCCGGATAATTTTTGCAGACATCTGCTTGTCACTAACCGTATTTTTCCCCACAGAATGGCACACAAATTCGTGACGATGAGTCATGCCATGTGCTCATTATCACAGAACACAATAAGGGACCCTTGTAAGACCAAGTCAGACGAACTTCCGTGCTTAATGCGTCACTAAGTTACATAATGTGGCCTCCAACAACAGGAAAAATGGCCCAAAGTCCTTGAATTAATGTTTGAAATAGTTTTTCTTTGTTCTAGTACATTTTTGGTAGTTCAACCTCACTATGGAGCAAAGTCATCAAATTATTTCTGTAAAACTGCAATGTTACTATTAAATATTAAATTTGTTTTGGTTAACATTGTTTGAATTGACAGTTTTAAGTAAATAATAAACATAAAGAAGCCGAACTTTGAGTTTTAAAAGTAAGGTGGCCACAAAGCCAATTCGTAAAGTGTTGGGTAACAAATGGAAGCAAATCCCTGCACTGAATACCAAAGTGCCCATATTCCAAAAAGATATTTGTTGTACTTTAATTACTTTAACATAATTTGTATTTCAGTTTTCCTTCCCAATGACTGAATAATGCTAAGGGAACCTGAGTAAGGTTAGGTATTGTAAAAATGCCCTGGATTGTTAAAGTATTTATGAATGAATGAATTATACAAATCTGAGTTGCAGATTTACTTTCTTACTCAGAAGTCCATTACCTGGAAGAGAAAATTATGTTCTTTAATCTGGTAAATGCCAGGAAGGTACTCTAAATTTTCTTCTAAAAGTCCTTTCCCATTTATCATTTCATTTTACGTATCAGCTTGTGATGCTGTAGGTACAGGGGTTTAATATACACGTAATGTCGTGGCAACGCGCATAAAAGTTTCAACGCATACATATAACAGACGGATAGTGCTGCACGGTAATAAAGAGCTTGCATAAGCAGTTAAAGATAGCGCGAGACAAAGGTCTGCCGAAACAAACAAACTGAGATAAATGGAAATTTCTGGTGACGGTTTCTTTATTGTTCCGGAAATATCTAGAATTTATCAATGAGATATTTAAGAAGGCGACGACTGCCCGCTTCGGTAGCGTAGATGGTAGTATGTCTGCCTCACGTTCAAGGGATCCAGAGTTCGAATCTCGGTCAGGGTGAGTGGATAAGGTTTTTTCCGGGGTTTTTCCTTATCCTTAAAGACGAATGTCGAGTAACTCTAAGCTCCATGGACCCTGGACACATTTGAGCATCATTTCACCTACTCCATTCATCGTCCGATGTGACTTAATGTTGGAGGACGTAAATAAAAAAAAAGGTGACAACTCACCAAGAGTGAGTCGCGAGTCTTTTTTTAATTTTTTTTTTTTTTTAATTTTCCTCCTCCAACATTTAGTCATATCGGATGATGAATGAAATGGGTGAAATAATGCTCATGTCCGGGGCCAATGGAGCTTAGAGTTACTCGACATTCGTCTTTAAGGATAAGGGAAAACCCCGGAAAAACCTTATCCACTCACCCTGACCGAGATTCGAACCCGGGACCTCTTGATCGTGAGGGTCGCGAGAGTCGTGAACAGATGTTATGTAACATGATTGTTGTAAACAGAGGTAATCAGAACGTTTGTTGTGATCATCGACCTTGGTAGTCTGTGTGTATGTGACGTAATGTTGTTACGTGAGAACTGAACAGTGTATTTCTACGGAAATAAAGAACGATTTTAATTTCTGCAAATTGGACTTTTAATTCTACGAACACACAAAGTCACAGTAAAGTCCTTTAACTCCCTTAAAGTTTGCTCACACAAATAGAACATCTAGAATGTTTCTTATGTATTAGAGTTTCTAAAGAATTTTGCCAATACTCACAGGAGTATTAACTTTTCTAAAAAAGAAAAATAACATACTTTCGATATAAAGCGTAGTCTGGTGTGGGATTTTGCAGAAAATCTTCGTCACCCCTTTGATTTCCATTAAAATAGTTATACCCTACTGTTTATTGACAGACATACACATGCAGGATTCATCTTCTAAAAATGCTACCTTTATATTCAGAGAGTCTCAAAATCTATTTCGACATCAAAGTTTTAAGTGAAATGCAATCAATAAGGAAAACAAAAGTTTTTGTTGCTGACAAGAATTTCAACACACTTCAAAGGACACTATTCACTCTTTGAACGGAGCTGTAGGTCATTTTTCAAAAATAGTCACATTTACTCTTAGAGACACTTACATTCTTCAGGATAATAACATTCTTGAGTTTTATTTACAGTACACAGTGTCATTATGTGCAACCCAAATAAGACTTACGTGGATACTTTTAGTGCTACAATATACTTAATAGACATACTAAGGGTTCCTATATCTTCTATATGACCGAAACAGGTGTCGAAATAGGCAGTTATAATTTGAAGAACACAATCATGCCAGTGCTTTATGCCTTAGCCCTTTATAATGTTTTCACACCGGCAATTTGATTACATGGTCCTAATATCACCCACCATAAATAAATAAAAAAAAAAAGACTGGTGTGAGGGCGCAATTCTTGATTATCATTCCCTTGCCTAGCTGTTCTGCACTCAGAATGAGCTAGTCAGACGGGGGGCATGTACCTAAGATCTAGAATGTTATTAAAAAAGTTTTCTAATACGTTATACAGTTTTTATACCCTTTAGATTCAACATGCAATTCCAAAATATTTTTATTCTGATTCCTTTTTCCTTAACTGTTACTTTATAAGCTGTTTTCGTTATAACTCAAAAAACTTAAGAAGTACAGGAATAAAATCATGTAATTAATAAATAAAATAAATATAAAGCAATTTCATGGACCTATTTTATTAGGGTATAGTTTTTCCAAAATAAGTGATAATTATATATAGGTACTTATTAGGAACCTGCTCGCCTCGGTACTGTAGATGGTAGCATGTCTGCCGCACGTTCAAGAGGTCCCGAGTTCGAATCTCGGTCAGGGTGAGTTACCTGGATAAGGCTTTACCGGGGTTTTCCCTTATCCTCAAAGACGAATGTCAGGTAACTCTAAGCTCCATGGAACCCGGGCTCATTTGAGCATCATTTCGCCCAATTCATTTACCGTCCGATATGACTTAAAGTTGGAAGAATTAAATTACAAAAAGAAAAAAAAAAATTAGGAACCTATATTTTAAGCAATGTTTTCCATAAAATAATGCCTGCAATTAAAACAGAAATATGCTAAGATGTTGTTTATATTTTTTTTTAAAAAATAGTAAGGTTTTATTACTCTTATATGACGCACATTAGCCACATAAACCTCTGTATAGTTCGTTATCAACGCTTAGCCTTTGAACATTTAATTTTGTAAAATTTATCGTATAAAGGTTTACTTGATTTCTTAATAATCAGTTCGTTTGTGTGAAAATAAGACTATAGAGAATAATCGATAGGTTATTAGTCTAGTGACGTACAAAGTTAATTGGATAAATACCTATACAGGTAATACAAATTTGCGGTCGTTGTTACGTTACGTTTCATTTTGTACTTCGCAATCCTTGTTTGTTAAACCTGAGGGAGAAATTACCCATCGATTACTTTTCAGTAGGTTTATTTCTGGAAATCACCGCGATAATCGGAGAAGAGTAGTTGGTGTATTATAAGCCAAATTCCAGCTAATGGCTGTCAGTTTAACATTCATTTTAGACGTATTACCACTGTCTCCTCTGTAACCCTTCTTATTCTATTTCTCTCTCCATCTTGTCCCTTCTATCGATTTCACCTTCTATAACTTAAATTGAATGTGATGCTTTCAAATATGATTTTTATAGGATGTTATTAAAATTGAAACCTAACACCTACACAAATTTGTCTCCTTTTTATGTTTCTTATTTAAGAGGAATTATATGGGTAATGTTTCCTGTGGTAACTGTTTACCTGGACCAATAGTAATAACACAAAATCTGATGCATTGCATTCACATAACTTTTTCTACTTATAATTTTACAAATAATTTTTATAGGATAGAATAGAATATGCGAGGCGGGGATTCGGCACTTCGACCAGTCTGATCTTTTGTACCTATGATCCAAGTGGGGCACCTCCGGGAGGAAGGATGAGGCGAGAGGAGACAGATGGCTGCAAACCTCAAGGAGCCACGACAGATCAGATGGCAGGTTCCCTACCACTGTCTAGTTTTGAAACTCCTCGGCTGGAGGACGAAGTTGTTTACCAAGAGCATTTCATCCTGCCATGCAACGCCGAGACTCTATCGACACTGCTACCCCGAGATCATCAGATAAGAGATGATGTGAAATGATGATGCAAGTGAAATGGAGCGACAGTAAATTCGGGGGATGTAATGAACCTACCAAGCATTCACCTGAGGACCCTGGAAAGCACCGGGGAAATATCATGGATTAAGTAGGTCGGTCACGAGAAGCGAACCCAGACCTTCCAAATGCCTGAGCCATTGCACTCCGCATTCTTACAGATAAGTTTTCATTACATACTTATATATTCGTCGTAGATGTAAGAAAAGTAGAGTAGCCGTACTTCCATAAAGTCCCTGGTAATGGCGGGGATTCCAGTAGGCGATCCGTCCAGCCGTCACATGCGGAAACCTGTATGCGCGAAAGTCAGTGTGTTGTATACGGACAAGTAGAGTATTATCGTGCTGCTCGAACGGTTACCATGGATTTATCTTTGTTAATAGAAACCTCTCAGATAACGCACTGATTACTTCATGTGAACATAACATTTATCTGTCAATTGTGATTCCTGCCCATTTCATTGGCTGAAGTAATGCGTTCATTGGTGAATAAAACAGATCCCTCTCAGTCTTACAAGAATAATAATCAGGCGTTAACTGAGAGGTTTCTATTAACAAAGATAAATCCATAGTAACGCTTTGAGAAGCAGGATAATACTGTACGGGACCAAGCTATGTGTGGTTGCGGGATACGGGGAAGTCTGTTAAGGGGAATAAGTGGTGACGTGTGGTAATACTTGCATAAACAGAAATTATCATGTGAGATTGTTATTGTTTCTTACACGAGAAAGCAGACGAGGATTTGGATGACATCACAGAGCTTCACCAACCTCCTAGCACACTAACGTCACACCTCATTCTATTCCCACTGAGCTGGATAGGACTCGCTTCTAAGCTTAGCTACCTTAAATGCAGGGACTTTATGGAAGTATGGCTACTCTATAGTGGGCTAAAGCGATAGTTATCTTATTAAAAAGCAGGTCGCTATGTGATGACTTTGAAATTGTATGCTTTTTGCTTGACTACGAGTAAGTACGAGTAGCGACTCCACTTAATATTTGAAAATACAAACCAATAACAAAGGATATCTACGAAATGGTTTGCACCACAACCATTTTATTTGACATAAATTGTTTGATTTAATAAGATATACGTGTATACCAGGTAGGATTTTGTCAGTTTTTTATGGTTAACTAATTATATAAAAGTTGCACAGAATAAATATACATATTTGCAGAATATTCAAATTATACATTTTATTTGTCATGAAAATATCTTAAACATATGCTATTTTAGTTAAAGTTGTTATTCCTTTTCGAAGAAATAAAGATTTAGGGTGGAAATTTTATTCAAAACCTTTATGTCGCGTCATTGAAAAATGATAAAATCAAATATCAGCTTTCATCTTTTCAACTTTCCGTCTTTAGTTACGTTTTTATTCGTACACAAAATATTTTGGTGCCTCTAAATACATAAGTGAAATATAAATATAAACATTTTGGGTATAATACAAATACACTCTCTTACCTACTACAGAAGGTAAATAAAAAGATCTTAACAGAAACAGGCCTTTTTAACACGGTCGATATTTATTTACCTTCTGCATCTCCAACGTACAGCACATTTCTTTACATGAACATCAGTCATAGACCACTATTGCACACAGGTGATGATGTTAAGGGGAGGGGGGAAACGGCTGTGTAATGGAAAAAAAAAATATTCAGCCGATCTCTATTTTAATCTCAATTATTCATTAAAGTCTCTTGCCACGCTGCAGATAACATCTCCCCTACTATTGAGTCTCTCGGTTTGTTCACATGTTTGTTTATTGGCGTGCCTGCTACACACGGTGCTGCCAACCCAACACATGCAGTACTTACTCTCAAGCCCAATAATAAGGCAGTTGTTTCTTAATCCAACACTGCAAGCAAATCAGGTTGCATACACGTGATATACATTGCATTTGTTATTACCCAGGGTGCAACGTTTGGAATATTTTTTTCTTTCCTTTTGTGATCAGTATTGCTTTTTAAGTCATGATGACATGAAGTCATGATATAGATGAGAGGAGGGTATTATGGAATACCATTTCTATTTCTAAAAGTAACTTAACTGGTCTTTAAATAAAAATCGCTAAATCATTATGAGTACATACTATAACTAATTGTGATGAATTGTCACTTATAAAAGAACTGCCATTCATTTTGTTGTTATTGAAACAATGTATTTAGAAAAATGTTTCAAATGGAGGTTAATATGAAATATTCTGTTATTATGGAATAGATGGTTGAAAACATTGAGAAATTAAATAGAGTTCATAAAACATGAAAAATGAAACATGATTGATTTAAAATAGACAAAAATGTATAAAAAATTTGTACAGTCCTAGATGATACACAAAGTCTAGAAATGAGGGGAAAATAGGTTTCGTTTACATCTAAATTTATTTTCTAAAATATATACTTTGGATTTAAATTAGACTATAGATAACTAATAATAGTTGTTTACCAATAATATTATACACAAAACACATTTTTAACTTTTTCTATTCAGTATATTTTGTACGGTATTATGGAGTATTATACTTTTATCTCGGGTATTACCCAACAGTGCATCTTGGAAAATAAACCTTTAAAGTACAGAAGAAAACATTGCCAGCTAAAAACCGACCACAATATAACAAACTAAAATTCTTTCAGTGTACCTTACACTTAACATCAATGTTCAAGTCAAATGCGTACTATGACTTAAAATGCTTGAAAATCTGTCTACAAAAACGTTTGAATAACACAAAACACACTTTATTCTGTAGTGAGTGAACTGACAACAACAAGCTGTCAATTCTCACTGCAGTGCATCATGGGAGTGCTTCCTTAACTACTTCTTGGCATTTCCATGTGATAGCAGCAAATAGAGTCGAAATCTTGGTATTCCATATTTTTCGACTATTCTATAATAACCTCCTCTCTTCTACATACATACACACCGACCTTTGTCTAAAAGGAAATCAAAACGTGTATTTCTGATGAAATTTCTGTATCGAAGCTTTACGTGCAATGGAATTCTACCTTTACTTACCTAGTAGTAGAAAATGTGATAAACCAAAGTGTCGTAACCCCAACCGGTTAGTAGTGAAAATCTGTGTTATAGAACAGTGTTTCTTAAAGTGTGGTGGGGTCCGTGAGGGGATGTCAGGGGGTCCGTGAGGGAGTCCTTTAAGTCAAGTTATAATGTTAAATTAAAACTATAGAAAACGTAGAATTGTATTTATTGAGTCACTTATCTACTAGATACCGAATTATATTTGTTTTAGCTAACGTTTCTTACACAGCTATGTCGTAATGATGTAACACAGCTGAGAGGTGCAATCAACGTAACAGTTGAGGGCGTGTAGTACAGCGTTATAATAGCAGCGACGGAAGGTTGTTGCACTTGCTACCAAAGAACGTATATTGTGCCCTTACCAACCACCTATATGTCCGAGCATACATTTCCAGTGTTGTGCAACATCAAGACATTGAATAGAATCAGACTTGCCAGTGCACTTGCCAACGGACTTAAGTGTAAAAATAATCAACATTATACCCAGCTTAAGTGAGCTTATTCAATTAAAAAAGCAGTTGCAATGTTCACATTAATACATTCCAAAGAACAAAGTTTCCAGCTTTTGCCATATAAACTGATCTTTTTAGTAACTCAGTACTAACTTTGTTGAAATGGTAAAATGGTGAATTCAGAACATTATGAACAACTTTTTATATGTATAAAAGTAGTTTCTTTGCATGGAAAATAAATTCATTTTTATAACATGTACGTAATGTTATTAATCCTTGGGTAATCCAAAGAGTGTGGAATTTCAAATTTTTCTGATGTAAGGCTAAAATTAAATAAAAATCTAGTTGGGAAAACTTGCATACAATTTACTTGAAAGAAAACAGTTAATTTTAATAAAGACAATTAATTTTAATAAAGACAATTTAAAAATATATATTTTATTTAAAATACATTTTATACACAAGTTCATTTTATTTACTTTAACTTTAATTTACTATTAATTAAATTTAAAACTGAATATACAAGAAAGCATATTAAATTATACATATAGTAATTATTTAAATTCCAATTATAACATTCAACCAAAAGTCGACTTGTTTATATAGACTGTGTTGCCAAACCATGGGCGTCCGCGAACAAGTTGTTAGATGATAAGAGGGTCCTTGAGGCAGAGGAGTTTGAGAAAAACTGTTGTAGAAAATTAAGCAAGGTTTTAAACGTTATTTTGAATTATTTAACTACCTTTGAAAATAAAATTATGAAACGAGTTTTTAGATAGAAGCTCTGTACTTCTATTGCAAACAGTATAATACGATTTAAGAATCGAGAATTAATTATTGATAAACTATATGAGCTTACACTAGAAAATATATAATTACTGAACTATTTCAGTTTGAACCTGGCACTGTACATTACTGTTATCTAAACCTGCTATATTTTGTAAATGCTTGTTTGAATGGCTTCCCTTCGATACCTCGATTGTGCTGTGGAACATTCCCCAAGGTTTTCTGCGAACGCGTTCCGGAATGTTTAGGGGGTTCACGCGGAGCGCCCCCCGCTGTAGTTCCCACACGGACCAACCCCCTGGACTTCAGTTTGTTATGCACCTACCGTGGTTTTCATTACTTGCCTTTTGTTCCCTGGTCGCAATAATATGTATGTACTACATCCTATGGGAACGTGGACCTACTCCCATATTGCGTCACGTACCCCACAAATACTTTTAAAATGAACGGGGATATTCAGATTGCTACTGAACACCTTGTATAAATATTCAAGTTCTTCTCGGGAAGCAAGTCAGGTGAAAATACGATTAGAAATCGATGTTTCGGAAGTGTACATCTCTACATCATCAGGATATTTATTAAATGTTATAACCACAAATGAATCACTGAATAGGTATAACACAAATATAAACAAAGACAAAAGACTAAATATTCGCATTACTGAACAAAAGACTTTGCAGTAAATTAAATGCCAGGTCAGGAGATGGCGTGAGTATAGAAATTAATTGGTTCAAAGAAACGTAACTATTTGATTATCAAGCTGTATAGATCTGTGCTCCTTAAATCGATGGCATTCCATTTTAAGGACGCATTTTCATCGTCTTTTCACCTGGCTTGCTTCCTTAGAAGAACTTGAACATATTCGTCGCCAGGATAGCTTCAAGTCTCATTTTACCTTCTATAATGTCCACGTAGACACTGCCCATTTGCCGAAAATATTAGAATAAAGAAACAAAGAATCTTACATTAATATGGCTATCTATACCCATTTTTTCAACAAGCAATTCTTTTAAAAACATATTCTTCTTTATAATTTCCTGTTAATCAAGATAAAAATGTATAGAACATATTTACCCGTACGAGAATACAGCAGACTGAACAATTGGCCAAACTTTTAAGAGTTGGTCACTATATAATAACTTTGAAATTCCACTGGGTTTACATTGCCAGGAAAAGGGAGGAAAATAACGACTTCTCATCTGAAAAATTTAAAAGTATTTAAAAATGTAAATGAATGACAAGGAATGTCTCGAAGATGGTTAACTCAAACTCCTCCAAAAGATATAAATTGTGTGTTTCAGCGGGATCTACATATTTTGTGAACAGACATTTTGTCTGCCCCTTAGGTTTACCAGATTGAATGCCCTCCCAGTGAAGACTTCACAAGGTGTTTCTAGAAATTTCAATATATTAATTTTATTTGCCAATAAGTATATGTAATAACTGACAGCTTAATCAAAAATCCTTATAACCAGTTTTAAGGAAATCACAAATAGGAGAATTATTAAGCACAGTTCGAGTAGGAGTTTTTCTTGAATATCACATCCTTGAAGATGTTGAACTTCAACACATGTTCTGGTATTTGTCGAACATTTCCACACACAGACATGCACATATTTTCCTAAAAATGATTTTCTTTCTTTCAAGGGGCCTCAAATCGTGTATTTTCGGTGACCTCGCCATATCGAATGTTTGACTGATATAAAATAGTTGTTTTATCTATTACAGATGCATAGGTAACGTAGAATGGAGAAATCATACTATATTGTTTTTAACAGATTTCTGACATATGTCTTCTTGTTTTATGATTATTTACTAAACATTTCAGTTATCACAGCAATACCTAGCGAGTTCGGGTAACATAAGCACTTGGGAAGTCTTAGGTTTGATTCCTATTGACCACCTACTATCACATCGAGTTTTCATGGTCTTCCTTAATTGTTAGATAAGTGCTTCGGGACGGTTTCTCGTCTACACAATTTCATTTTCCTCATTTTTCTTTCATTTCTTTTTTACTTCCTATATTACAGATATGTTTCTGGATTTCATAGTCTGGAAGGAGTGCCGGTCAGATGGTGCGGATGCTTGTTCCAAGGCAAACGTATTCAGCATAGACTCTAAAGGGCTTGTTACTTGTTTGGGTATTTCATCGCGCTCTGACACAGGTTCAGGTAATTCAGCCAGGAGTTGCTAGGAATTTCCTAGTGTCTCTGTGGCTTGTAACCTCCTATGGTTTCTTCACCTCATCCCTTCCTCATGAGGGATGGTAGCCGTAATAATCTCCCATATGTCGTAGAGCATGAGGGTCGCCCTCTACCGTTTACGCTGCACTCTACCACAGGCATACTGCAGACTTAGTATGATGTTTCATAGACATATTTCATATAATTTATTTAAACAGGTTGTTAGAATAATGCTTCCATACCTTGTCATTCTTCTGATGTTGGAGGACTTATGTAAACACTAGTGTCGCTGTTCAGTGGATTATAGGTATTACTAACTGAGGCACATATATTTGGGATCATCAAAAGGTAAACAAATCCAGGTTTACCTTCTGTGATTAAGGAAGCTCATGATAAACCCTATTCAGAGGGGTTGAAATATAAATTAAAGAAACTTCTCTGAAATGGGTGCCTTAATTTTACCACTGCGCCAAAAGGCCTGGCAAGAGACCCAATTGCCCAGTCGTTCACGTAAGCAGATATCCCTTTGTGCGTTGAAAGAGCTGCAGAACGAAACGGCGCAATTCCAGTTAAACGCAACTGCAGTGGTGTAAGCGGACTTGGTTCTGCTCCGAACGACAAGAGGTAGTTTCCAGAATTGAACAAGCCTGTGTAGTCCGCTCACACCACTGCCGTGCGTTTAGCAGGAATTTCCCCGTTGCGTTTTTCAACTGTTTAACGCACGAAGGGATATCTGCTTAGCAAAGGACGGGACATTTGAACCACCTGGTATAATCTGGTATCTCTCCACTACTTGCCTACGCTGAGTAGAGAAAGGAGTCTATTCAAACAAAAAATCAGCGTTGAGATTTCATCGAAAATACAAGTTTTGAGATCCCTAAATACAAAAATGACAAAACATTTGTATGATTGTCTGAACAATATAATTCAAAGCTAAACTCTTCAATAAACACTAAGCTTGGAATTTAAAATGCTAGATTTTTTCAAGAAAATCCTCCGCTGTAAACTATTCCCTAAAAGCAATACATTTTTTTCCAAAAAAGGGAGTAATTATTATAATTAAAATATCGTAAAGTACAGTTTGAATTTTTTTGGTAGTAGTCTGTAAGGTCTTTTTCACTGGAAAAGATTTTCGTATAATTTTGTATAAAAATGAGCTATACGTTACAAAGAAAAAAATATACTGTACAACAAGTACCTACAAATTTATTTAAAATATTTAATTTGTATTAATTACCTTTTTTATAGTGTCAGCCATTTCTGAGATATCCATTGAAATTTTATTAAGTGTTACTAAATTAACTATTTATCGCGAAGTTATAAAAAAAGCATGGAATTATTGGACTAACATGCATTCAGATTGTAAACATATTACCACGATCTCTTTTATCCACTTTGTGCTTACAGTGAAATATGGAGCTAATGAGATTATCTCAAATTACATAATGGAGGAAGGAAAATAAATCACTTCTAGTGATTAAATTTGCACATTCAAGTTATGATTTCCAATATAAGTTTGATGTCCTCTATTCATAACATTTCTTATAGGCAATTGCTGAAAAATTCAAGAATAAGAAGAACACAACTTAATGTTTTCTTTCTTTTCTGCTTTAAACGAAAGAATTTTCATGTAATTTTTGCAAGTACACTTGAGCTACTGTGTAACAAACTTTGATTATCGCTTGCTGTATTATTGTTTCCTGTAAACTCAGGTGTGCAAATGAATTGTTATATCAGCATGGTCAGGCATATAACCTTATTTGCAATAATGTTTTCCACTGTTTAATTCCTCAGTATTTTGTGTTAACTGCGCAGTGTCCTTCCTGTACAATATATTTTATTTATTTACTTGAGGAAATCACTGGTGAAACTTTGACTCCTACTTTACAAACTATCATTTAAGCAAACTCTTCAAATTAAAAATATTTTAGAACAGTGTAAATGAAATTATAAAGGCAATAAAATCCACATGTAATACATATGATAACAGAAGCGATGCAAGAACATAATTAAAGTATGCTTTTATGAAACATAATACGAACTTGCTGTCTCAATTGATGAGTACTGGTACACAATGAGAAACTAGCACGCACTGTCCTGAAGGCTTCATCTCAAATACACCTAGAGATAGTGTCTAATACCTACTGTATTGTTTACTGACATGCCACAAACAGATTGCACAGTTTGGAGACTATCATGACGGATTGAATACTGATGCATGTTGCCCGATCTGCGGTTACTTTCTCCAATCCTCAAAATACTTTGGTATTGGCTTTCTGTTCTACAATTTTCTGCACATTGCTTTTCGGCATACTCCTCACATTTTAAGCTCATGCATATATACTTCTGTGTTTATAACAGTCATCTCTCCCAGAGAGACCATAAAATTATTATCGTGTTATAGAATTGTATATTACTTTGGCCTCGAGAAATAAAACAGCAAATGTTGAAAATTTATTTACATGTTTTGAGCCAAATAATCTATTTAAAATAATTTCAAAGTTTTGTTTTACACATACCGTACTAAGTGAGCTATATTTACAACTTTTTTGATACTCATTTAGTTCAAAATGATTTCGTAATGATAAGAGTAACAGAATAAAAACCACAAAAGCACATTTCTCGCTTCTAGTCCAATAATAAAACTAAGACATGCTACATGCTGAAGGTAAACAGTGTGTGCACTTACCCTTCTTGGCGGAGTGGAGATCCGGATCGTTGTCGGGATCCGGGACGATGGTGCAGCCCGCCACCACGTGGTGTCCCGGACTGACGCTTGCTGCCGGCTGTAACGCTGCCGAGGGGAAAGGCGAACCCCCCGTCGTCGGGTACCTGAACATGAGAGCATACGTGATACAGATCTTGAATGGAATAGTAATCTGTATATAGTTTTGAAAATGTGCTACTACAAGTGAATTACCTATGTGTAATTCGCGATTTTTATTCGTTTTAAAAATGAAGAAAGAAAATGAAATTCCTCTTCTTTAAAAGAAGTAAAAATAGTAATTACGTATAACATACGAGGATTTTAACTGGTTTGAACACTTCAAGGAAATATAACGTAGCCAATATCGAAGAAAGTCAGTTGCCAGAATTGCAGTAATTCCAAGATTGTGATGATAATACTAAATAGGCTTACATTCTAAGATGGACATGTTAATTGTTAAACTGAGCTCCACTCCAAACGTCCGAAGACGCCGCTCTCTGACACCCAGGAGACGATGGATGACTCCGGGGTGCTTTCCATTAGAGCAATACGTAGGGTCTATAAAGCCCCTCCATCGACAACAACGTCAAGACGGGTGGAAGTGGATACGCCACTTACGCGCGTCAACCCCGCAGGGAAGACTACCGAATAACCTCGGTGGGGCCACCTGGTGATCTAGCAAACCTTCTACTAGCTGGCAAGGCTAGTACCCGGAACTATAAAGGCAACCCTCTGTCCCCTCATGGCGGCCAAAGCCTGGCCGGAGGTACCTGATCTCCCTCGGGTTACGGGAACACACTGCCCCCTCGAGTCCAACCCAATCCGAACAACTCCCGTACAGGAGGGGCTCGGCTGTTCGGCCCGAGGTTCCTCTCGTAACGTTAGAGGTACCAGGAGTGCTAAGGGTCCGCAGCGTCCGCACCACGGCAGCTGAAGGGATGGATTCCCTCCCCTAAGGAGTCTAAGATGGACATCTGAGTGCAGAGAGTCTACTCCCATTAGCCCTGTCCCCGTAGGAACAAGACCCGGGTCTCTTACAACCAGGGAGTATCCCAAAGGGTCTCTCCGTGGGGCTTTCCATTAGGACAGTACCTAGTTTCCTAAACTGCCCCCCCCCCTCCTGGTCCGAAGACCAGTCAGGACGGAAGTGGATACGCCACTTACGCGCGTCAACACTCAAGGTGAAGACTACCGATTTGATCTCGGTGGGGCCGCCTGGCGATCTAGCACACCTTCTACTAGCTGAGCAGGCTAGTACCCGGAAACTTTTGGCTTCCCTCAACCCCGTCCGAAGACGTACCCAATCTCCCACGGGTATTGGGAACCACCACCCCTCCGAGACCTACCCATCCGAGCAACTCCCGAAGGAGGGGCTCGGAGTCTAAGATGGACAGTGAATTAGAGAAAGGAGATCAGAAAGACACTTACAAAGGTGAACAGATTTAATAGGCTGCAAATAAATATATGTTACAAGACGCGCTGATAGTTTGATACCATGTGGTATTTTGTTAACAAATACATCTCCAGATTCGCTTTGTTTTCGTTCTAGTAACAGTGAATGTGGATAAGGACATAGAGAGTACTATCACTAAATATATATCTTTTATACCGTCTGGTTAAGTGACGTTGAATTCTTGAAAAAATTCAAGCTATACTGCACGTTATGTTCGCATATGTCCACAGCGGATTTCTTATCACCAGGGCCCGGATTTTGATGAAAAGTCATTTTTTTTCTGAGTAGTCACAGAGGATGCTTACTGGAAATTAAGTGCATTCTAGAACAAATATGTTAGGTATATGTGGTTTTTATAGGCCATCAAAATGCATATTTCCACATTTTTATAGTAAAGTCATTTTTTTAACATTTAGATGCATTTTATGGTCATTTTCTTTCTTTTTCACAAATTTATTGGGCATTTTCACTTTTAGCCCACTTTCGGGAGACCTGGGTTCGATTCCCGTGGCAGACCTGACCCTGACCCATGGACTTTTTGGGGGGCTTTAAAATAATCTGTGATTAGAAGTTCATATCATATAAGCCGATATCGTGCTAGGAGAAAACTTCAGAAGTGATATTTTTGAACAGGATTTAACAGGCGGTGACAAAATGTTTTTTTTCAAGTATGCACCAATAACATCTGTGGATGTGGAGAGAAGTTTCTCCAAGTATAAAACAGTTTTAGCTGACAACCGCCGTTCCTTTACTTTTGATAACTTGAAGATGAGCATGGTGGTGTACTGCGACGCTAAGTAAGGTATGTATATTGAAAATGACCTGATGAATTTTGAATTCATTTATTATTTAATTGCAATAATTGCATTATTTACTAAGAAAGTAATTTTAAAATGTGATTATTTGAAACTTATATTCATTATTTGTCTGTGACAGTTATTAATTTATTACTATGAAAGAAATTGTTAAGTTTTTTTTATATTTTATGTGCATTTTTTATATTTTAAGGCTCTTTTTTTAGAGAATTTTAGGTCAACAGCTTCCGGGTCCTAGTAATCACGTAAGCTGCCTGTTTGGCTTAAACAATTCTCCAATCAGTTTGGGCTGGGTGATGTCCGTTGGAGTAACGTGTTGTTAGACGCTTCAAGCCTCTCTTGCATTCCTTCGGGCTTCCTGATAAAAGACATGCATCTCTATGTACTCTATATTTATGTACAAGGCCGCTATTGTTCACTCACACTTGTCAAGAGCCACATACGAAACTTTGAAACTACTAAGCAGAACAATATTGTAAACATGACTGTTGGTTGTAGATAATGTTGCTATACAGTCCCATTGGACAACTCTTAATGTATGAGACAACCTCTACTGTTTACTTGCCTGGTATCTCCTTCCCGTTTAGGAAGTTCTAGCGCATAAATAGTGTTTTATCAACAAAATATGATCACTTAGTGCACAATTATCTATACCAACAAGCCTTGTATAGTTATGATTTTACATATTGTATTAGGAGAGATATAGATAGAGAAAGATAGAGAGAGAGATCTTAGTTCTGAGACTTCTGGAAACTAATTTATTCCTCAGATTTTCCAAATCAACAGGAATCACTATGAGAGGCGTAGAATAACCTCTAACCTAGCAATTATTAAATGACTGTATCCAGACCCTGTTTATCTTACCAGTGCATAGATGAAATAACCTTTGTATTTTTTACATTTTTAAATTTAATAAACAATTTTTCGAAATGAACATTAAAAGTGCTTTTTAGAAATGTGAATCAATTTTGGACATATACTGAGAAACTGTATTTATATACACCAGAGCATAGGAAGATACTAATTTATCTTTTATAGAACGTTTTCATCTATACGCACGTGAATGTTGCAAAGAACCGCCAAAGAAAGGAAGCAGCTAAATCCGTTGGCTAAACACTGCTCGGTTACCCTCCTTTACTCTTCAGGAAGCCCTAGAGGTACTTAAGCTTGTTATGCACTTTCTCTAATGTTTGTCCGGCTACACCTCCCCCATTCACTTCTGTTTCGCTAAGATTTTCATTTGTAGGGGAGGCCAGCTTTGTCTGTCTTTAACTTTCAATAAACTCTCACAGCAATTTCCTGCATTTACTTTTATATATATGAGCAGCAATAGACTGACACTTAGTACCTCATCACCATTACCATTTTATATTGTTTATAAACTATAATCATTTTAAACGTAGCTATAAACTAAATAACCTCTTAAATACTTCTAGTTCCTGGTTCATTTTTTAGTAAGAAAATAAAATGAATAACAGAATTAGCAGTTTAACTTTTTCTGTTATATAAAACATCGATATGTAAAATAAAATACTTAGATAATTGTAGAAGTATTTATGAAGCAATATTTTAAAACTTTAACTAGATAAAATTTACTCGCAAAGTTTAGAGATCAGGTACTGTAGCAATACACAAGTCAGAAATTCCACACAATGTAAATAGTTTTTCAAATTAGACATTTAATTCACCTTTAAGTTCAATATATGGAGGCAATTTAATACTTTATATTTAAAAGGAAGCAATTTCTTATTTATTTTCCTTTACTAGAATATTCCAACTCATATTTTAAAGAGCAAAGGGCCCTATTTGTTTATATATTGGATTTGCAAAAAGTCTACTTTTATTTATATCATTCTAAAGCTCAGTAGGCTATCAAAAGATGTAAACGTAAAAAAAAAATGTATAAGAAAACAAATTTTAATTGAGTTTGCACTGTTTTATATCAATTTACTTTATTTCAAGCCGAAGACAGTGCATCTCAGAAAAAAAATATTGATCGTGCTGAACTGTTTGTATTTTTTTAAGATTCCTTAGGATAAATATTCAAGAGAGAAAAATGATTACTTTCATAAAAATTTAAGTTGGATAAAATACATGATGCCATATACCAACACCCCACTATAATACCATAATCACCAAAATAAGTGAAAAAATCTTAGCTATGTTTAAAATACATTTAAGGGATAGAGTCTTTAAATGTGATTCATAAAATTGGAAATTAATTAGAAAAAAATGATTTGATGTCATAATGTGCTTTTGCTACCAATATTGTCACTTAAAAACTATTGATCTTCATTAAAGCTCGGGAGTTGACAGTTACACGACATAAATTTTGGAATAAATAAATATATATATTTTTTTTTTACTCGTATAATCTATAAAATATATTTCTATATATAGATATATTTTTTTTTCTTATTTAACCGATTTTTCATTATTTCCGTTTATTTTCTTATCTGTTTTCCTAGTTTCACAAATATTGAACGGTTAGTGAAGGTGTTTATCGTTGAGCAGTCTAGACAGAGGGTACTTCCTATCTCAGCCCGTCTGACCTACTTAACCTGATCCCAATACACACTGCCCTTGAAACCAAACACAGGAAGATGATACTGACCAGGGGTTGGGTCGTGGCCAGCCAGCTTGCCCGTTGAGGATACGAAGCTTGTCGTACACAGACTCCGCTGGCGAGGGTAGAGGCGGGGACTGGGCCTGCTGCTCCTTTTGGGACGCCAGATTCCTCAGTACCCGATTGATGGAAGACACCTGAAAAATGACACAGGTTGTTTATCTAGAGAATAATGGCAGATCTGTAAAAAGTCTCTGGCCGGATGTCCTCTCGACGCATTGTATACACTGTGCTACTAGAAAAATGAAACAAAGTAAATCAATTTGTAGATCGATTATCACCTCAGTCCCAGTGATGGGAAATTCAGATCAAACACGTAATATATATATATATATATATATATATATATATATATATATATATATATATATACAATCATAATATATTAGTTGGCCACGATATGACAGGAAGAGGAACTAAAAACTGGAAGAAATATTTCTAATCCTCATATAGAACTTAGGCTGAAACCTTTTGTAAGGAAGGGGTGCGCATAGGACAACGTTTGGTTAAATTTTTGAACAAGACCTTGCTCTTTCTCACCCGTTAATTCACCAGACGATTCATGAACAGCTAGTTGTAAAACTCGGAACTACATCAATTTTGAAGAGTTCTGATTTTTTTATAGAAAATGTAATAGAGTAATAGGAAAATTATATACTTAGAAAAGTTTAAACATTAATTTTGACTCCAAATATATAGTTCTGCTATGATTACTTTCATAAATAAAACCTATTCCAGGTGACAGTAGAATATCTGGAATTTAACGTTCTTCCACACCAGCCATGTGTAAGTTAAGATTTGGATAGGTAGAGTCAGACATGCCAAAGCTGGGATTTGAACCATGGATCAGCTGGAAAATGTAATGTTATATTGGCTTGTTGACCATGGTAGCTCTATGGTTATCAGCAACCTGACGGATCCCGGAAGATCCGTGGTTTCAAACCCCTCTATAGCATTGAACTACCTACCTATCCAACAGAATATCTGCCACTCCAGTGACGGATGGCTGTATCAGGAAACTATAGGAAGCTATAGTATCCTAAATTTAAGAAAAGGTTACTCAAGCTACACCTTGTTTCACAAGTAAACGTTCTGAAGCAGAAAAAAAAAATAGTAATTGTTCTATTTGATGATGTTCACAAATTAAACATAAGCGCTTCTACAAATTTTGGCGACTCAAACACAATCGGTTTGTGAGAGAAATGAATTCATAGAAGGGAGGCGTGAAACATGTTTTCTTCTTGAATGCTAATAATAACATTAATACTTTTATTGCTCTATTTTTGTACTTTGGTATTCTCTTTATGTTGCAATGTTGTTCAAATCAGGTCTTTCACTACTGCATTCACTTAACGTCTCTGCAGGAATTCTTGAAGTACATATTCTTCAAATTCTTCATCTTCTCCTTGATGTTTTTCACTTGTTAACCATATAAACGTGTATTTCATTGATATCCGTGATTTAACTTTTGTTTGTGATGTTCAGGTCTCTCTGGAAGCAGCGAATAAGAAATATTTTGCTTTTTTTTCGAAACTAATGTCTGTAGATTTTTTCTATGGTGATGGTGCATACGTGAGCCTAATTCCACGGAATTACCGGTTACTCCCTCTGATTTTTTGTTGTTGTAATTTACGTCCTCCAACGTTAAGTCATATCCAACGATGAATGGAATGGGTGTAATGATGCTCAAATAAGCCCAGGTCCACGGAGCTTAGATTTACCTGACGTTCGTCTTTCAGGATAAGGGAAAACCCCGAAAAAGACCTTATCCAGGTAACTCACCTTGATCGAGATTCGAACTCGGGACCTCTTGAACGTGAGGCAGACACGCTACCATCTAAGCTACCGAGGCGGGCTGAAGTTGATTGTAACTGTTCTTTGGGCACCAAATCGCCTGAAAGGTCATCATCTTGTAGTACAGGATTATCAACATCTAGTGTTATCTTCATCTGCATTTTACGCCACAAACTGTTTCGCGCAATTCTTTAGCTGTTTCACTTTCGACCTTTACAATAACTGAAGCTGTATGGCCTTCCTCTTCCAACATCCTTACAACCTCTTTTGCAGCACTTAAAAAATCTGCAAAGCTACACCCTCCAGTTTAACCGACAAACAGAGAGTTGCGTTTATTAGAACGACCTACTCCTGAGGAATTCTCCACTAACTGCGCGGTTTATCTTATCGCAACCTATGAGGCACATGCTTTACAAATGTTACAGCAAGTTTTCTCCTTTGCTAATACAGTTCAAGTTGTACGTTTGGATAACAAACCAGAATTTGACAATATAGCAAAGATGGATAAACTTTCCTGCTCCATGAGTATGTTTGCTTGTCAACAATAGAAACACAACAAATTTTATTTCTAATATGCCCTACGATATATTTTGAAACAAACGCTCCTCTTTTAAGTAGTAAAAGCTATATGGATTCTGTAATTTCCTGTTGATACTTTAAAGCATGCTACTGACAGATGTCAGTAGAACTCCCCTATAATACAGCTCATTATATAAGTGTCTTCATCTTGTATAACCTATACCTACAGTGTCACCTATATTACTTAATCATGCAGAATTGTCTTCTGTTGCTAGGTATACACAGATCAATAAATATACACAGATCAATAAGGCCCCTGGCTTGCACTGGTCAGCGCTCTGGCTTCTTAAACCACAGGACCTGAGGTGGGTAGTGTTTCTTCGACCAGAATCTCCCTTATTTCCACACAGTCTTGAAATTGAATGTGGACTTTGTGTTTAATAGTAAAAAAACTGATAAATACAACGTTAAGAAACCCTACCGTCTAGCGAGTCATAACACTCTCAGGTGTTTCTTAAATAAAGTCCCCAAAATACGAGCATAGAAGTAGCATAGAAGTTAGAGAGGCTATATAAATATCTTAGGATTTGTGTTATTCCAGAGTTGATATGAAGAAGTTAAATATGAAAGTGAAACAATGTACCTTGTTTCTACTTGTGTCGCGAAGCAGGGATGAGAACTAAAGTAATGAGAAGATGAAAAACAAAGTAAAGTAACAGTTATTTAAGAGAGAAAAAGGAAAACAAGCTGGGGAACAATCTGATTAGTTGAAACGCTTATGGAGTTAAATATAACTAGAAACTCAAATATTGAATTGAGCAAGAAAAAGTATGCTGTGTTTGTATGACTATTGCAAGAGAAAAAAGCATTATGATAAGTAAATATAAAAGTCTTCAATGCTTGATAACTTATACAGAAACAAACATATGGTGAGACGTCTGTAACAATTTGTATAGCTTTTATATTACTGCATTCTTACTATCACAAAACAGTTCCAACGATTTTTACTAAACTGCAATTGGTTTCAGATATTTGCATGCCTAATAAAATGTACAATATATCTTGAGTTTTCTAGAAATAGGCCCCGAATTTGTATGCTTTTATATAAATTTTAGATAAACAATAACTAGTTGAGGAATACATGTAGAGCTCATTAAAATAAACATTTTGTGTAAACATTTTTTTTTTCCTGAACAAGTTTTGAACTTTCTGAAGCCTCCAGCAGACATGATTGAAAGGTAGCGATTTTTTCCCCAGTTAGTTAATTTTGCTTCCATTGCAAGACGTTGTTCTATGCACAAACATTTGAATGTTGTTTCCACATGCTTTATTCATTTTAACCTTTATGATTGTAACAAATGCCTAGGTTTTGTCTACTTATAAATCATTGATATTTGAAAATATATTGTAATATGTGTAATACAGATACAAAAATTAATTTTTATTAAATATTATAACATATAATGCATTGCTATAGATGAATTTGCCAATGATAAAGCCGTGTGAATGTATTAATTACATAAAATTTCCTGTACATAGATGTGTGTATGAGAAATAGATCCGTGCGACTCCCAAACCCTAGGAGGAAGGGATGAAGTAAAGGAACCACAGGTTCACGCAGACAAGTCACAGAGACGCGTGGAAGTTCCTAACATTTGTAGGCTGAGAGACGTAATCTTTGTTTCAAATAACCTTACCCTGCCGACTTGTATTATTCCACGTACCATTGCCTGCCTCTTTCCCCTGATTTGCTAATGCTTTCGGCGCTGTAGACGTTGATTTAACATCACTTGGAAACCCGCAGTAAAAGTCTTAGTAATTGCCAGGAGATAGATAAAATCATGCAAATAAAGATGTGAAGGTATGCAAAAATACAAGTTTATAATGAAACTCAACTCACACATTGAATGGTAATGAATGACAAATCCAGTTCAAAGCAAGGTCAGCGATAAAAGTCATAAACAAATATGTCACCAACACCGAGAGGCAGGTTTCAAGCAAAGAATCCTTCCCTTTATTTCGTTTAAGAATTAATATGCATTCCAGATATATTAGCTCTGCTATATATTTAATTCATACGTCTATAAACATATTAATTTGTCAATTCTCTTCGAACACATTAAGATAAATCATCATGTTAAATAACGAACTCATTTTTACCCCACAACAGTCTATACTGCGACAGCAGCCAATCAGATGTGATTAGGTCACGTGAGCGTTAAGAGTTACGGGACAAGTTTATTTAAAACAAGGATTGCCACTGCTGGAGTGAACAAGTAGCAGCATCCACTCCATCTATCCGACACCGCCATACGGAACGAAACATAGAAACACACCTAGAAGAGGATAAGAGACGAAAAAAACTAACTGATAGAAAATAAATTATGGTAAATAAGAAACAATTCCAGCATTAGCCTACCGAACACAAACACTCCAAGGTCAGAGTGAGTGGTAGACAGAACCTCAGATGTTGCTCCAGGGCCATGTCGTTTAGTCTAGATGACTGTCCAAGTGACCCTATACATTGGTCTGGTCTGACAAACAATGTTGGTAAGGGATTCACATTCTGATACGAAAGATTTGCATTCACTAGCAGATGTTGATAGAGTATAAGTTATGGACGAGCGAGGTATCGACGTGAAGAAGGATTGTGTCATCTGGTTTATATTTGTGCTGCCCCCTAGGTGTCACGTGGCGCTCCACAATGGTGCAACCCCCCGCACTATTGGCACGCTATTCATCCCTTACTGCACTTCTCCGCTGGTGCTTTTCTTTACTACCATATTTTCTCCCCTTTCTTTCTGTCTTTTTATTTCCAAGCTTTTTATTCTTTTGATGATTTGCCCCTGCGCTACCCCCGCCGTCTTCTTCTGTCATTTATACATCGGAAAGAAGAAGAAGAAATGAATGGTTTACATTATGTCCCTTCCTCCAGAGTAGAGTGGAGTGAAGTAGCTATGACAGAAGGCAGTGAAAATATTGGCCCCTTCAATAACTTACAGGTCGACTGGATCACACTACACTGCCTAATCACACCTTCATTTTCTTAATTAATTGTTATTGCGCTGGGAAATTGGACCAACGTTAGAATCAGGAGAAACATTTAGTGCTATAGCCGGAATTTGACCCATGAATCTTCCACTCGTCTGCCACCCACCACAGACTCACGGCCGAAAGTAAGCCGAAGATCTGAGGTTCAAATCCCGGCAATGTCATTGCATTTTTATTTTTTCTACTACATATACTACAACTGGAAGTGTTGTACCTCGCCCAAAATGGCGATACCGTGATTTCTCGGAAATTACCTGTTTTGAGACTCCCTGAATTCCCACCCCCCACTAAAATTGAACAAGGAATGTGCATGCGTACGTGTATATGATGTATATGTGAACAGCATAATGCAAGTGGATTGCATAATCTGTTACAAGGAAGCTTTTCCGAAATTTTTTATTTTCTCATAAAAATTATTTTGTTTAAATTATCATATGCTTGACATATTTTCATAATAAACAAACTGTATATCTTGAACTTTCTGGGACGTGCTTCTGAAGTCTTCCCCATTTTGAATGATTTTAGTATAACTACACCTAAATCACATGAGACAAGACAAATCCTAAAAAAAGGGAAAGTAAAAGAAAAAGAAGATTATTTAGATCATATTAAAGTATCCACAACTTATATATTTCATCCTTTTGGGGGGGGGGGCGAATCATTTTCCAAATGATTTTCTTTGTCATGCAAAGAGAATAGTTCATTAAAGCCATCACATAGTAACCAGCTCTCAAACTATATGATTATTATCACTTAAGCCGACTGTTTTCTATGTTTTGTAGTGTTGAACACCCACTTTTACTTCATTGGCACTGAAGGTAGTGACATTGATGATACATGAGATGAAGACGGAGCACCGGTGGAAAGAGATGGCGGGGCAAACCGGAGCATCCAGAGGAAACCTACCCCAACGCCGTTTTGTCCAGCAAAATTTCACATGCGGTCGTCTGGGATCGAACTCGGACTGCTTTGATGAGAGTCGAGTCTTTTAACCACTTAACCACGGCGCGGCCTCTGCATTCAAATATTTATATTAGAAGGAAATATGCAATAAAACATTTTCAACAGACGTTTAACTCGATTAAAATAAGATAGAGGACGAATAAACGTTTATAAGTTTGATTTATACAAAAATACCTATAATTTTTCAGTAGATACTATTCAAAGAAATATGCCTAAAATCCTTTGTTTACCCTCCACAGGTTATTTTATTTAATTTATTTTAGCATTGTTTAACAACTCTCAGTTTTTACATACCGGATGTTGAATAAACGAAATTGCTGAAAAGATTTTCAAACTGACCCATGGTCCGTATATCTTAGCATCATCCAACATTTGCCTTCCTTATATTTTCGGGTTAAGGAGAACCCCGAAAAAAACTTTATTCAGATAACTCGCCCTAACCGAAATTCGAACTCGGGACCAAGTGTGAGACAGACATGCTATTTTAGAGATGGGGCACTGATTAATTTGTTTAGGATATATTTTCTTAATATTAGTGAGACATTGTCGCGACTGAAGAAATAGTAGGTATTAGGCAGGCAAAGTGGCACGTTGTGTTGGCTTCCCAAGACACGGAGGTCCTTAAGGTTGACAGAACCTGGACATTTAGCCACAATACATACAGGCACTCCTGTGGGTTGTGACTGACAGGTAACTTGGTATTGTTTGTGTACAGCAATTGAAGTGTCTCAGATCAACCCCTCAAGCAAGGACTCTGTCAATATATCGTCATTTATAGGGGATGAATGTGTTGTTTAGTTCTTTCTGGGTCAATGAGCGACATACCTTTGTTCTCTATAAAAAATGTCCAGAAATTTATTTGGGCTGAAATGTGAGTAATGGTATATTTTGCATTGCTCATTAATCGACAAATAGGTATTTCCAAAAAGCGGTTGTAACTGTCGCAGTTGCAGTGATTTAATGATTTCATGTAACAATTTGCAATAAGGATTAAGTTATTGGTTCACAGTTATATTACATTAATGGTTATCAGTAATGATTAATACATATGTTTTCATGGCTATAACATTGTATTGCATTTAATAATTACTAACTACGATCAGCTGTAACTGCTTACCAGTATAAACGATATAGATACAGACTTCATTATTTGATGCAATCTAAAACTAGTTTTCTGTAGCTCCGTTATTACTTTACTACTGAGCTTTATAATATTGAAATGCATTCACAGTTTCTTGTATATTTCTGTACAGTTTAAACAAATGGACTGAGTCATATTTAGATATACGAGGACTGTTCAATAAAGAATGATCATAATTTTTCACGGTCATAATTTTTGGCACTAAAATTCAATGTTATTATATTCTGTTAGCTTAACGTGAAACAAACACGCAGTAGTAGTTTCATTGTTGGTACTCCTGGTTACCACCTGTGAGAACCAGGCAAATTCAGACATGTTCAGTATCGCCTACCGCCATAATGGAGGTAACACGCGAGGAACAATATGTGGCTTTGAAATTCTGCTTTCGTCTCAACAAATCTTCAGTTGAGGCCTATTACAGGATCCCTATGGAGAAGCTCTTCCCTACAGCACAGCTCGAAGGTGGTTTAAATGTTTAAAGAGGGGAGACAATCAATTTCAAAGGAAGGTGCATCCAGTGCTCCAGTTACTGTTCTTACGGAAGAAAATACCTATCAACACTGCTGCTGCCATTGTGAGAGAGGATCGACGAATTACCTTACGATCACTTTCTGAAATACTCAACATTTCAGTGGGTGCCCCCCACACGTTGGTTACAGAAACATTACACATGAGAGGTGTTTGTGCGTGATGGGTTCCAACACTGTTGATTCCCGAACAAAAGGGCATTCGCATGCAGGTCTGCATGCAATTAAAGTTGATATTAGAGGAAGATCCGGAGTTTCTTTCAAACGTAATCACTGCTGATGAAACTTGGCTACATCATTTTGATCCTGAGAGCAAACAGCAAAGCTCAGTGTGGAAATCTCCTTCATCACCAACCCCCAAAAAAGCAAAAACTGGCTGCTTCTGCTGGAAAAGTTATGGTCATCTCATTCTTTGATATTCATGGAATGGTTTATCAGCATGTTGTACCTGCACACACATCAGTAACTGGACAATACTACAGGGATGTCCTGAAAATATTGCAAGTCCATATCAGGCGCAAAACACCACATTTCCGTGAAGCAGGCTGGATGCTACATCACGATAATGCGCGGCCGCATATTGCCAATGTTGTTGCTGAATATCTTGCAAAAATCAACGTGGAGTGCATCCCTCACCCTCCCTATATTCCGGATTTAGCACCATGTGACTTTTTTCTATTTCCTAATTTGAAGAAACGCGTTAATGGGAGGCATTATCCATCATCAGAAGCAGTGGTGAAGGCTGCGGAGACGATTTTGAAGCATCTCTCAAAAATGGTTTCCGGCATGTCTTTGAAGACTGGCAGAAACGCTGGGACAAGTGTATCGCAGTTCAGGGGGGACTATTTTGAGAAGGACCATCAAAATTATGAGGATGAGTAAAGGTACGTGGTCAAAAAAATTGTGATCATTCAGTAATGGAAAATACGTGAGAGAGACAAGACTGAGTTTAACCATATTAACTGAAATATTCCTGTAAGATGTTGGATAAAATATGACAGTGACATTTTGAAAGAAATGCTGCTGGATAGTAGAAACATTAATAGTCAGACATCACTGTATATCATCACAAAATATACCTATAGATAGTTTCAGATGGTTAAATATTACCTAGGTACGTATATGTAGTAAATCAGATAATGGTATGGATTTTTTCCTCGAGTACATTAGATACATAAGCTGTTCATGATCCTTTGCCTAACAAGTTGACGTAACTAGTCCCTTATAAACTATATCAGTGGTATCCAGACGTAGGTATAAATAGTTACTGTGTACTTTACTCGGTAATCATTACTGAGTAATTACGTAGTTACTTTATATTAGTTACTTCGACAACCATTACGTTTAATTTTCATATCATCTCTATGATCATCTGTAGATTCCGATAATCCCATAACTTGGTACCAACCTAAGAGTGTGCTTGTTTTCGCTCTAGTTTCTTTCCTTTTTGAAATTATTATTTCGAAGATCATGCATTTAAGAAATTTATTCTAAGTTATTTGTTTTTGTTTTAAGGAAAAACAACGTTTGTTTAGTAATTTAAAATTTCCTCTTATTTTAATATGTAAATTCAAGCGGTTCTTTAAATATAAAACTTAAATACATACTCTCTTTATATTGGATAAAATAATGTTTGAGGTAGCAGAGTGGTTTTATTCGCGGCTGTTGTGCTACAGGTTCGTGATTCGATTGCCGGTTATAGGGAAACGATCTTAAGTTGACCTTATCAATGTCATCACTTCTGACTAGCTTTGGTAAATATTCCCAAGGTCCAACATGTGTTGTAATCCATGAAATAACCTCTAGGTCCTCTAACTCCACTGCCATCCTCACCATCGCTTTACCAACCGAGGTAAGGAACTTCGCTCTGGGTGCCTGCATTCATTTTTGGGCCCAGTGATAGCTTGGCGGAATGAGATTATCCACAAAGGCGCCTCATGGTGAAGAAAAGAAATTTTTTACCCAGAAAATACAAGATGGTTTTAATTTGTCATGAAGTATCTTAAACGTATGGTATTTTAATTTGAAGGATAGTTTGGGATGAGAGAATTTTTAAGATGCTGAACTTAAATGCTAAGTTAGGTGTTTAACAGAATTTTCGTTTTCTTAGACAGAAACGCGCGCAAGCACGCACACACACACACACACACACACACACACACACACACACACACACACACACACACACACACACACACACACACACAGACGTTTTTCTAAAAAAGAAAAAGGTTTCCTTTATTTATTCAGAGAGTATTAAAATGTGAGTATATTTCCGGTGGAACCTCGTGTCGAATTTATTGGATGGAATACAATAAATACTTCCACTCTGCTTACCGATCGGAATATCTCAGGTGGTTTCGTCTGTGGCTGCATTCGGGAAGCCCGGGTTCCATTCCCGTGACCTGACCCATATGATTCTTCTTCTCGAGTGGCGCTACAGCCCCTTCTGGTCCTTGGCCTCCTTCAGCAGGTGCCTCCATTCCTCTCTATCTTCAGCTCTCTTCCTCCACCCTCGTATTCCCAATATATGTTGTGTGTCTCTCTGTATGGCATCTTCCCATCTCATTCTCGGTCTTCCTACTGCTCTTGTGTTGTAGAATTTACCATTAAGGACTCTTTTTGGTATTCTTCCTTCTTCCATTCTTATTATATGACCTGCCCATCTCATCCTCCTGATTTTAATATCCTGAACAATATTTATATCTTTATATATGCTGTACAATTCTTCATTCCATCTTATACGCCATTGCCCTCCTTCCTGTATTGGTCCATATATTTTCCTCAGAATCTTTCTTTCAAAAGTTTTTAGGGCATCTTCCAAATTCTGTGTCAATACCCATGTTTCACTTCCATAGCACAGTACTGGTTTTATTAATGTTTTGTATAACCTAATTTTGTTGTTCCTATGGATTTGTTTAGATCTAAGTATTGCGTGAAGTGAGTAATAAACTTTATTAGCTATTAAGATTCTTGTTTTTATTTCTTCCGATTCATCGTTATTGTTGTTAATTATTGTTCCCAGATATTTAAAGTTCCTTACTATATCTATGTTATGTTGGTCCATTTCCAGTGTTCCTGTATACTTTCTTCTCCTACTTTGTATCATGGCTTTTGTTTTAGATATGTTAATTTCCAGGCCTATTGTTTTTGCTCCTTCTTTTAATTCTCTGTATGCTTCAGATACTGCTGTCCTCGTTCTTCCCATTATATTAATATCATCTGCGTACCCTATTAATTGTACTGACTTATAGAAAATTGTTGAGTTTGTTCGTACGTGCATTTGTCTAATAACATATTCCAATGCTATGTTAAAAAGGGTAGGTGCCAGCCCAACTCCCTGTTTCAAACCGCAATGTACTTCAAACTCATCTGTTATACTTGTTCCTATTTTAACATGGTATTTGAGCTCTACCATTGTTGCTTTCGTTAAACTAATCAGTTTCTTTGGTATTCCAAAACTTCCCATTATAGAGAGTAACTTCCCTCTTTTAATGCTGTCATACGCTTTTTGGAAATCTATAAATATTTGATGTATTTCGATATTATGCTCCCATGCTTTTTCTAATATATTTTTAACTATGAATATCTGGTCAATGGTTGATCTCCCAGGCCTAAAGCCTGCCTGATACTCCCCAATTATACTTTCTGTGTATTTCTGAAGTCTATTATTTATGAGTGAAGTTAATATTTTATAGCCTGTACATAACAATGAGATTCCCCTATAATTTTGGCACTGTAGTTTGTCTCCTTTATTTTTGTATATAGGTACTATTAAATTTTTCTTCCAGTCTGTTGGTATCCTTTCTTCTTCCCATATCTGTGTAATTAACTCATGCATTGCTTTTAATAATGTCTGTCCTCCCCTTTTATACATTTCGGCCGGAATGCCATCTATACCTGGTGATTTATTATTTTTCATCTTCTGAATGGCTATCGCTACATCTAATTGGTCTGGTGGTTCATCTTCCGTCTGCAACTGTTTTGGTTCTATTTCGCTTCCTTGTTCTGGTGTTAATTCCATATTTCGTTCTTCTATGGGGGTGTTCAGGAGTTCTTGAAAATATTGTTTCCATCTGTTCCTTATTTCTTCTTCATTTGACACTATTTCATTGTTTCTTCCTCTTATTAAGTTTGTTCGTGGTTTGAATTCCTTATTAATCATTCCCACTTCTCTGTATGCTTTTTTAAATTGTTTGGTTTTGATATTTTCTTCAATTTCTGTTATCTGTTTATCTAAATAAATTCTTTTCTTCCGTCTACATAGCTTATCTGCTGTTTTCCGCAGCTTCTCATATTCTCCTCTTTTTTGTCTTGTTGGCCTTTCTATCCATTTTTTATATGCCCCATTTTTCTCATCTATTGCTTTTTTACATTCTTCATCAAACCATTGTTTATTACCTTTCTTTGGTTCATATCCAACTATCTGTTCTGCTCCTTCCCAAAAAACTTTCTTCATTTTTATCCATTTTCCTTCTATTGTGCTTGATTGCATACTTTCAAGTTCTTCCTTTATATATTGTTGATACTTTTGGATAGTTTCTTTGTTTTGAAATTCTTCTATATTAAGTTTCTTTGGAACTTCAACTCGTTCCGTTTTCTTATAGGAGATGACCCATATGATTATTCGGGGATTTTCTCGGGTCGCCAGGGGTATGCTCGGTAGATTACCTAATTATATCCTTCGAGTTGCCTGTCCCTCCATTTCATCTCCATAATCATTTCATGTCATCTTTCATCCGGTGGTCTCTTTCAAGGTAGTAGTGTCGGCGGGAGTCTCGGTGGTGCATGGCGGGATGATGTGCTCTGAGGAAAATGCTTTCTCCTCCGGCGGGACGTACTTCGGCCTCCGAACCGACCTTGGGACTGCTTCGGGGCCACAGCAGGTGGGATGACGATTGTCCTAGGCCCACTGCCAGGGAGTTTCTATCTGGTAAAGTGTAGTGACATCACCCTCTGTACTGTAATGGCTCCTTGGGTTCCGCTGCTCTCTGTCTCCTCTCATCTCATCCTCCTTCCTGGGGATGCCTACTTGGGACATAGGTACAAAAGGCCAGTCTGGTAGAGGTGCCGAATCCCCTCCGAGCAATCTAATCCAGTCCAATACAAGCTACTCTGCTTACGTAAGTACATACGTAATAAGGAAAATAAGAATAGAAAAAGAACAAAAAAAATAATGGTAGGTAAATTTTGTGCAGATCAAAAGTCAGATTGTTAGCATCCCAACCGAAAATATCTGAACCATAATGGGCAAAAAAATTCATAAGTCTAATATGGGTAACCAATTTTATATAGGTATTTGTTTGTTTATTTGAACCATATGAGAAAAAGTATTTCACAAAATACTGCGCTTCTGGCGACATTTGTTTGGGTGATTTTTACACTTAAGAGTTGTTTTTTGCTAATTCATTATAGTTTCCCATGGGAATTTGCCTAATAGCAGTAGTAGTTTAATGTTGCGAACACAACGTAAATGTGTAACATATTTAATTATCGATGGATGACAGCTTTTAACAAGGCAGAAACAATTTGTATGCAAATTCATGTGCTGTGTATATCACGATGAAAACATCAGTTTGGGACTAGGAAACAACAAGCAGGCTGCTCGCGATGCTAGCGACACACACGGCTCCTTTGGAACACACTTGCAATGCTAATACCTATCTCGTCACTGCTCTCCCACACCTAGAGCTGCCTATCCTGTTTGCATTTCTTTCTCGCAACTGCATAGCTTCCAGAAACAAATGTGAAACCTTAGGCTTTAGTGGAAGTTGTGCAATCGTGATACTCTGGCCATAACTGCAGCACTTTAACTTAAAGAAAAACCTAACATCCTTAATTTAGTCTTATTGAAATTCTGTAGACAATAAATCTTGCCAGAAAACCGACAGAGTGATACCTACGTTTCAGACAACTGAATATGCTACATATTTTACCTTTTTTTTTTACCATAAACATAGATTAAAAAACGCAATCCTTCACCGAAAACGTATTATTTTGTTCACTGGAACCGCCTATATAAGCGCCCATGAATTTCCTCTACCAACCAACGGCCCAAGTATGCTTGTCTACCTCTTTCTGCACTTTTACATATTTACAACAGATGTTTCTAGTTTGAGACAACTGTAGAGAAAAATTGGCAATCTCCGGCCAGGTATAGAAAAGGGAATCCTTTACAGTGTGCATTGTTCTTACAGCTACAACGTAATCTGAAAATGTGTAGTGGCTATTTAACTCAATTAACAAGAAATATATAAAATAATACGCTTTTTATGAAATACTTGTGTAAAAGGGAACAGAGAAATTCATATAAATGTAACACGTCAGTTTTTTGGGCCTCCTTGGAAACTTTATTTGGGGAGCGACATTCAAACGTCATACATCCAGTTTATAAGTGTGAAATTATTTACAACTGTGCTTTTTATTTAACGAGCTCCAACTTGTCATATCGGCCAATGAATGAAATTGGTGAACTGATGTTCAAATGTGTCCAGGTTCCATAGAGCTTTGAGTTACCTGACATGTATCTTTTAGGATATGGGAAAATCTAGGAAAACACCTTATCCAGATAACTCGGGACCTCTTCAATGTCATGTAGACACGCTACCCCCACACTACAGAGGCGAGCATCTTCCAGGTAGTACGGGCTACTAAGAATACGAAGAGAAGGTACAGCAATAAAAAATTAAAACTACAGCTGGGAGAACTGTTCAAAGAATTTCAAGATATTGACCGTCTATAACATGTCAACTTTATTGCTCTTTATATACAGCCCTTTTAAAACTGTAACTTTTGAATTTTAGACGGCTCATTGTTGTTAATATCGATTATTCATAAAATATAATAAAATTGCCTGAAGTTCTAGAAAATATTAGGTTACAGTCTTTTCATAGTGTCACCTAATTATCAGAAGGCCCGACCAGCTAGCAGCCGGGTGGGCGACAGGAGGTATTTAGACCACGCCTACCCATTTATCTTGTAGCGCTAACGAGGGTATGGTCGGAGAAACATCACTAGCCATCTCTTTCCGCTCTCACTAACGTCTGGAACAGTCGGGATGATTCACTGAACCGCGAGATTTCCAGAAACAGCGATCTTCCTATATAAGGCTGCAGTGCACGAGTCAGTTCAGTTCTTGACGAGCAGCCGTGAGGAGCGCCGAGTGAGCGAACGGACTGGAAGACGGTGTACGTGTATCAGAGGAGTTATACGTAATTGTAAGCGTGCAATGGACCTGTGACAGACGAACTGGTGGATTGTAGTTGTGTGCGCTAAGTAATTCTAAGTAATCGGCAGGTGTTCCAACTGTAATTTAGTGGAAATAAAGAACATTTTGAGTTTGTGCAATTGAAATTTTAATTTCACAAACCCATAAAGCCACAATAGACAAAGGTGGTACGGATGTACACTACGACCTAAAGGCCTGTCCACGTTATTGCGTTAAATTTGAGAATACTTCTATTTTCCCACATCTCCCTGTGCCGTTTTATAAAATTCCATTCACTCTCCGCTATCTAACGCCTGGCATGTGACGTTCTGATAATCAGTGATGAAACTTTTTCTTCTCTCTCTCTCTCTCTCTCTCTCTCTCTCTCTCTCTCTCTCTCTCTCTCTCTCTCTCTCTCTCTCTCTCTCTCTTTAGGCCGCGCCGTGGCTCAGTAGTTAGACCACTTGGCTCTCACCAAGGCGGCCCGGCTTCGATCCCAGGCAACCACAAAGTGAGATTTTTGGTGGGCAACACGGCGCTGGGGCGGGTTTTCTCCGGGACCGTCGGTTTCCCCCGCCATCTCATTCCACCGGTGCTCCATCTTCATCTAATGTATCACCAGTGTCATCACCTGCGGTGCCGTATGTAGTAAAAGCGGGTGTTAAACACTACACATTTCTCTCTCTTTACTTCCGTTAATATAGGTACGTATACTCCTGCATTAATGGATAAGCTGTGATAGTATTATAATTTTGTTTCTGTTCCTCAGCTTTCTTTGAGATTAGAATTGTTCTGTTTACGTCAATAATTCGTTTACTTACACCGACAATAGTAGAGCAATGTCTTTATCAGTTTAAACTTATCCTTTCTAAAGTTTGGAAGTAAGAAAATCCATTAGAGCCCGCCTTTGTGGCCTTATATTCAAGGGATCCTGAGTTCGAATCTCGGTTACGTTGGCTTATCTATTGGGATAAGGTTTACTTTCACATTTTCTTTAACCTAAGAAGAAGAAGAAGAAGAAGAAGAAGAAGAACAACAACAACAACAACAACAACAACAAATTCGGTTGGCTTTAAGTATTATGCATGCCGAGCTATTTGAACACTATTTTATTCATTGATCCTATGACTTATCAGGTTAAATGATGTAACAATACTTAAACGTTTATTCGTTTGTAATGGAAAAGCTTTTAAAACATTAATAATCGGTGTATTTGTTTTTTATTGTAATTTTATATGTAATCAATAATGTTATTTACGAAATTACATAATCAGTTTGGTCTTTCTTGAGCGAAAAACATACACTTTTATTTATATGCTAGTCTCCGAAACGGGGAGGTAAGCGAACTGTAGGTTCCGCGGCAAGCAGAAGATACATTAAGAGTTCTTTCCCAAGGTACTGCATCAGTAGTTACGTGATGAACACTTTACCTAAAACCAGTGGTAGTGTTAGTGTTTATTAGTTTCACACTTTAGAGTATTTTTAACGGCTATTGCCCGCCTCGATAGCGTGGTGGTAGCGTGTCTGCCTCACGTTCAAGAGGTCCCGAGTTCGAATCTCGGTCAGGGTGAGTTACCTGGATAGGGTAAAGACGAATGGCGGGTAACCGTAAGCTCTTTGGACCCCAGACTCATTTGAGCATCATTTCACCCATTTCATTATCGTCCGATATTACTTAACGTTGGAGGACGTAAATTTCAAAAAAAAAAAAAAAAAAAAAAAAAAAAAAAAAAAAAATCAACTATCGTTAAGAATGAATAACGCCGTCCTTGTAAACAAAAGCAGATGCACCGAGATGCTCTACGGAGAAGTCCGAAGGAATGCAAAAGAGCCTTTCCGGCCGACTCTATCAATGTTACCGCAACAGGCATCACCCAGCCCACATCATGTTTCTAATTGACCTGACATTCAAGTGAACCTAGTAGCTAGAGTTTGAATCCTTTCGAAGAATTCAACATCACATAATCAGGTGTTATATAAAATATATCAGAGTTAGTGGTGACCACTTGCTTATTAAAATGTTATCTCTTTAATTACTGTATTATGATATTTTATTTTACTTCCTCTATTATTTGATCCATACCTACTTCTTCATATTTCAGAGATGCTAGTACGTAAGCAAACTGCTTCTTGACGTGGGTTTATAAACAGAATGTAATCACATGTTACGTATTTACTTATTAGAGAGCCTTGTATTGTTTATTTACACACCGTCTATACCTACGCACATACAATTAACGATTTGTGAAATAGAATTTGTAAAGTTAATTGATGGAAATTATTCATTTCTTCGCACTAGTCGTATACAGGCTAAGGTATTGTATTGACAGAGTCCACATAAAAAATTCAATGCCACGACCGGGATTTGAACCACGGATCTACTGACTTCCGTCCAGTCACTCTTACCCATTGAGCTACCACGGCCAATTTTCCGTCATGACTGGACGAAAACCAGTAGATCCGTGGTTCAAATCCCGGCCGTGGCATTGAATTCTTCATGTGGACTCTATAAGTCCAATATCTTAGCCTATATAGCTAGTGTGAAGAAATGAATAATTTCCATCAATTAACTAAAATAATAAGAGTTAAATGATGAAGCCTGGGACTTAAGTACTTACAATTGCAAGTCGCCACAAACGGTGTATCTCGGATGCGAGAGCCCCTAGTGGTTTACCGGGGAAATGTATGAGTCGATTGGAGAATTTAATGTCATGACGGCAAATTGGCCATGGTAGCTCAATGGGTAAGAGTGACTGGATGGAAACCAGTAGATCCGTGGTGCAAATCCCGGTCGTGACATTGAACTTTTCATGTCGACTCTATCAATTGTAAAGTATTGTCCATTTTGACTTACTTATTCTTACATCGGCGATCGCGGAGCTTGTCGCAAAGAGATTATGTCGCCATTGCTGTTTGGTAGAGGGAGGAGAGGCAGTAGAGGAATCGCCTCGCCTTCTTGTTTATTAGCTGGTGGGACGGGAGAGGCATGACTTTAAGAACCACAAGTGGCTGACCTCACGAAAACGTAACGAGGCCGGGGTAGAACTGTGTTGTTACTACGAAAAAAACCATCGAGACTGTAATTCGAGAGATTTCCAGTTTCAGAAAGATCCACCGCGCCCGGCAGCCGATGCGAGGCTGGAGGAGGACAGTTGAGTCAGTTGAGTCCAGAGGTTCTACTCCCATTAGTCCTGGACCCGTAGGACCAACCCGGGCCTCTTTCAAACAGGGAGTACCGAGCTGTACCAAAGGGCGCCCGGCGTCCTCCGTGGGGCTTTCCATAGGACAAGACCTGGCTTACTAACATGCGCCCCATCTGGTCCAAGTACACAAGAGGGGATGGAAGTGGATACGCCACTTACGCGTGCTAACACCAATAGCTGAAGGCTACCGATATGACCTCGTTGGGGCCGCCTGGTGATCTAGCACACCTTCTACTAGCTCTGCAGGCTAGTACCCGGGAATATTAATGGCTTCCCTCAACCCCCCCCCCCCGATCACCCACGGGTATCGGGAACCACTGCCCCCTCGAGACCAACCCAATCCGAATAACTTCCTGAGGGAGGGGCTCGAATGTTCGGCCCGAGGTTCCTCTAGTAGCGTCAGGGTACCACGAGAGTGCTAAGGGTCCGCATCACGGCAGCTAAAGGAGACGGATCCCCTGGAGGAGGACAGTAGTACAGACAGTAGTGAGAGTTTTAGAGTCAGTGTGTTTCGTTTTGAATCGACGAGTGCAGCTCCGTGGTGAGGAGTCGTCAGGCCGTGAATCTGTGCAGGAAGCATTTCACGTTTCAATAAATGCGCTTTCGTGGTAAGGAATCGACGGGTTGTGGAACAGGCAGCGAAGCAGTTTATATATCGGGGTTGTGTTTAGAATCGGCGTGCAGCTCCGTGTAAGTGGTGAACTTGTGTAGGTTAGAAAGATTATAGCAGCACAAGTTGGCATGTACTAAAGATGCATAAAGTAACTTTGTAGAAACATGTCGCAGTTCTATATGAAGCCAAAAGTTGCTAGAAACATTTTGTGTAGGTATGATTTTATTATGTGAATATATGATAAATTGTTAGGAATTACTTTTAAATAGGTTTTGAAGAAATATATGACTAAGATAACTCTGTAAAGTTACAGACGATTTTGGGTGTTTAGTTGTTGAACGAGATATGTGAACGCGTGTGACCAGAGCAGTGTTACACCACTATCTAACGTAACAAGAGCTGCGTCCCTCTCTCTTCTAATGCATAATGTATCGAATGGAACAGGCCGTGTGTGAAATCGGGAGGGTTCGCGAGAGCCAAGGATGAAAATGAAGGGATAAAAATAAATGAAATGGAGGGAGACAAAGGGGAGGATACTCAAGCTTCCTCAGATTCTGTCCATCTTTCGTTTCTTCCGCGGTTACCACTAACACAGTCTCTACTGACCGTCTATCTAGGAACAAACATTTTTATTATGTTTTTCAAATGGGAGGATTTCTGGATTGCGGCGAGTGAGGTGCGTTTGCATGCTCAGCGTTGCCATCTTGATATCCCCACTCTTTTCATAGTTCGCACTCTCTCGTACATTAACCCTGATCATGCAAATGCCCGTCTAGGTAGTGTTAGCGTAGATGCTAACGTCTCCACCTCGCGTTCAAGAAGTCCTTAGTTCGAATCTCAGCCGGGGCGAGTTTCTGGATAAGGTTTTTACCTGAGGTTTTATTTTATCCGGAAAGATGAAAGTCTGTTAATGGTTTAGTGACTTGAGTAACTTCGATATGACTTATTGTTGAAGGAAGTAAATAAAACAAAGTAGATCATACAATTTCCTTGTGGCTTGTCGTAGGAAAACCCAAACTGAATTCTCCAAACGTTTATAATACACTTCTTAAAATCAAAATTGGAAAATATATTTGTATCTATGTTTTAAATTCTGTAATTATAATTATAGCTTATAAATTATCTGTTTTTTTTTCTAACTAATGGAACTGCCAGTAGCTCATCCATATCGCTGTCAATGTCACTTACGTCAAGAAACAATTCGTCCTTGTCTCTATTATCAAATGCCTATCATCAAATTTATGATGATAGGTTCTAAAAGGCCGCGTTGTGGCTGAGAGTTAGACAACTCGGCGCTCACCAAAGCAACCCAGGTTCAATCCCAGACGACCGCATGTGAGATTTGTGATGGACAACACGGCGCTGGGGTGGATTTTCTCCGGGTACTGCGGCTTCCCCCGCCATGCCATTCCACCGGTGCTCCATATTCATTTCATGTACCATCAGCGTCACCGCCTGCGGTGCCACATGTAGTTAACGCGGGCGTTAAGTACTATAAAAATAGGCTTCAAAATCTCTTCACGTGCTATTTCTTTCCAAAACTCGTTTCTTCTTGTTGTTTTTCTGCAAGTTTCACGCAGTTTTGCTCGTGTTGCTTATCTTGTAAATGTCTTCGTGAATAAGTTCTACGTCGGTCATTTTAAAAGTGTTATTTCTATTTGATTTGAGTCCATACTAAGTCAACTATATTATATGCATCTTCCGGGCTTGTAGGCCGTAGTCCAGTTGTTATAACATCCAACGTTTCGCCAAAAACTGTGTCCGGCATCATCAGGGTCACGAACTTGAGAGATCCTGAGTTCAAGACTGAGTTCATGACCCTGATGATGCCGGGCGCAGTTTTCGGCGAAACGTCGGATGTTAAACCAATTGGCCCACGACGTACAAGCCCGGAAGAGGCATGTAATGTAGTTGACGACGCCAGCCGTGAAAGCCTCAGCACTAATGTCATACTAACTCAGTTGGAATATAGGTAAGTATTGATAGTGGTAGGGGGGAAGGTGGATTACCTCGTTTCCCATTTCAATTGTAATTTGATCCAGCTCATACACCTTTTTATGTTTTTTAAACCGAGGAACAGCTGAATAATACTACTTTGTAAAGCGAAGCATATATAAACATAAATATACTTATGTTACGGCTCGTTCTGCAGATACAACATTCTACAGGATAACAAGAAGTGTACTGTTCTCTCTCTCTCTCTCTCTCTCTCTCTCTCTCTCTCTCTCTCTCTCTCTCTCTCTCTCTGTCTCTCTGTCTCTCTGTCTCTCTTGGATTTAACAAATACCTTAGCTTGTTAAAAGTAATTCTTTTTGCACATCATCTGAGTAATCACAAATATACGTAAACACACACACACACACACACACACACACACACACACACACACACACACACACACACACACACACATATATACGTATATATGTTTACTGATGGTTATTACCGTGTTTACTTGCGATGCATCGTTATAATATATTGGAACTTTACTTATTTGTATTAGTAAAACTATTTGAGCTAAAAGTATGACATTTTTACGGTTGGGTTGGAAACATTACTTCCTATCTCCCTTATGGATGCCTTTTTGCAAAATTTTAATTTCTGTCTTAGCGCAAATAGTATTTACTAGGAATGGATTCAATTGGCATTCATTACATCGATGTTACGGGAATGCAATATACCAACACCGCAGGACTCCAATTGGTTTCTGGTCTGGTAGCGCTCAAGGGCAAAAGTGTTTCCATTTGAAAGTCACAGTGTGTACCTATGTTGCTCTTTCTGGCAGAAACCTTTACTAAGTTCAAGTCATTTGTATCTTTGTTCATTTCACACGTGTTTTACTGATGGCGCAATACTGGTGGATGATGTAATATACCTATCATGAGAAGAGATAATTCATGCCATAAATTAATTGCCAGAATTAACTGTTTAAATTGAATATGAAAGAGTAATATGCAAGAAGAGAAAGAGGAACATGAATTAACATGAAGTTTATGCAATTAGTATATTCATTTTGTAACAAAAAGATATTAACTACAAAAATATTGCAAAAATTTCAAAATAAAAAGCATTAAATACAGTGCGATCCATATAAACCTGAACCATTTCAATAGATCATAACTTTTGAACCAATAATAGAACACACATGCAACTTTGGGAGAATATAATACACAATTGGGAGATTACACTACAGTATTTACATCTCAGAGAAAATGTTGGATGTGTCCTCCACCAGCATCTATACATGTTTGTACTCGTCTCACCTAATTCTCTGAAATTTTACGGAGAGTGTCCTCGCCGATGTTACTTATTTCGGTTCGAATGGATTACTTGAGAACATCAATTGTCCGTGGTCTATTCTTGTACACTCTATTTTTAGATGTGTAAAAATTCGGTGAGGCTATGTCAGGGGATCTGGGGGGCCACAGAAATTTTGAGATTATTCGATTATCAAAAAACTGATGGTTCCATGGTGTCATTAGATGTATGGCACGTTGCTCCATCTTGCTGAAAATAACCTTCTCTCAATTCCATTTCATCTCCGTAAAATTTCAGAGAATATGGTGAGACGAGTGTAAACATATATAGATGCTGGTGGAGGCCACTTCCAACATTTTCTCTGAGATGTAAATAGTGTAATGTAATCTTCCAATTGTGTATTATATTATCCCAAAGTTGCATGTGTGTTCTATTATTGGTTCAAAAGTTATGGCATATTGAAGTGGTTCAGATTTATATGGATCGCACTATATAATTATGTATATAAAATGAACAATTGAAAGTGGTTAACCATGTCGACAATTCAACAAATGTGTTTGGTTGTCAAAGAGGAGAAATCAACAATATTCAATAGAGAGCAGCACATGTGTTTGAATCACGCAGAAGAATGGTGAATGACTATTAATATGAAAGGTAAAGAATAGAAAAGATTCCGTGATTTTAGAGTTTCGTTTATGTAGGAAAGGCTGTGAATAAAAATTATAAATCTTCCGACAAATAAAAGGCTTCGAAAGGATAGGAACTGGAATTTAAATAACTACCCCACATTAAGAAAAAGTAGAACTCTTAAGGTAAAGTTGCTGTTAGAATTAATAGAGAGCATTTCTACAACAATATTGAAAAAAAAAAAAAAAAAAAAAAAAAAACACACTTTACAAGAAAGGAAGGCGTAAAAATAATGTTGACATTTTTTTACTAGGAAGAAAAATGCAAATCCAATTAAATAAACGAATGAAATAGAATAAAACTATTATTATAGGTATGTGAATATGCATCTGGTGCTACTTCCTTCCTTAACAATTAGGGCAAGAAATTATACTCCAGCCGCCTGTGTAGCGTAGGAAGTAGTGTATCTGCTTTAGATTGAAGAAGTCCCGAATTCGAATCTGTGTCAGGGTGAGTGATCCGGATAAGTTTTTTTTTTTCTCGGGATTTTCCCTTATCCTGAAAGATGACTGTGAGATAACCCTAAGCTCCGATATAGTGTAAATAAAAAGGCATTAAATTTTCAATAAATTGAAATTTTAAAAGAGTTATAAATAAAGTCTAAGAAAGTTAACTCACACGCCAAGATGATACATATTTACTGATTGCCTCTAAGCTCTGCTGTTTAGACATACCTTCAAATCTAGAGATAACACGTTCGATTCCCCGTTAGAAAGGTGAGAGTCATTTTTGCCTACTTATGCTCCTTAGAGTTTGTTGCTTATAAAGAAAGTCTAAATATGTTTGTGGGCATGCGTCAATTTAAAGAGAAGCTAAACCCAAACAGTAGAGCAGTTGTTTCAAAGGTAAATCTGTAATATGACGTAAAATGGCAATTGATTGCCTAAAGTTAGATATGAATCGATTTCTACTGGATGGAAGCGGGGTTACAACGAACTTTACTCCAGCCAATGAAGGATGCAGTATCATGTATACTCTGTATACTCTGTCTCACGCTAGTTCAATCCTGCTGTAAACAAGGCGGAGCTGACTCAACTTGCCACGTGTTAGACGCTACATGCACGTACATAAATTTTGTAACACTAGCAGCGCTAACTTCTAGACAATAAATTGAATTGGGCTACACAATAATTTATTAAATATATGAGTTGGAATATTAATAGAATCATGCAGTAACATAATGGTTGCCTTAATCGGATTCCTTCGAAAACTTTTTATTTGGCGCAGGTATTTACGTCTCCACATCATAATATCTTCTCTGTCCACTATAACTGATTTCCGCATTCGTCTTTGAAATTTCAATCCAATACCTATCAACAACTGATGGAGAGTACCTACTTTGTGAAAAAATTGGTAAGTCTGTGTCAGAATTTACCGCATGCAAAACCTTACTTAGTCTCGGCGGTTCATTTCAGGCAAAAAAAAAAAAAAAAAAAAAAAAAAAAAAAAAAAAAAAAATTACTTTACTGCGTATAGCATTTTTCGTAAAATCGTCGTATTTCTACACGCGCTGTTTGCATTTACGCGATTGTTCAGGTGTTCTTAAGAGTTCCGGATGCTTGCTGTTCCATTCTAACACTTTGTACCCTACTTGCGGAAACACCAAGGGTATCACCAGTTTCTTTCTCAATGTTTCTTTCTTTAAGCACCGCGAAACAATGCGCGATCATTCGCCTCTAACCACTTTTTAAAGCCTCGATTGTGTTTCATTTCGGCTGAAGCACCGGCCTGCTCCATAATGAAAAGCTTACTGATTTTAAATTGCATATAAATAAGTGTTCTTGGGTTTGTGAGGTACGCAAGATGTACAGGAAATACAGTGTTAAATATCAGAAGTAACTCCACTTTATAAACAATAACATCTTAATCAACATTCAACTCGATACAGACCTCGTTGCGAAAGAGCTGCCTGGTATAGTAAGGCAGACGTTTATGAGAATCGAAACATTTCCATACTTTTCTCTCTTCGAAATTAGCTCGCACAGAGCAGTGATCAGAAAACTACTTAACTTTACATAAAGGAGGGGTTTATCGTACGTATGCGAATAAAAGAAAACGTCCTTTAACTTCGATAAGCCAATCAACAGCTTAACCGCTTTTTGTTCCAATATCTCTGTCTCTGTCTCTCTTTCCGCCCAAATGTTTACAGCAGGATTAAACTAGGTTGAGACAGATTACAGCATCAGAATACCTTCCAATGTGGAGCAAATCACGTGTAAGATGCTGATTCCGCTTTATTGCTATAAGAGTTTGAACTGCGTCTAATGATTAAAGATCAAACACGTGGCAGGTTGAGTTATTTACATCAGGATCGTTATTGACTGAGATAAGAGTATAAAACGTTCTATATAAATGGGACAAAGATCAGACGACCTTGCTGTACCTGTAACTGTTGCAGTGACTGGGGAAAAGAACGCACGCGAGGGGGCGGAGCGTTGCCATGTGGGTTGCGTGGGAGAAGACAATCCCCGACATTGATTGGAAGCTGGTAAGAGCAGTGAAGCGTGCTGACTGGCTCGCTCCAAACTAATGCGATAATCACTCCCCATCTTTAATTACACAACATTTACGTCTTGCTTAACCTCTAACATCACACAAAAACGTTTATTGTCAACTTTTACTGATGTTGCTACTCTCTCTCTCAAACTAGAACATCCTGTTGTAAACATAGACACCGGGACACTTCAACGTAACGTAACGTGGAGGGATAGCTGTGAATACACTACCATTAACAGTTGAAGTAGGTGAAGGGAAAACAAAAGGCAAGCGATATGTCTGTGAAATAGATTTAACCTCAAGAGAAGCTGATGGTTACCACGCTACGTAACGACGCTTCTGAAGGTTAGAATATTATTTTTTTAAATTCTTATAGTGTACAATTAATAAGAAATTAGAAACAAAATTAGAGCTTTACAAAGCTATGGCTATATCTGTATTAGCATACGGAAGTGAGACTTGGACACTAGTAAACAACTGAGGAAAATATAGGCTTCAGAAATGAAATTACTAAGTCTCAGAGACTTAATAACAAGTGAAAGTATTAGAGAAGGGTTAGGAATTTTTAATATAAATCAAAGGTTAAAAGATTTCGAACAAAATTGGAACGAACTCGTTGAAACAATGCCAGATAACAGGTTTACTGAACAAGTAATGCAATATTATCATAAAGGAAGGAGATCGGTGGGCAGACCCAGAAAACGTTAGCTAGGGGACTTTGAAAGTGGAACAGGCACTTGATTGCCTACGTCATGAAGTGATAAAGAAGAAGAAATTCTAATAGTGTGGTAATAGTATTAAGGTAGTACTATATTTCACCCAAAAATTCAGGGATAACCTTAAAGAAAATATGCTTTTTGAGGGCTACGGTTAATAGAAAGAAAAAAAGAAGAAAAATATATTTTAGAAAGCGCGCTCTCTCTCACGCGTGTGCATGTATGTCTATGTGTGTTTCCAAGCAAATGTTTTTTTTTTTTTTTTTTCAAGGTATTCCCCCATCCCAAACAACTCTTTACATAAAAACATTCCCGTTACTTTTTGTTATTCCGAAAATGGTTCCAAGGATGAGTTTAAAATACTATATATATTTAAGAGGAATTTTACATAGATAGGTGCTTTGTATACGTATACCTACATATATCAAATCAAAATCAACCCATGGCGTAACAGCCCAAGAGGGTCAAAGCCTGCCAACCCAATTGTCGGCCTGACGCCCACGTACGCAAGGTAGAGATGGGCGGACAATCAACCGATACGGGGTGGAGATGTGGTCAGTATCACGGCACCTCCAGCTTACACAGCCAGGGTCGCTATCTAGCGTAGCTCAATTTCTGCTGAGTGGGCACCGGTTCTATATCCGGGACTTAAATTCCGCAGCCACCGCAGGTGGGATCACTCCTGGGTGCATTCCGTGGTATGGAACAAAAGCATGATACATTAGTTCACTATGCCACGACGCAGGATGTTATATATACTAGAGGGCCCTAATGCCCCATCTTTGTACGTTAAAACAGTTGCAGACGGTCACGGGGAAATTTCAACTAAACGCACGACATTGGCTAGCGAACATTCTATCTTTTCCCTGTTTACGCTGTTCTTTTCTCATATCATAGTGTACACTCGCTAGTTTAGTCCTAGGAAGTACCTCTCATCGCTCCGCTTCGCTGAAAATAGAGAGAAGCAGAGGAAGTTCCCTACGCCACTGCCATAGTTTTAACGTTTGTTTGAAATGAGCTTGATACCTCTTAACACTCATCTGAGCTAATAACCTCTCACTAGCTGCCGTCGTGGTAGAGATGGCTTGAGTTCGTTATTTAACATGATGATAAGTATATCCTAGTACGTTCGAAGAGAATTGTCAAATTTATGAATTAAATATATTACGTAACAGCGTCTTGAATACATGTTAATTCTTAAACGAAATAAGGAAAAGAATCCTTCGCTTCAAAGTTTTAATCGGTATTGGTATATTTGTTTACAGGAAATTTATTGCTGACCTTGTGTTGAAGTGGATATCTCATATATTGCACCGCCTATGGCTCCGAACATATTAGTCAATTAGGGTAAAGGGGGGGTATTAACACGCGGAGGGATACATGTCAGCGGAGCAAGGTTATTTGAAAAAAAGATTAGCTAAAATTACCCCGTGGTGCTCTGCAGCTGTACTAACGTACGAAGGGATATCTACTTACGCCAAAGGCGGGGCAGCTGGGCCACCTAGTATGCACACACCTAGTTTAAGATCCATATATAAGAGACTATGTAATTTAGATATATTTAATCTGTTCTGCACAATTTTAATAAAACATAGTAGGGAAAGGGTTTTCTGATATATACTTATTTTAACAAGATGATATACCTTCCTTTTATTTTTCTGTTATCCACGTTCTACTCACGTGCCAAGTACAAGGCCGACTGCTCTAAACTTAAACGGTAGAAAACGTTCTTAGGCAGAAACTGTTTGGAATTTTGAGCAGTATATCGCCCTGGTCAACTAACCCGATAACTCGAACGAAATCAGAACGTGGAAAAGTAAAGAGTTGCTTTTCCAAAGCAAGTTTATTATGAGAAGTAGGTAATTCTACTTATGCAGGTTAGGTGAGTGATTGAGCCACTTGATTGCAATATATGAAGATCTGATTCATACTTCACCACGCTTTGTGCACCCGCCTCGGTACCCTAGATGGTACCATGACTGCATCACGTTCAAGAGGTCCCGAATTCGAATTTCGGTCAGGGTGAGTTACCTAGATAAGTTTTTTCCGGGGTTTTCCCGTATCCTAAAGGAGACGACTGTCGGCTAACTCTAAGCTCTATGAACCCTGGGCTCATTTGAGCATCATTTACCCATTTCATTCATCGTCCGATATGACTTAACGTTGGAGGGAGCAAATTTAAAAACACGCTCTGTGTTTGGTGCGTTCTGAATTTTTAGCCTAGAGGTCCCAAGTTCGACTTCCGGCTAGGGTGGGAAAATGTGCTCTATCAGCAGCATTCCCTATCTCCGCAGAATCTTGAAGTTTGAATTTGGAAATAAATTTGAGTGTGTTAACAGTGATAAAGAAAGCACTAAGTAATCACAATTCAGCACATTAAAAACACCTACACCTTCAGTTGTTTCTTATGTCAAAGCGCCCCATGTGCCCATAGAATTTAAAGGGAACCACAAATTTAACAATAAGAAGAAAGAAAAAAACTGAGGTTCCTCGCTTAGAAGTGTTTGCTAATATGTCTGGATCAAGATTCTAATCAGTGCTTTCATATTGATGGTGATGATACACAATCAAAATAGACACACAACAATGTTATGTTAGCTGTTGGTGGCAGATATCTTTATCAGCTATTGTTTAATACTGACCTTAATTTAATGCATTACACTTGGTTAGGTTTTATTTGCAATTACCTTGTTTGTATGACATTCGAAAATGTTTACCATTCCATTACATAAACATTAACCCCTGGGGGGATGTTCCTGATGTGTTGTACGTGATATTGATTTGCACCTAATTACTTCCTGGTGAATTATTTATACAGACGATAGCATAACGTAACTACACCTATCACTAAATACATCACTCTCTTGTTTTTTCTCATTTTATTTTGTGCTTATATTTCTTCCAGGAGAGAAATGCTACCATTTCCTGGTACTAGCCCACAGTCCCACTGCATTTGACTTTTTAAATGTTTATTAAATATGAATTGCAAAACCTTTGCGATATTAATTTTAATTCTAACCCAATAATACAGTAACAGAATTAAAAAAAAAAAGGTTGTATTTGATGTTAGCATTGCAAGTAAAAGCCAACAGGAATAACAAATTATACGAATGTTTAAAAATCAAGCATTAGGTGAAGATATCAAGGTCTGTCATTCCATAACCTCAAGATTTTAATTACTTAATTACTTATCTCCCTTGCTACTTTCTAAAACATGACATTTGTCTTAAAAAGTCTTACATGTATAGTATTTAATCAAAATTGTGAGAAGAGCTTTCGATAAATCAAACATTTCCAACGTTTATTCATGTAAGTCCTGCGCCGTGGCGTAGTGGGCCTTGGTCCTTGACCACGGAAAACGACCCGGGTTGGATCTCCCCATAGGGTGCAGATTTTAAGGGCCGGGTATAGGGCCGGTTCCCACTAAGCATCGTGAGGGAAGTGAGGAGCTTACGCTAGATAAGCGGCCCTGATCACGAAAACGAACGTACAACGTTCCGACTGGGAGATGCTGATCACATCAACTGCCGTATCGGTTGGATGATCACCGACCTCTATCGTGCTTAAGTGGGCGTGAGGTCGGCAGTCGGGTTGGTAAGCCTTGACCCTCTTAGGGCTGTCGCACCAGGGTTTATTATTATTATTATTATTATTATTATTATTATTATTATTATTATTATTATTATTATTATTATTATTATTATTATTATTATTATTATTATTATTATTATTATTATTATTATTATTATTATTATTATTATTATTATTATTATTATTATTATTATTATTATTATTATTATTATTATTATTATTATTATTATTATTATTATTATTATTATTATTATTATTATTATTATTATTATTATTATTATTATTATTATTATTATTATTATTATTATTATTATTATTATTATTATTATTATTATTATTATTATTATTATTATTATTATTATTATTATTATTATTATTATTATTATTATTATTATTATTATTATTATTATTATTATTATTATTATTATTATTATTATTATTATTATTATTATTATTATTATTATTATTCGTGTAAAGAGTATTTTGGGCAAAGATATTTTCTTGGGAATCCTCTAAAGGTACTGAATATAAATGCCTTGTTTAGTATTTATTTAACAGACTTTTCGTTTTTTAATTGTTACTCACAGACAATTGCACGAATGTATGAATAGGAGGGGAAAAAACTAAATAAAACGTGTAAAACTTTTCATTTGAGAAAATTGTATACATATAATATTTTAAAATAGAAACCAATTACGTACAAGGAATATCTTGGAAGTAATTAACTCTAAATCAAACATTTATTATACATAAATTGTGTACTTTAACAAGATTTGCAGTTTTTATTTATCCTAAAAAAAGTGTAGTGTTTAACGTCCGCTTTTACTACATACGGCACCGCAGGCGGTGACACTGATGATAAATGAGATGAAGATGGAGCACCGATGGAATGAGATGGCGGGGGAAACCAGAGGTTCCGGAGAAAACCCGCCCCAGCGCCGTGGTGTCCACCACAAATCTCACTTTGCGGTCGCCTGTGATCGAACCCGGGCCGCCTTGGTGAGAGCCAAGTGGTCTAAACACTGAGCCACGGCGCTTCCTTATTTATCGCTTATGATTTACCAGTTATGCAAAACAATTGTCCAGAATGAAGACCAAGCTATTCACAGATTATTCAAGTGGCCGTTTTTCACTTAAGTAGATATCTCTCCCTGTGATAAAGAGTAGTAACGTACGATCCATATTAACCTGAACCATTTCAATAGGTCATAACATTTGAACTAATAATAGGAAACACGTACAACTTTGGGAGAATATAATACACAATTGGGAGTGTACATTGCACTATTTACGTCTCAGAGAAAATGTTGTAAGTGTCCTCCACCAGCATCTGTACATGTTTGCACTCGTCTCACCATATTCTCTGAAGTTTTAGGGAGAGTATCCTCGCCAATGTTACTTATTTCAGTTCGAATGGAATCCTTCAGAACATCAATTTTTCGTGGCCTATTCTTGTACACTCTATTTTTACATACCCCCACAAGAAAAAATTCCGTGAGGTTAGGTCAGGGTATCTGGGGGCCACTGACCTTTTGAAATTATTCGATTATCAAAGAAACTGGTTACAGTTCCATGATGTCATTAGATGTATAGCACGTTGCTCCATCTTGTTGGAAATAACCTTCTCTCAATTCGATATCATCTCCGAAAAACTTCAGAGAATATGGTGAGACGAGTACAAACATGTATAGATGCTGGTGGAGGACACTTCCAACATTTTCTCTGAGATCTAAATAGTGTAATGTAATCTCCCATATGTGTATTATATTCTCCCAAAGTTGCACGTGTGTCCTATTATTGGTTAAAAGGCTATGACCTATTGAAATTGTTCAGGTTTATATGGATCACACTAAAGAACAAAAGGGGGCAGTTGCAGTTAAACGCATGGTAGTGGCTTTACTCAGAACAAGAGAAAGCTCCCAGTATTGAACCGCCTGTGTAGTCCGCTCACTCCAGTGTCGGCATAAGTAGAATTTCTCCGTTGCGTTCTGCAACTGTTCTGTGCAAAAAGGGATATGTGCTTACCTGAAAGACGGGGCAGTTGGGCCACCAGTTAGATTTTATTTGACATGAAAACATCTTAAACATGTGGTACATTAATAAAAATATTTTGAGAAGATCAATATGTTCAAAATTTGTGTTATATGCCTATAAGTGTTTTTTTTAACTTACGTTCTCCAACGTTATCATTTAGGATGATGAATGAAATAGGTGAAATGACACTCATATGACTTATCCAGATAACTCATCCTGACCGAGATTCGAACTCAAGATCTGTTGAACGTGAAGAGCGTTAAGATACCCACAACAAGATTTCCCCCCCCCCCCCAAAAAAAAAAAAGATTGTATTGCATTCTTGAAAGACACTGGACTTAAATAACAAATTATGCTGCTCACCCATGGATTCTTTTTCTACATTTTTTTTTTTATTCACCAAGCCTCAAAATGAGTATTTCTGATGAAACTCAAAATCGAATTTTGGGGTGGGATACTGGGATATTTCTTCTTTCTAATATATTTAGTACCGAGTAGAGAAAGTAAAAAACGCACACGTGTATGAACTTTTTTCTTAATATGTTCCTTTTTGGATTCAGGAGGCCTCGATGGTCGAATTAGTTGGGCAGAATACAAAGGTAAATATACACATCTATATATGGAAGGCAGAGCGGTATTGTGACAAATGAAGGTTGTTCCGGCAGTACGATAACCATGGCAACTGGTTTCAGTAACAAATCTCCTTTTATATAACCTGCTGCTCCTCATCCTCCTGCTACTGTGTGTGTTGCAGCGTTTAAAACTTCCAATTTCAAGCTTCCGCTGCACATTAGTCGCTTCCCTTCCTTCTTTTACTTCCCCCATCCCCACTCCGATATAAAGAAGGAAGGAAGGGAGAAGACAGTATTCTCATGCCGCCATTATTGGATGCTCCATGCAAATTTCCAAGGTCTTCCTCATGTCGACTGGCTTTTGTCACGCAGCGCCTTTTATAGCCAGAACTGTTGACTAAGTCTGACCCGCGCAAATAAATCACGTGAGGAGAAAACACCACAACACTTAAATCACGTGACTGACAACCAAATCTAGCTTATTTATTACATCTACTGAAGGTTTAACTTGTTGCAGTAAAATTGAC
>CM060955.1:32025502-32175502 GCA_030765055.1 Mantis religiosa
AAAAGTGCTTGTTTTTCAGTCTTAAAACTCGTGTCACGCCATACTTGTCATGTGTCGTTCATTCACCCAAGTCTCGTCTAGGTAGTATATTTTGCGACTTGTATCTCGGTACAGTCTGATTGTCCTTAAATAGCGTCTTCGCTACACAGCAATATCGCCCCTAGAGCGATAAGTTGTCCTGTTGTCTGAATTTCATGTCGCGATGTTCATACACATCTAACACACCTGTAAGTTCAGAGCACAGCTGTTCGACTTCTCTCACTGACAAAGACGGATTCTTCTCCGTGAGTGCATTAAACACATGCAACACAATTCTTTTTCGCCGCTTTATAAAGGTTTCCCTTGCGATGCTGCAGCGAAAAACTGGCGCTAGACTCTGCCATTATACATACTATAATAAGTACACGTGCAATAAACGATCAGCAAAATAATTTAGCTCTCGCACTCGGCATATATGACATGGCATGGTGAATCAAAACAAAAATGTATAAAAAGAATCCATGGGTGAGCAGCATATTTTGTTATTTAAGTCCAGTGTCTTTCAATAATTCAATACAATCTTTTTTTTTTTGAAAAAAAAAAAAATCTTGTTGTGGGTATCTTAACCTCATGGCGACATATGACTAATCCAGTTCAAAACAAGGTCAGTGATAAGTCATAAAAGCAAATACGTATGTCATCACTACCGCTAAATCACGTGCTATCGGGCCATGTGCTTGAGAGCAAAGGAACCTCCTCTTTACTTCGTTTAAGAATTATGCATTTCAGATAAATCAACTCTGTTGCGTAATATATTTAATTCAAACAGTTACGAAAATATAAATTTGACAATTCTCTTCCAACATATAAAGATATATCACCATGTTAAATAATGAACTAATTTTTACCGCACAACAGTCTATACCACAACAGCAACCAATGAGAGGTGATAAGGTCACGTGACTGTTAAGAGATACGGGGGAATCTTATGTGAAACAAGGATGAGTTCGGGATTCTTTATGCATTTCACGCGCAGATATTGCACACTATTTTATTTATATTACATGTTTTATTATTTTGAATGAATTTTAAAAATATGTATAATAAACACACCCAACGTCATCTTAATGTATATAATGCAATGCTGCCAAATCAACTAATACTATGAGTTAGCTAATATAATTTAGGAGGCCTTTTGTGTTGGATTTCCAAAGTTCCTTCTGTGTAAATATCATTGAGAAGACGCAGAAAACACACGAGCGTGCGAAAGAAGTTATCTGGAGGGAGCTGATTCTCTCAAGTCAAGCAGAAAGCACGCAGGGATGGGAATGCCTGCATGTCTATGATAAAAACATGGCTGAATCAGCAGATCAATAGAAAACTGAGATATAAACATGCTAATATTTCCAGTACGATTACTCAGTGATACAATCTATCTGAAATATTTTCTACTTATTTTAATAATATGAAAGACACTACTTATTTCTCGAAACTAATAATTAAAGCAAAATAATTTCTGATTGAAAACTGCTTTATTGTTTTTCAAAATATTCTCCTTTATGATCAATACCTTTTGCATCCGTTTTTACCATTTGTCAAAGCATTTATTCCAATCTTCTTGAAACACCTACAAAACTTGGTTTTTGAAGGCATCAACGGCTTCTTCTGCCGACGAAAATTGTTGTCCACGTAATTATTCCTGATGTTCGGGGAAAAAAAGAAGTCATTTGGTGCCATATCAGGACTGTATGGTGGATGACTCATCAAGTCAATTTTTTTGAGTCTTCGAATACTCTTTAGTTAGACGAGATGTGTCTACGCTCGCATTGTCTTGATGAAGAACGATTCTACGGTTCTTGTTGGTTTTCCTTACTTCACCGAAGACTTCTGGCAAACAAATGGTTGTGTATCATTTGGAATTGACCGTTTTAGGCTTCTCTAAAGGCACTGTTGCCACATGGCCAGCTTTGCTGAGAAAGCAGGCGACCATTTGCTTCGAAGTGCTTCGAGTGCGAACAACTTTTGTTGGATTTGCTTCATCTTGAAACACCCATACAGTCGACTACTGTTTCCTTTCCGGCTCACACGCATAGATACATGATTCTTCACCCGTTACAATCTTATATACATCTTTTGAGGCACCGCCATTGTATTTCTTGGGCATTTTTGTACACAAACCCACAGGAGCTGCTTTTTGAGATCGCGTTAAATTATGTGGGATCCAACGAGAGCAAACCTTCTTCATGGCTAAATAATCACGCAATATTTCATATATGCTGGGGGAACCAGAGTCTGGGGATGTCTCAATCTCACAATATGTCGCATGACGATCTTGCATTATTATTTTCTGCACAGCATCAATGTTTTCTGGCACAATAACTGATTTTTAACGACCTTCACTAACTTTATCACTGAGAAAACGGTGGTCACGATTAAATTCATTATACCGGCGTTTCATAGTGGCAAAAGATTGAGCCTCGTCGCCAAACGTGGAAGTTCGTTGATCGATGAACTCCTGTCTTGATAATCCACTTCGAAATTTGTAATAAATCACTGCACGAACATTTTCACGAGTTAATTCCATTTTTTTGTTGAGATACAATTTTCAAGTTAATATAAACAAAACAAATGACGCTCTATTGGCTAAATTTCTGAAGTAGATTGTGGTAAACAATATCAAAATTTCCGTTGAAAACGTCAGATGGCACCTACAACATTTAGGGTGTGCCAAGGCTCAAAATATATTAATAAGTCCCATCGTACATATAAGTTTCTGATAGTAATCAGGAACAGAGTTTTTAAAGTGTGTTCATCTTGTTTTTTCCATGAGTTTTCCTTCGACAACAGCTTTTGCTTCTCATCTTTCTACTGTTGAACGCTTTTACAATGCACAATTGCATATATTTTGTAGGTTTTCCTATAAACGTGTGCTCTCCAAACATTCAATCAACTACAGGATTCCATTTTGGCACCTGTGTTAATCAGCTTTATAATAATTTTGTTACAGATGTCCAGCAATACTTACATTCTGGATTCAAAGCTGGAGGATTTATTTAAATGATTAAGAAATGCGAATTTGTGATTTTCTTGACTCAGTGTTACTTTGCAGTCTATATCCTGGAAGTGTGCAGAAGGCTCTATTAAATTTCTGAGTAGTCACTTCGTTCGTCGCTTCATCCAGCGTTCACATTTTAGCTCCAAATTAACTAGATTTACTCCAGATTACACAAACTGTACGGTGAAAATATGTATGGCATGAGAGCAGAAATGAGACCTGAAGTCTCAGAGAAGCAGATGAGGAAACAAGACCACTAGAAGTGTTAGAGGCAGGCACATGCACCACACATTGCCCCTTTCGCACTCACAGCAGGAGTGGGCTGCACAGTGTTATTTCACATCTTAGCTTCAGGAATGAAGGAATGTCTCGGCGTTTTACATAAGCTGTATCATGTCCTCAAATGTAAACCCTCCCTGCGACCACTCATTACTTCGTTCATTGCTTACATATACCTGTCCAAATCGATAGTAGAACTGCTCTGTCCAAGGTTCAGGTGTTCCAAAGTAAAGTTTTAAAGTTTATATCAGTTGCCTTCTGGTATATACGCAACAGTCAGTTACTTAATGAACACAGATTCAGTACTAACCTCTTCAAATATTCGTTCCCAGGGTCATTTGCCTTTTTATAGGCTTCCGGCAGCTCTTCCGAGCCATAATCACCTGTGCCTTTATCTAGTACGTACTGTTTAGCGGCGGAATAACAGGTACATTATCAAACTAACGTTTGTTATTGCTGTTGCTGGACAGGTTGAGTCAGACTGAAAAATTCAATGCCATAGCCGACATTTGTACACGGATATGCTGGTCTCTGTCCCGTTGCTTTAAGCATTGAGCTAACATGGCCAAGGTGCTAGTATGACGTTAATTCTCCAACTGACTCGCGTTATCCCGGTAAACCAGTAGGAAGTTCCCGTATACACATGAGACAACTCCTTAATGGCGACTTACAACACTTAAGTACTTTTAAGTCCAGTCTCTATAGTCCAACCACTATTAGGTCTAGTGATGGAAATTAAATTATTCTTTCACACCAGCCATGTGTAGAGCAAATTCTGGACGGGCTGAGTCAGTCTGAAAAATGCAATGCTGGCTATGCAGTATATAACCACTGCACAATCAATATAATTTCTAAAAGTCATAAAGAGTAGAAAGCTAATTTGCCAGTCCACAGTTCCCAACAGCTTCAATAAGAAAGTATAAACCAAAAATAGGGTTTAAGTTAAAGTTATTATAAATTTACAGAACATTAGCTGATAAAACACCGTTATACAGGTTGGAAGGTGAATAAGTGCAAATACTTGTATGAGCATTTCAGGGCGATATGATGAACCTGTAATGTCAACTTTTTCCATTATTTCTGATAGTGACGCGCATGGGGAAAATGTTGCAATGATTTTAAGATGGCTAGTATTCAATGTAAGTCGTTGACTGACGGCAGACCTTGTGCGTGATGTAAACACAAGGTACACAACCCACGGCCGTTATAAAAGTATGATATCCTTTGCATTGTGAATCATTTGTGACATTGTTATTAGTAAGCGGACAAGCCGAGATACACACATGTGTTATAGTACTGTTCTGTACTATATATAAAATTATTTGCAATTATTCACCTCCCATCCTGTATAACCGACCACCTCCTTTGTAGATCTCCACACTTAGATTCCACAAGCAGTTTCCGGCATTAACTACAAATGCTGAAGACAATTTTGTAAGAAGGGGAAAATAGAATATTAACTGTTTATAATTATGCTGGAAGTGATAGAATGCCTGCCACTCGAAGCTCCGGATTCTACTCTCGCTCCAGGTAATTTGACTGGGCAAAATCATGTTTATCTTTACCACTTAGAATAGCTGCACAGTATTGCATTCAACTCACAATTTCAATGTTGCGATTTCATCAAAGCTCGAGGCTTCGTTTTGAGGGACATCAAGTTTAGAACAAAGCCTATAGTGTCTGTGAAAGGATACTCGAAACAATAAGGAAGGATAAATAAGAAGCGCGCTTTAATTATGCAAGAAAAATACATTAATACAATTCCTCTATCCCTCTCTCCCCTAAAGATTAATTCTGTGGTAAGATGTTAGCTCTATATTTTCTCGAAACTTATGTTAGAATTTCGATCAAAATATCGCAAGTTTGAGATAGTGGAACGACAAAAGATATGTAGGTATCTTCCAGTTTGAGTAAATAGCCAATAAAACTTCACTCTCGTGTGGAGACAGACCTACAACTTGCTTTAGTGAAAATTTAGATCTTTTTAATCTTATTTTACTGTTAAAGACATACACTGTATATATAATATATGGGACTTTTGAGAAATACTTTAACAAACTTCGAGTTGGGGTTTCTCACACCAAAAGAAGGAAAAATGTTCACATGAACATATGTCCCATAATGCTTTATTTTCTCGTTAGGTGTTCAACACAGTGGTACACTTATAACACATAAAACTCATAATAAATGTTCGAAATGTCCTCTTGCTTCTATGCACGATATACTCGTCGAATCATGGAATGTCGCACCCTTTCAAAAACTCCGGGATGGTGGTGAATGGTTTCGCAGAATTCCACGACACGTCTATCAAGCGTTTCTACATTCGGTATGACAGCCCTTGCTCTTTTTCAAACAATAGTCCGTGATGCAATGGTTCCTGTCTCAGCAAGGCGACGATAAACAGCAACAAATATTGGATGACTCAGTTGACTTCGGTCTGGAAACTTCATCTGATAGAGTTGTGCAGCCTCGCGTCCATTACCATTCGCGCGACCATACATAAAAATCATGTCTGCCTGTTCACGAAATGAATGGTGGAACGAAACACGTGCAGTTAACTTACTACATGTACACAGTTGAAACGTTGAAGACAGACTGATAACAAATGAGAAACGTAAATGAGTCTCCATGGCAACACCTCGCCATCTAACGTATGTAGTATAATAGGTCAAAGGCTTCTATGAGTGCATAGAGAAATGAAGTTTTGAGGTTAATCCCGAAGGCTGTTGAACTCACACTTTCATTGTGACCGGAATAACGCGAAAACCAAGGATTGTGGGATATATGTTCATATGAACATTTTTCCTTCTTTTGGTGTGAGGAACCCATACCTGAAGCTTATAATATTTTTGGATGTGGATACACATTTGGGTTTCGTTATTTGCACAGAAATGTCATCGCGTTTGCATGGATTATTAAATAGTGAAATTTAAAAACCAAAGAGAATGTGTACCTCGCAGTGAGTGTCCAGTGCATGTAGAAGCCTCTTGTGTACTACAAGTGACATTACTTAACTGAAGCTGTGTTACATATATTAAAGTGAAGTGTTTTCATTTTACGGGATTGCTACATGTAATTTTGTGAGGCTTCCTTGAAGTAGACTAGGTCCCCCGCCTTACGAGGAAAGTTATACCAACGCTTGCTTGTTTGCCGTTGGCTTTTAACAACCGTATCGAACTGCTCTCCCTGTAATTTAAAGGGAGGTTCCCGGGCACACGTTGAATTAAACTGTCAGTTGCAGTGCTCTGGCATAGCGAGGTAGGTATGTAGCGCCGTCAGGAATTGCACAACAATGGACGCTGCACTCTCAGCCTTTTCTCTAGTAGTGGGACCCGCAGCTCAGCTCGCGTTGTTCCGATAACACGTTAAGTAGCTAATCAAAACTCAAAGATCTTAGCACAAAGATCTTCAACTGTTGGCACTACTGCAGTGTACCTCTATTTGGAAGCCTATGCATTGGTGATATTTAGTTTTTACTGTAGAGAAATTAGAGGCAAATACAAGCGGCAGAAATATCTCCGAGTCATAAAAGATGCACAAGATAAAATTGTATTAGAAGTGAAGAAATAAGGAAGGAATTATATATATGGGAGATCTGAAGCTTTCTCGGCGCCGATTTATTACGGTGGCTTTTTTGGGATTGTAGCCAAGTGATGTTTTCCTCCTCCAAGCTTTCAGTCATCTTAACTCTGTTGCCTTCTTCAGGATTTATCATAGCTCTGAAGAAGGCCACAGAGTTAAGATAGCTGAAAGCTTGGAGGATAAAACCATCACTTGGCTGGAATCCCGAGAAACCATCGTAAAGAATTAGATATATTTTCGCTAAAAGAAAAGATAACCATAACATATCAGGGGTGCTTCAACCCATGTAGGACCAGGACCTGCCAACAAAACTGCCGGCCTCACGCCCACATATGTAAGGTAGATACCGATACGGGGAGGAATTGTGGTCAGGACCTCGGCAACTCCCAGGCTTCTACGACCAGGGCCGCTTACCTATTGTAAGCTCCTCACTTTCCTCACGATTTTGAGTGGGCACCGGCCCTATTTCCGGGACTTAAAATCCGCACCCCATGGGTGGGATCGATCCCGGGCCGATTTCCGTGGCAGGGAACCAAAGCATGATGCCTTAGACCACTACGCCACGGCGCAGGACTTAAGGAAAAGATACCTGCCAATGAATAGATAAAAACAGAAAAGTAATTTTTAAAGAATGGATAACTCTGCATTGCATTAAAACCCTACAACCCTTCCTGTTATAGAAAAATAGGAAGACCGATAAAAAGATGGGAAGAAGTATGAGGCCGGAACAGGAGAATTCTCATAAAGCCTGAGGAGTTGTTGTTGTTGATGATGATGATGATGATGATGATGATGATGATGATGATGATGATGATGATGATGATGATGATGATGATAATGATGATTGTAGAGAAACGTTTGGTGAATTCTCACACATATATTACAGGCAAATGAACTTCTTAATTATACAATTCCTTTATAGGAACACGCTATCAAGTCGAGAACTGCGATTCGTGTGTGACATGAACCACCATCCTACCATCAATCAACTGAAATTGCTTGTCTTATTTAATAAGACAATAATATCATTCCCGCAAGTTTAAAGAGAAATTAAAACACTTTCCAGACACATATTAATCACTGCTGTAAAAAATGCAATGGAGAGAGGAAAAGTTAAGACTTCTCGTCCTTAAGGATAATATACTTAATGTGCACAAGAAAGGAATAGATAAATATGTCATAGAGAAAATACTAACATTACTTTCAAACTGCTCTTTCATCTCCTGTTTTACTTCTATGCAAGGAGTCATACAGCCACAACAAATCATTTAGAGAAGCTGTAAACAGATGAAGAACGGCTTACCAAATAGCCTATTTGTAATAGTGGCAAAGTTAGCATTAATCTAAACAACCAACCGTTTAAAATTTCATAGTTTTGTAAAAGATAACAAAACTTTATATAAAAAATATGCTTATTATCCTTAATTCTTTAATACTTATAGGCAAGTGTGGTAAGGAACGCAGAATGGCTAGTTGACCTTGAGTCTCTTAGTAATTATAAACATCAGGTCGAAAGTGAGATGACTACATTTTCAAACTGTAATACAATACATTTTGATTCATTAGATAATTTATTTAATAGTTCTCTCTCTGCACACGATGATCCTGGAGTGTTAGTAGGAATTCATGACATTTGTATACCTAAACAACGACACTGATTTGACTAACAATGGATATTAACATCTAAGAACTACAATACTTAGCTACACATAAAGACAACAGGAACTGAAAAATCCAACAAATGAAGTCATCTTGCAGAAAAAGTATTAGATAATCGTTCTTGATTTTAATAAATTATTGGGTCTATAGTTTAATTTAGTTATCTGGCTTGTAAAGCTTATATAGTGTAGGGTTCCCTACTATAAGGTTGTGGTTGAAATACATATAAAATGTATTGCAATTGTACACATAATTTAGTACAACGTTGAAGACCCCAGAATCATAAATAATTTTCCCGTTTTGAGTACTCTTAAAAGTAATGAAAACAGAATATCGTAAGTATATACAGGGCCTAAGAGACATAGCACAGATTTTCAAAAATAAATTTTGAAAGGATAATTTTCTGAAATGGTGTGAAAATGTTGTGATTTACAATACAAATGCTGTGATTTGTATGGAAGTTTACGAAGTAGATATGTTGTAATATTAAAGGACAGAATACACGGGATGAACTAATATTTATGAATGATAAAAAATAATTTACTTGTCACACTTTTATGACAGAATTGTGGCTAGAAGTCGTATATAATCCGGCAATTGACGTATGTTAATCACAAGGGTTCACGATCCCAACAATCTTAAGAGAATGTCCTGTCCCGCACTCCCTTTTCTTCTCATTTCCACTGATTGGCAAATATATAAATTTGAATGGCGATGTATACTGTTGCGAGGCATTGTTGCGACTGGCACGGCCTGCACGCGCAAAGAGACAAATAGTGCAGCGCGGAAATAAAATCTTGCCGAAGCAGATAAAGAAAGATACAGATACATGACTGAAAAGGTTCGGTTTCTTGACTGTTACAGAACGTTCCACTAATTTCTAGAACAATGAGTGGAGATATAAAAGAAGCCGCGACTTGCCAGTTGGGACAGTCGTAATTGAACATGATAATCGTGTGCGTGCAGACGACCTTGAAAGTTGTATTTGTGTATGTTACGTAATTCTGTTTCTGCAAAGGGGTGTACAAACGTGTTTCTACGGAAATAAAGAGCAGTTTGAATTTCTGCAAACTAGAGTTTTAATTTTACGAACCCACAAAGTCACAGTATGATGAAAAAGTCCTGTGCAGTTGAAGGTCATGTGAATGCTTTCTTCATCTAGAGAGGTAGATACAAATCGAAGTATCTTCCCATCTATTTTGATAAGTGTTAAGAGACACCTACGGGTCAACTTATTTGGAATAGGGTTTAAACAATCCTTTATACGGAAATATTTTTAATTTCTCAAAAATGTATTTAATGTCTATGAAAATGTTGTAGTTCCAGATAATGAAACTTTGAACAGATCATATTTATTTTTACTGTGTGATATATAGCTGCAAAGCTTTAAAAATTGTTTGAAAACGTTTACTGTGAGAAAAAAGTAAAGCTACTTTGGCAAAATGATCCGTAAAGGGCGTAGTAATTTTGGGAATATTCGAAGTTCATTTGACTTTTTTTGTGCATCTTAAGCAGTACAAGATATTCAGGAGTTCGTTTAAAGATCATCTAATACGTTGTTAACACGCGATAAACTGAATACATTTTTAGTGATTTCCTCTGACAATATTATTTATCACCTCTAATGAATAGTTTATCTGGAGAAAATAAAATCTCGAATGATATTTAACTGATTATCTCACGTCAGAAGAAAGCATATGAAGATTGCAAGAAATACATGCAATGATCAGCTTACTAAATTAATTGTTTGAACCCTTCAATGCACTATTTTTGTTTCTCCTTGTGTTGTTTGGTGTTATACTGCATGTGGAAAACAAATGACGATTGCAAACAAAAAAGATGCTAGGGAGGTGAGGAATGTGGTACAAGCACACCGTTCCGTCGCGTCTCTTTTGTCAAAAGTTGTATGACGTAGTAAGAGTGCAATAGTCAGGGTTAAATGGAAGAGGACAGAAATAACAAGGCTTTATGCGTTTAATTCAAGGAATACATACAGAAATTAAGTCAACAGAGAAAATAGTAATATGTCTTAATTTTCTTTGATGTTCTACTGCCCTCTAGGCCCGTTACTTGGTTCTATTTTCATTACCCTACATGTTAGTGTAAAACCGAAATCCCTCACGTTCTAGCTAAAATGACATGATGTAAAACATTAACCTCCGCAGTAGACTTCATTTGTTGGAGTATGAGAATGTAATGGTGGTACTTACACTTGGAATATTGTCGTTGGTGCAGACGCCCTCCTGTAGGAGCCTGTCACGGATTTCCCAGGCGAAGATGGACGGGCACTCGCGCTTGTACTGCGAGATCTTGCTCACCACCTCTGCAGTGGCAACCCGCGGCTTAGAGCCGCCGATGGCCCGCGGTCTGATGGATCCAGTCTCGTAGTACCTGCATCCAACACCACACAACAACTTGATCCGTCCTTACAGAACTCTACCTGACTGTTCCAACATTGTTGCTACGTTCAGTTTTCTCTCTCTTGGATTATTATGATTGTAGGATCAATAGCTACTGAAGTAACAATTACCTACCTAGGGATGGGTCGATAGTCGATAGCTTTTCTGGATAGTCGATACCAGTATATGATGTTTTCCACGATACCCGATACTTAGATACTCAATACATCATTTCTACTTTTAGTTTCAATGCAAAATATAATGGTAGGAGAACAGTGCAATGCCAATGAAATTGATTTAATGAGAAAAAATTCAAAACCACAGTGTACTAACTTTTAAACTATACATTAGATATTTGAAAGCAGGGGCCGCGCCGTGTCTCAGTGGTTAGACCACTTGGCTCTCACCAAGACGGCCCGGATTCGATCCCAGGCGACCGCATAGTGAGATTTGTGGTGGACAACATGAAGCTGGGGCGGGTTTTCTCCGGGATCTCCAGTTTCCCCCGCCGTCTCATTCCACCGTTGCTCCATCTTCATCTCATGTATCATCAGTGTCATCGCCTGCGGCGCCGTATGTAGTAAAAGCGGGCGTTAAACACTACACATTTATTTGAAAGCAAAATGTGGTTTTGAAACAGTCCACTTGTATAAGTTTTTGTTAAAAAATTTTAGCATTCTCACTCTTTTGGAGGCAAGTCTACTTCTTTGTCTGTCACATATGAGTCCTGCTGTGCTAAATAGTCTTTCATAGAAAACTGTTCCAGGTGGGATACACAAATATAGTGCGATCCATATAAACTGAACCATTCCAATAGGCATCATAATGTTTGAACCAATAATAGGACACACGTACAACTTTGGGAGAATATAATACACAATTGGGAGATTACATTACACTATTGACATCTCAGAGAAAATGTTGGAAGTGTCCTCCGCCAGCATCTATACATGTTTGGACTCGTCTCACTATATTCTCTGAAGTTTTACGGAGAGTATCCTCGCCAATGTTACTTATTTTGGTTCCTTGAGGACATCAATTGTCCATGGTCTATTCCTGTACACTCTATTTTTATATAGCCCCATAAAAACAATCCGGTGAGGTTAGGTCAGGGGTTCTGGGAGGCCACAGTCATTTTAAGCTTATTCGATTATTAAAGGAACTTGTTACATTTCCAGGGTGTCATTAGATGTGTGACACGTTGCTCCATCTTGCTGGAAATAACCTTCTCTCAATTCGATTCATCCAGCTGCTCCACAGATGTCTTGAAGATACCCATATAAACTTCAGTGTCTACAGTCGTATGATGTATAGTTGCTGGTGGAGGACACTTCCAACATTTTCTCTGAGATGTAAATAGTGTAATGTAATCTCATAATTGTGTATTATATTATCCCAAAGCTGTAGGTATGTACTATTATTGGTTCAAAAGTTATGATGCCTATTGACATGGTTCAGGTTTATATGGATCACACTGTATTTAGAGTTTTTTGTTGGGAAATTTTGATTTTTCCCCCCAGTAATTCAGTGTAATAGAAAGAGCAGGTGAGAAATCGTGGTTGAGATATGCAGTGATTTCTTCTTGGGAACTGTTAACTGGCAGTAAACCCGTCACAGGGTTATTTTCTTGCATAATGTTGCTGTACAGCAACCACATTCCTGGCAATTTATCAGGTTTGGCAATGTTCTACTTGCAGCGATAATATTTTATGATTTTAAAATAAAAAAGTTGCAGAATCATCACTGAAGTATCGAAAGAGTATTGAGTGAATTTTCCGAAGTTCCATTCGATATCGATATCATGCAAGTATCGAGTATCCATCCCTAGTAATAAGTAATTATTAATGCTTCAGATTGTGCCTAGATTGATAATTTTTCCTGTGGTCTTATTCTATTTTTTAAAATGCATAAACAGGGTATAGAATACTTGCATATAACCTTATAACCTAGATAGAAGTTAGTATATGTTGCTTCTACACTTTTAAATTTTGGCCAAACTTGGCAGTGATAACACTTGACACAAGACAGAAATTTTTAGCTTGCTTAGAATTCTAAACTCCACTCAAATTTACACACTTAATTATTTAATGTTACGAGGGCTGACTGATAAGTCGCGGACCTCATAATAAAAAAATAGTTTAAAATTTCTTTCTTTATTTCTTAACATAATCTCCAGAAAGCCTAATGCATTTGTCAGATTAGTGTTCTTAAACCATCTCTGTAGTGAGATTTATCATGATCCTCAAAATAGCTGTTTAATGCATCAATTACCTCCTCGTTGCTGTGAAATCTTCGTCTTCCAAGATATTTTTTGAGGTTCGGGAACAGGTGGTAGTCACTGGCTGCTAGGTCTGGCGAATAGCGTGGATGTTCAAGCAATTCGAACTTTAATTCGCACATTATTTCTATTGCAATGACTGAACGCTGGACCGGATCATTGTTGTGAAGAAACAAGGTTTTTCTCTTTGACAAAAGAGGTCTTTTTCTTTTCACTTCATCATTCAAATGTTGAAGTAAGCTTGCGTTGTAGTCACCAGTGGTATTTGTATCCTTTTCCAAATTATCAATAAAAATAATTCCCTGTGCATCCCAGAAAACACTTGCCATAACCTTGTTAGCTGACAAAATTGACTTTGCCTTTCTTGGAGTGATTCACCTGGCGGAATCTACTGTTTTGAGTGTGATTTACTTTCCGGAGTGAGGTGATGTATCCAAGTTTCATTCATGGTAATATGCCGTCTCAAAATTACACTGGTATTATTATGGTAGAGTTCTAAATTCTTAACAGAATGTTTCTCTTTGCAACCTTTAATCAGGAGTCAACAACCTTTGCAACTTTTGATCAGGAGACCTGCACAGACCTCATGAAAGCCCAAAAAATTACTTAAAATATTAACTGCACGTTATTTTGATATATTTACAGCCTCTGATATCTCAAACAACTTTAATCCGCAGTCTTCCAGTTCAAAACGATGTATTTTTGCAATATTTCTGGAGTTATGACTTCCACAAGGAGTCCTGAGCGAGGCTAATCACTAGAGCTCGTACGTCCCATTTTAAACTCTACAACCCACCTTTTTATCATTCGATATGAAGGGGCAGGGTCTTTCAAATGGAAGTATTTAATCACTGCTCGTTTTTCCAAACCCTCCATTTCTGTGTAACCTCTACACTTGTCTTGTTTAAAATGCTATCATTCAAAAACTAAACAACATATTGGCCTGTAACTATGGATATAAGCTAGTCTAGAGTTAACCTATATGATGCTCTCCGTCAAAATGGCCCAGTGGTGCCATCTCTATATGAGGTGCTGGTCTTATCAGCCGACCCTCGTATGTTATGCCAACACCAACTCCAATACTCAGACCTTAATGCAGATTCCAAGATGGCGCCCGTCGAAGCCCAGCGGCTCTGGTTACGCAGAATAGAAAACTATACACAATGGACATAATATAATCCATATTACGGAGCAGCGAGGTAACTCCTAAGCATTTATCACTTTATACTTTCAACTAAAATGTGTAATAACATAAATAAAGAGCATCATGACAAATTCTAAGAGCTTATAACATTATATAGTAGCACGACCAGTACTATGCATTTTCCACCTTACACTTCCAATCAAAATTTAATTTATAAGGCATGACAACTCATAAGCATTAAACACAGCAAACTTTATCTTATTAGACTGTATCATCCTATCGTCTGTAGCAAGTACTAAAGTTTCTTTTACATTGTTTACGTGGTAACCTTTTCTGGTAAGGACATACTGCTTATACTATAATATTTAAGAGAACTCACCAGATTGTCCAGTTTACTCCAATTGTCACGTTTGAAGGTGTCAGTTCCCTCACACTGCAAGATCCATTTAAAATTTTCCACTGGTAGGCTCATAATATTGCTTCTAGGTTATGAAATACTTTGGGTTAAAATCTCCTCACCACTTCGGTTTTTAAGGACTCAAAACTGTTAATAACAGCTTGTGCACACCAAATATTGAAATTATCTTCACTCTCTGTAAAATGTGTTGGATGCATTCTTCAGGATTTCGTCTTTTCTCGTTGAGCTTTAATGTGTGATAGGATGGCTGATTCTTAAAGATCGTGGGGTAGGCATCATCTATTAATTTTGGTACTTTTCGAAGGGCACGAATTGGTTCACCATCATTTACTGGAAAGATGTCTTCCTTAACCTCAAAGCACTGTTCAAAATTATGAATACAAACTACAGTTTTGTCATTTACTTTAAAATCTTTCCGATGTATGATCCTGATCCACTTATCCCATTACGATTTTTCCTTCGCAAATTTAAATGTCGTGTGAGGTACATTACCATAATTAGATTGCAGCTGGGAACACAATAACGATGCATCTCGACAATACTTCACAGTATATATTTAGGTAAAAGTTATCACTTTATGTTAAATACTCAACTATAAACTAACTCGTTAGTCACTAATTGCCACTGTAATGTGAATTACATTAATTCTTCAAACACACAATCAAAGTAAACAAACACACACTTTACTCTGTAGATATAACCACAACATAACAAGCTGGGCCACGAGCGCCGCCATTTTTCCTACAATCGATTCTCGTATTATGGTCTGAGTATTGGAGTTGCTGTTGGTTATGCCCATAAAATCTCGCCAGAACACCCATATCTTTCTCTTTCTTTTGTTATGACTTTCTTGTGTTTTCCGAGTAGTTTTCTATATGTTAGTTATTAAAATAGACAATATTTTACAGGCATTAGTTATTTCTTACCAATAATATTTTATCTATAAATAAACGAGGTAGCTCGATTGGATAGTCTGGAAATCATTTAGCTGTATTAACAAAAAATAATTAAGAATAGTGGTTCCTATTCGTTGTTGCCATTAGTTATTTTGCATAGAGCAATAAAAATCTATAGGTTTTAGGATTAATTCATGTCCTTGCTCATTTTTGCGCAAGCTATTTGTTCTTCCCAGCACTTATTTTTTAATATAGTTCAGAATAATCAATATAAACATTTGCAGAAATTATTTTATTATATATTTACTTCTGTATACAATGGGAAATGTGGAATACATTAGGCTTAGGCGATAATAAAATTTTTAAATGCTGATTTCCTCTTTCATAACATCACAAGAAGTACATGAATTTTATAAAGAGAAGTTAAAACCAACAACAACGAATATGGTGCAAATGGATAATGTAATAAGGTTTATTTCAAATGAATTGTGTGTTTCGAATAAATTGACATCTTTTTCTAACAAGTTTTTGTCAATATCTCACGATATCTGACTTACAAAAGTGTACAAAATATTGCTATTTGGAATGAAGAGGAATTCAAATAGCATTTCTAAAAATTCAGGATTTAAATTTAATTTATCAGAAGTATCTTTAATAAACTGTATATTATTATAATGGTTACAGCCGTTTTTGAGAAAATCATAAATATTGAAAGAAAAATTCGTGTAAAGTATAATTTTGGAAAATAATGGTTTTAAGTGTACACACATATATGCACACTTCTAAAGAAAGGATCATTGCATTCAAGAATATCCAAACAGGGACGTTTTTGGTGATGGAATAGGTAAATGGTACAGTAAGGAAAAATTGAAGCACAACTTTTCATCAAATAATTTAAAATTGACATGTCAGCAGGACATTAAATTCTCGGAGTTCCATTTTGTCCTCAGTAAACCTCGAGGTATTCTCAAATTCATTTTGCTATAACACACTCAATGGCGACTTATAGTCCTTTGTCTCGGTCTTCATACTTAATTATTGTTAGATCAAAGATAATTAATTGTGATTTATATTAAAACATTTAATGAATTTAGATTCTATGTTTCATATTGTTTAAGCAGACTTCTTTTTAGATATGCGAAGAGAAGTAATTTTATATGCTTTGTATTTGCAAACAGCCGAAGGTGTTGAACATATAGAAGGTGTTTGTGTATTTGCACGCGAACAAGGCGACTTTGGAATTTTCGAACCGGTTTTAAGCAAAGTATCACATGACATATCATATATCGGCATTTCCGGCGTGTTAGTGTGTGTATCAAAATGTGCCAAACTTCCTGGTATTCGTAAACACGTAAGTGGTTTTACATCCAAATTTTCCTGATCATGAAACCTGATGAAATATATTCTAATCATAAACACACGCGCGGTTGCATTTAAGTATATTCTAATATATTGAGTACTGAAATATATAGATGTTTCTTAACACCGCATAAAGACGAGTTTAATGCACACAATTTATGCCTTTTAAAATCTTGAAGCAGTTTTAAATGTGCAGTTATACCCTCCACTGACAAATGACTCTCAAATCTAATGTGTTACATCCATATGACTTTTTCTACCTTTCAATGTTCATTCGTTTATATAAAAACCATTCTCATGAAAGCTTGTTTCTCTGTTGTTGGGTTCTTTTTTTTTTTCATTTTAATTCGGGTAAACATTTGCAGAAATGAAAATATTACCAATTCGTTATAGATACAAAGCGAAGAGTGATTGTCAAATATTTGACTGGACTTAAAATTCCATACTCCTCCGATGAAAGCGCAAGAAACTATTATCGACAGCACTTTATGACAATCTATTGAATAAATCAAACCATGAATACTTCGGGAATGGCTTAAGGCACAAATTTTGTTTATTATAAATTACCTGTTTTAAAGAGATCTACATTTATTATTTTTGAGTAGTTTATCGTTTAATGTTTACTAGTTACAAAATTATATCTAAAATTCCTTTCGTTTGAAGATAAATTTTCAGATATTCCTTAAAAAAATATGTTTTCTTTGTTGCGAAAATATCTTAAATATATAATATTGTCACCGTGTGGCATTGTTGTGCTGCTGCGACAGGCCGGAGCTGGGTGCTTGTTAGTAGAGCTGGACGCTTACCAAGAGAGAGAAAGAGACAGAGACTTCGGAACGTTCTGCAGATTGTTGCGGCCGCGAAAGTTCTCGGAAGGTCTGCGGCTTTCTAGAAACAGTGGCTAGGGAGATATAAATACCCGCAAGGTGTTAGTGGCGGCAGTTGTTTGTTGGTTATTGTGACAGTCAACGATTGAAGTGTACCGCAGTGATTTCTCTCATTGGTTTTCGTGCAGCAAAACACCGAGTCACCCTGGAAGAAAGTTGATTTTCAATTTCACGTCTTTTTACTGCAGCAAAAGTAGTTCTAAATTTCTTCAAACCAGATTTCCGAATCTACGTAACACACGCAATCACATTATTTTATTCCAAATTGTTAAGCAGTTTTTGAAAAAAAAAAAAAAAAAAAATTAAAAAAAATTTAAAAAAAAACTAGAAAATGAATGTTCTACATGAAAGTTGAAGTGAAGAACTTAATTTGAAAGAGTTGAAAATTTCTAAATTTAAAATACCAAGTTTGCTTTTAACTGACTTTTAGGTTTTGAGTCACAGTGTTCACACACACTCGCGTGGGCGTTTTTCTGAAAGTTCTTTATTTGGGTTTATTTATTTTGTTGTTGTTGTAATTTAACGTCCTCCAACGTTAAGTCATATCGGACGGTGAACGAAAGGGTGAAATGATGCTCAAATGCGTCCAGGGTCCATAGAGCTTAGAGTTACCTGACATTCGTCTTTGAGGATAAGGGAAAACCCTGGAAAAACCTTATCCAGGTAAACTCAGCCTGACCGAGATTCGAACTCGTGATCTCTTGAACGTGAGGCAGACATGCTACCATCTACGCTACCGAGGCGGGCTATTTGGATTTAGATGACCTAAATGTGTACCTACTTGTTTGCATTGAAATCTCGACATCTTGGTTTTGAGTGAAGTACACTACTTTCTCTGTTTGCTATTGTAGTACAGAACGTGTAAAAGTTTGTATTTCGACTTTGTTTCTAATAGCAGAATTTATACTATCACAGTAACAGGATTTTAATCTGAAATGTTCGGATTTTTTTTTAAATGTGTAAATATTGCTAATTACTTATATTTTGGAGCAGGTATAATGCGCAGGCTTTTAGCGACCTTTGGTATGAATTTTTTACTAACAAGTTACAATTACTTCGACGGTTATAATTTCTATCGTGTGTAACGTGAAACTACGTATTTTAGCTCAAATTGTTTGCTTTAAGTCCTTAGTACTATGTAATATAGTGTTGTTTACACAGAGTGATTCAATGAAACCATTTATTTAAAAATTGCGCTGAAACATTACCTAAATTATTTGTGGAAATAAAAAAATATGCGATACTAATGATATAAATATATAATTTTATACAACACAGTAAAACAATGCAGTTCTTGATGTCACTTGCCAGTCTACGATAAATATCGTCAAATATTTTTGTAAATTTTTGATTCGAAAAGTATTGTTTTCTTTGAAATCTGCAAGGAATTAGTAGAATGATTCCAGCAAGACTATTCCTCCGTGCACACTTCCACAATAGAAACTCCATGACAGCTGTACTTCATTTTCTAAAGAAAAAAGTCATCTTGAGAAGTAGAAATATCGTGTGGCCATAAAATTCCCCAGATTTCCAGCCTGTTCTATATTTACAAGTGTTTAAGTTACTTTATTTAAATACTTCTGGGCCTTTAGGACATTTGTGGGACATACCTTTTACGAACCTTAATATTTTCCCATATAGGGCGCCGGGGTAGCGCGGTGGTTTCGTTCGCGGCTCCCGTTCTAAGGGTCCCGATTTCGATTCCCGGCTCTGGGGTTGGCGATTTTAAGTCGGCCCTATCCACGCCTTCACCTCTGTCTAGCACACGTGAAGTATCCCCTATGCCCAACGTGGTTCGGAGTCCACGGTAAAAACTGTAGGTCCTCTCACCTCACCGCCATCTTCACTATCACCCTATCATCGGAGGTAATGGACACCGCCCTCTGGGTGCCTCCACCTGAGAAATGGGTCCGGTCATCACTTGGTGGGGTGAGGTTACCCCGAAGGCCAAGGTTGCCATGTGGGGAGTGTTAGTAACTAACTATATTTTCCCATATTACAAAAAATATTTAGTATATTATTGACATTAATCTCCTGCAGTTTTCAGTTTACATAAATAATACTTTACTCGTGCTTAACACACAATTATAACATGTATTCACTTAAACAACCCATGAGTTTAATAGACAGCTTGAATGAATTGACAGACAATACTTTTGAGCCTCTTTACGTATATTCCTCCACTCCAGGACGGTTTTGATTCTGTTACTTGAAAGGCTAGCATGCAGTTTACTTTTACATCACGGTTTCCTCCCAGTTTGATCACCAAGATGCTTAATCCTGGAAGTCATTTGTATATTTTGACTTTGTGAGTTGGTTGAATTAAAAGTCTTGTTTGCAGAATTTAAGAATGCTCTTTATTGTCATAAACAGTAACTTTGTACAACCCTGGCAGCAGCAAAATTACGTAACATACACAAACGCAGTTTTCAAGGTCGTTTCCTTGCTTCACCATACTTAAACAAACGAATTCGCTACGGTAGTTCAAACGCCCACGCACTCACAGCTACATAACTCAATAACTAGCAACTGGCTCCAACTCTCACATTGCGGGCAAACATTGTTCTAGAAAGCCGCCGACATTTCTAAACCTTTCGCGGCGCAGCGAGAGAAAGATAGAACTCTGTCTCTTTCTCTGTTTCGCTCTCTTTCCCTCTCTCGGCAAGCGTTCAGCGCTGGCCCACGCGCCGGCTGCCGCTTGCAGCACTATCTGTCTCTTTCTTTCCTGCCCACGCGTGACCAGCACTGGCTTTTCGCAGCTCTAACGAAATAATGCGGTCGGTGAGAGTATCATATGGGACCATTTACGTATCAATTTAGTCAATGAAATCAAATACATCTTTTACTATTTGTAGAGTTAATTATATCTCACAGAAGCAAAAGCAAGAGCATGTTAACTTTTATAGCAACCTTTCCTTCAACATTTCAGATTATATTGACAAGTAGTGCAGTTGTCCATCCTGTCCATCCGCTCATCATCTGGCCACGCCGTGGCTCAGTGGTTAGACCGCTTGGCTCTCACCAAGGCGGCCCGGGTTCGATCCCAGGCGACCGCAAAGTGAGATTTGTGGTGGACAACACGGCGTTGGGGCGGGTTTTCTCCGGGATCTCCGGTTTCCCCCGCCATCTCATTCCACCGGTGCTCCATCTTCATCTCATGCATCATCAGTGTCACCGCCTGCGGTGCCGTATGTAGTAAAAGCGGGCGTTAAACACTACACATTTCATTTCATCCGCTCATCCTGCACTGATTTTGTTCTGGAGCCAATCACAGTACTTCAGGACCTAAGTAAGTCACCCCTTACGCAACACTAATAGAGCGAAATAATCTTGATTTTTACTTTGTTTTGTTTTTATTTAAACATATAGAAGTTTACAATTTAAAATTACAAGTTAAAATTATCGTATGTAAGGACACTAAGACGTGTGTCTGGAAAGGTAGAAAAGCAATACTGTAACTTCCGACGTCTGAGGTAGATTTCTTTTTTGTGTGTGTGGGAAGTTGTCGTCTTCTGTTTTGAAAACACAAGCAGCTCTTACACAAGTTTGCCCGCCACGAGATAGCTACAGCTTCAGAGGAATCCGTACCGGACCCCTTTAAGTTGAGAGCAACATCAGTCTAAAGGACATGTGACTTACAAACATGCAGCTTGTGCTTGATCACATGAAACTGCACTCAGCCTTGTTAGCTTACCCAACTAACTAGACATCACTTGAAGTATTTAACTCAAGCTTTGTTTTATGTAAATATGTATGAACATTTTGAAACACATGTAAAACAATATGAATTTAAGCACGACTAGCTTTTCGAAGCAAATACTTAATAAAGATCTAAAAACATTCCTCTAACATTGGCACTCAAAAAATGATTTATTTATTTTTTGTTAAATTTTTACCTTTTCTCCACTTATCTACGCATTCTGTTTACAATCGAAACTTTCGATATCGAAATTTCAGGAAAAAAACACATATTTTAAGGAGTATCGGGCCAAAGGGGTCGCAAAGCATATTTAGAATTTGAACAATGTAACTCAAAGAAAAAACGTCAAACAAATACTATCATAAATCATGTAGGAATATCAAGTGACGACTTCCAAGAAAATCTTTCTTCAAAGTAGTATTTTCATTATTTACTTTCTCAGAAAAATGGCTATAATTATTATTAAAATACAATACATGTGAAGTATCAATATGCTGAGTGAAAAGAATAGGTTTTTGAATTTCTAGTGTAGGTATAAACTTGCGAAATTCTCCATTAACGAAATATTAAGTTGAAGTGTTAATTGTATTTGTAAACAAATAGGTCTTACGGGTAACAGGCCCTTATCCTTAGAGGGCACCTACACAAGTGAACAATTAGGGAGTCCTGTTAACAGACAGATGAAACAGTGTCTAGCGTGGAAGCGTATCAGAAAATATGTGAAACAACAGAGCTGTTTGCGCAAGTCTATCGCACATACATGGCCAATCAATGTATGTAAATTATGTTCAGCATACATCGACAAGAGTGAGAAATTACAAACTACTTGATTGAATATGGTTGGTTGTTTACCAACACGCCCCACATGACAACCTTGGCCTTCGGGGTATCCTCGCCCCACCACGTGATCTCTGGACCCATTTCTCAGGTGAAGGCACCCAGAGGACGGTGTCCATTACCTCCAATGATAGGGTGATAGTGAAGATGACGGTGAGGTGAGAGGCTTATACCGTAGACTCCGAACCACGGTGGGCATAGGGGACACTTGACATGAGCTGGACAAAGGTGAAGGTGTGGATAGGGCCGACTTTAAAACGCCAACCCCATAGCCGGGAATCGAACTTGGGACCATCAGCACGGGAGCCGTAAACGAAACCACTGCGCTAACCCGGCGCCCACTTGATTGAATATTCTGACAAAGAGAAAGAAGAGGGAATCAAAGTCCCTTTATGTGAAGGGCGACTACAACTGTAACTATAATAATCAATTGGCTAACCTTTCCTATCAGATACACAGCTACCAGGTGGTCCATTTGTGTTACGTCACTTGCTGCACGCCAGGTTAATATTTCGCTCTTCTAGTAAACAAGACAACAAGCGAATGTAGCGCTGTCGATGAAGGGCAATGCACTTCAACCCTCAGCCATGCAATATTTGTGAGAATGCCCAGCACTTGCTTACCAAACAGCCCTAATGTTTAGGGTCTATCTCAAAATTCAAGGAGTTTTCAACCATCAAGTTCTGGAATGCAACAAAACTGAGGATAAATGTGGGAAAGTTGTAATACATGACAGTGTTGCCCCCTCAACCATACTAAACTAGCCCATTTACAAATACCTGTGTTTATATTGATCGAATTAAATGTATAAAGTTGTATAATGCTGTTCATATATATTATATATTAACTAAACTGAATTTTCGAATGTAGTGAATTTTAGCATCGGTTTGAATTCATTTTTATAATTCAGTGTTCTGTGGTTTAGTGCAAGTCCAACAGAAAATTTAGGTTTATCAATTCTACATGTGTTAAATATGATCTTTTATTAAAAGAAAGCGTTTCGCTTTTGAGATTAATGCAGCAAAAATTTTTATTTAATGAACTTACGAGATTGTGGAATGAATAGAGGCACATTAAACGGCCAAGTTCTGTAGATTTAATATACAGCGCAAAGAAAATGAAGAAGCTGGGTGATAAAGAAATAAATAAAACCCTAACGCGTTTTATAAAAATATTTGAAATAGGTGAGAATTGGCAATATAAAATTTCAAATATTTTTGAATAGGGACACACGGGAAAATTGACGAAGCAGGAAAGTACTAAAAAGAGAGAATAAATTTGATTTGCTGCATTCACTTGACTTCATCATTTACATGATGAATAAAGAGAACTTCAGAAGTATTTACGAGAAAATTAAAAATATATATTTCATTTTTTATTAAAACTTCTTAAGCATACGACAGTTTAATTAACATTGTTAGAGGAATTTTTGAAACGGTCAGAAATTTTTCTATATAAAGTTCAGTTAGGAATGGGGAGTTTTCTTGAAAATGTCTGTTCATATCATTCTAATACAGTAAACTTATAAATCAAATTTGCTTTTTATTTTTATTTATACTGTTCGCAGATGCAAGAACACATAAAAAGACGGTTTTCTAAAAAGGCTCTTTTTTGCATTCAGGGGACCTCGACGTGAATTTGTAACGAAATCTTGGAATCGAATGTTTAGATGGAATCTACCTATTATGTGTCATGTTGGTGAAAATAATGGACATTTAACGATAAGAATCAATCTAATTAGTATTAAAAGGAAATTTTACAGGAATTGCCTTTTCGTGCGGGCAAATTAAGCTAGTAGTGAAACTGAATATTGGATTCTGCACATTTTAAACATTTCAGAAATTAGAAACGATTGGAAATTAGCAGGTGATACACGTAAGCCGGTGTTGAACGCACATAGGATGGCGGCCATGTTTTCCAGCTCATCGGGTTTCACGACGACGTCGGACCGGACTGGGCAAGCAGTACAGGATAAAAAGTTGGATGACGTGTCCGGAACGACGCGCGCGGGCTGCAACTCTACAGCCTTGAAAACAGATGGTAGGTAACCCGCAATGGTTTGATCAATCACTCTCCAAACACCATACTTCCGGATAATGGAACACTTCTCGGCAACTTAACGACTGTTTTGATGATTGTCCAATTATACTTCAGTCACTACACTATACACAGTTACAAGGGCGATGATATCTTTCTTTACCAGACTAATCTCTATCGTGCAATTCTGATCAGTTCAAAATGTCTCAAAGCAGTGATCAAATATCCATTATGGAAATAAACGTGAAACACAAATGGAGCCCGCCTCCGTAGCGTAGATGGTAGCGTATCTGCTTCACGTTCAAGAGGTCCCGAGTTCGAATCTCGGTTAGGGCGAGTTACCTGGATAAGGTTTTTCCGGGGGTTTCCCTTATCCTAATAGACAAATGTGAGGTAACTGACCTCCATGGACCCCGGACTCATTTGAGCATCATTTCACCCATTTCATTCATCATACGACATGACTTAACGTTGGAGGGGAAAAAATAACAAATGACGTTACAATTATCGGCTGGAAGCATTTATTAATCATCACCATCATCATAATCATTATTACATTTCTCCGTAACAGATGTAGGTAATAACAGGGCACGGGATGCATCAACTGCCTTAGAATAATATTGTCGTGGCGAAAGCACGGACGTTTCGGTGCCGAGAGATAAGCGCGGTTTGTGTACACAAAGAGCCTGCAGCTAAAGATAACAGTCGGATTGTGTATCACTGAGACGCTCCGTAGGGGAGGGGATCCGTCCCCTTCAGCTTCCGTGGTGCGGGTGCTGCGGACCCTTAGCACTCGTGGTACCTCTGACGTTACTAGAGAAACCTCGGGCCGAACATTCAAGCCACTCCCTCTGGGAGTTGTTCGGATTGGGTTGGTCTCGAGGGGGCAGTGGTTCCCGATACCCGTGGGAATCGGGTACGTCTGCGGAAGGGGTTGAAGGAAGCCATTAATATTCCTGGGTACCAGTCTGCAGAGCTAGTAGAAAGTGTGCTAGATCGCCAGGCGGCCCCACCGAGGTCATCGGTAGCCTTCAGCTTTTGGCGTTAGCGTGTGTAAGTGGCGTATCCACTTCCATCACGTCTTGTGTCCTTGGACCAGATGAGGGACTTGTTAGTAACCCAGGTCTTGCCCTATGGAAAGCCCCACGGAGGACGCCGAGCGCCCTTTGGGACAGCTCGGATACTCCCTGGTTTAAAGAGGCTCGGGTCTTGTTGCTACGGGTCCAGGACTAATGGGAGTAGAACCTCTGGGCTCAACTATCACTGAGACGACTTACCGACACAGATAAGTGAGGTAAGTGGAACATTCTAGTGATATCTTGATTGTTGTATAGAACATTTGAACTCATGTATATTCCGGAAACACCTGAATTTACCAAGGCGGCCCAGGTTCGATCTCAGGCGACCGCAAAGTGAGATTTGTGGTGGACAACACGGCGCTGGGGCGGGTTTTCTCCGGGACCTCCGGTTTCCCCCGCCATCTCATTCCACCGGTGCTCTATCTTCATCTCATGTCATCAGTGTCACCGCCTGCGGTGCCGTATGTAGTAAAAGCGGGCGTTAAACACTACACACATATGGAACTTATCAATGAGATATATAAGAGATTGTGACACGCCAGCGGACAGTTGTAAAACGAGAGTGAGTCGTAGTTGTAAACAGTGGAAGTTGAGTAAGCTGTTTATTATTGTCATCGACCTTGGTGTTGTAGATTGTGATATGTGATGTAATTCTGCTGCTACACAGTGTGTTTCTACGCAAAACCAGAACATTTATAATTTCGGCAATCTGGACTTTTAATTCTATGAACCCACAAAGTCACAATATAAAATATTTATAAATTATGCACATTTTTATATAGGTAGGTATCTACAAAACACTAGATTTTAAGCTCCTCACTATTGCTACAGGAACGATCGCACAATGTTGCATGTTGATAGTAGGACAGAGTTGCATGCCTTTGTAGATATTCGGCGGAAGACCCAGTTCCTGCAGACTCTTGTGGAGTGTGTGTGGAATGCCACCGTTGACTGACAGAATCACAGGGACTATCCGTACCAACTTTACCTTCCAGATCCTTTTTATCTCTTCTGCGAGTTCTTTATACTTGCAGATATTTTCATGGCACTTCCAGTCGATTTGGTTTCATTGAGGATTGCGATACCCACAATGAAAGTTGTCCCTGTTTTCATGATGTCTGGTCTGTTTTGGTTGAGTGTTTTTTCTGTCACTGCACCAGTGTTCCAAAAAGCTTACACGACTCGTTCTCCAGCAGGGGTGTTACATTTTACTTGTAGTAAGTAATTATTATTTGTAGTTGGGTAGCCGGTAATTGTAGTTAATAATAATTTTTTGTCATTTTAATGAGACAGTGTGCCATATTTAATGATGTTGGAACAACAGTGATAATTTTGGGAGTTGGGGTTTGACATTAGCACTGCAGTGGAAGAAAACAATCGCACTTAAGAAGCCAAGTTGCTATCGCAAGCCATGTTGCAAGTGTTACTGATGCTACATTACTCGTAATTTTATTTATTTTTTTAATGTACGTCCTCCAAAGTTAAGTCATATCGGATGAATGAAAGGGTGAGATGATGCAAAATGAGCTCAGGGTCCATAAAGCACATAGTTACCAGACATTCATTTTTCAGAATAGCCTCCGGAAAAGCCTTATGCAGATAACTCACCTTGACCGAGATTCGAACTGGGACGTCTTGAACATGAGGCAGACACGCTAACATCTACGCTACACACCATCAGTTGTTTCTTAAGTCGAACCCATGATATAGCCATAGAAGTTAACGTAGACTGTACAAACGAAACAGCAAAGTTTTACTACACACTTGCGGAGTACCTAATCTTATATACAATTCGTGATTTTCAACCTCCCTATGTGCAATTTCAAGTCCCTGTAGCGCTGCTGGGATACGAGGGGATCTCACACTGGGAGGTCTGTTGCAGGGTATACTCAGCCTCTCGGAGTCCTGGGGAACTACTTGATAAAAACAATAGTGACCCCAAATCTGGCAAGCTACGGCTAAGTCCTATACGCCAATTCCAGTACCACCGCGTGCTCATGATAGCCAGAAGCTGCAATGGACACGCGGTCGGAAGAACCCTTCGTGACTTTAAATGATGTTGATGTAGTACAATCACGTGGCTTTCTCTACCCAGCATCTTTTACTTTTATATAACTTATACAAACTCTCTTACAAAACTTATTTTGCTACCTACTTCGTGTTAAACCTTTGCAGTAACCTAATCGATAGATGTTTAAAAACTGCACCGCTAATATGGTGACCGAGAAGTTCCATATGTTTTCCACGACATCGCGAAAAATAGCTGAATAGCGACAGCTTTCTAACAAAATTACAAAATTAGTGAACAATTCGAAACTATAACGATATCAGTAAAACGACAGATACAAAAAAGTATTTGAAATAAAGTGTTTAAAACATATCCACATTCTCTGCTGTATATTGTTGGTTGGTTAAACATTATATAAAATTGTGGAAAGATAGAGTCAGACTGAAAACTTAAATGCCGTAGCCCGAATTCGAACCACGGATTTTCTGGTTGCCGTACAGCCGCTCTAACCCTTGAGCTACTATGGACAACGTGCCGACATAACATTACATTCTCCAACTGACTCGTGCTTTTCGCGGTAAACCACTTAGGAGTTCCCATAAACATATGAGACACCTACCTTAATGGCGACTTATAACGTGTAAGTACTAAGGCCCGAGCTTTATAGTTAACCACTATCCGCGGTTCAAATCCCGGCTATGGCATTGAATTTTTCAGTCTGACTGTATCTTTCCATACTTAGCCTACATATGGTCAGTGTGAAAGAACAATGCAATGTAACGTAATGCCAGAGGTTCTACTCCCATTAGTCCTAGAACTGTAGGACCAAGGACCCGGGCCTGCTTCGACCAGGGAGTTACCAAGCTGTCCCAAAAGGGCGCCCGGCGCCTCCGAGGGCTTTCCATAGGGCAGGACCTAGAGACTAACAAGCCCCCCCCCCCATCTGGTCCCTTGGACTCAAGACGGGATGGAAGTGGATACGCCACTTACGCCCGCCAACACCAAAATGGGAAGGCTACCGATATGACCTCGGTGGGGCCGCCTGGTGATCTAGCGCACCTTCTACTGGCTATGCTGGCTAGTACGCGGGAATATTAATGGCTTCCCTCAACTAATACATTTGTGATACAAGTCTTCTAATTTACTTAAATCATCTATGTCGTGCGATTTATCACGGTCCTAAAATAGCTGTTTACCACATCAATGACCGCATTACTGTGAAATATTCTTCCTCCAAGAAATTTTTTGTGGTTCGGGAACAAATGGTAGTTACTGGGTTAGCTATGTCTAGAGGTTCTACTCCAAGGACCATGGACCCGGGCCTGCTTCTACCCGGGAGCGATGGATACTCCGGGGCTCTTTCCATAGGGCAATACCTGATTTCTTAAAAAGCCCCCCTCCCCCGCTGAGCACAACGTCAAGACGGGATGGAAATGGATACGCCACTTACGCGCGTCAACCCCGCAGGGAAGACTACCGAAAACCTCGGTGGGGCGCCTGGTGATCTAGCACACCTTCTACTAGCTCTGTAGTCTAGTACCCGGGACTTATGAGGCAACCCTCTACCCCCTCCGGGCGGCCGTAGCCTGGCCGGAGGTACCCAATTCCCCGTGGGTGTCGGGAACACACTGCTCCCTCGAGTCCAACCCAAACCGAACAACTCCCATTCAGGGAGGGGCTCTAATGTTCGGCCCGAAGTTCAACTAGTAACGTCAGAGGTACCACGAGTGCTAAGGGTCCGCAGCGTCCGCACCAGGGCAGCTGAAGGGGACCCTACGGGAGGTAGTTACTGGGTACTAGGTCTGGCGAATAGGGTGGACGATCAAGAAATTCGAACTTTAGTTAGCACATTATTCCCATTGCAATGTTTGAACGAAGGACCGGAGCATTGTCGTGAAGAAACAAGGTGTTTTTCCTAACAGACAGTAGTCACATTTCATAGGTGTTTCAAAAATTATATTTGACAAGAGTTTTAAACTATTTCAGAAGCATTTTACAGATGCATTAAATATTCTTCAGTAACTGACTTATGCGAGTTTCATTGTCATTTTTCAATTATTATGTATCTTATAAATATATTTATATGTCATAAAATTATAATTGCAAGCATACACAAAATTCGAACTATTCAGCAACAAGTTTTACGTTGAAGCTCAAGAAGATATGTACTCGGTATTTCTGTCTAGTGTAATGTCTTTGCTTTCTTTAATTATTATTGTAAGATAATACCTTATTATGTGTTTCAAATGGGAAGAGTTCTGGAGTCCAGCTAATCAGATGCCGCAACACACTCAGTGTTGCCAGCTTGTTACCCCACTCCTTTTATATCCCCCCCCTCTCTCTCACTTATACAACATGCGGGTCTGCTTGGTGCAGACGTAAGAGTAAGCAAATTATGTATATTTTAAAATTCTTTAGATAACTATCATTATAGTTTATGAATTACCTGTTTTTCTAATCCAATGGAACTGCCACTGGCTCATCCATATCGCTGTCAACGTCACTTCCATTTAAAAGCAATTCGTCATTGTCACTGTCTTCATCGTCTGAGTCTTGCAAATTTATGATTATAGGTTCCAAAATCTCGTCGCGTGCTATTTATTTCTTACAATCGTCTTCTTGAAGGTTTTATGAATGCCTCATGCAGTTTTCTCAGTTCTGTTGTGTTACCTTGTCAATTTCTTCGTGAACAAGTTGTTTAACGTCCGTCAGTTTAAAAGTATAATTTCTGTTTGCAATCCCCCTTTTTATTTGAGCCCACACAAACTCAATTGGATTATATTGGCAGTGGTAAGGTGGGAGGCGTATTACCTCGTGTCCCGTTTCAATTGCAGGTTGATCCGGCTGACACACTTTTTCCGTGTTTTAAAACGCAAGTACTCTTTGCAATAACTCATTTTTAGTTTCTGTTTCCGAAAAGTTTTTGAAAAACGTGTAGACCTTTAAAGTACTACTTCGAGCCTGACTACGCAGTACCTGCCTTTTTGACTCGCCACTAAATTCACCGCAAGAAGCCATTGCACTCTTTAACTCTTACTCTACTGTGTAAACGTTGAGTCAGACTGAAAAATTCTATGCCATAGCCGGGATTTGAACCACGGATCTTCTGGTTTCCGTCCAGCCGCACTACCATTGTGCTACTATGGCCAACGTGCCGATATGACATTAAATTCTCCAAATGGTTCAAATCCCGGCTATGGCATTGAATTTTTCAGTCTGACTCAACGTTTACACAATTTAGCCTACACACGGCCAGTGTGAAAGAATAATTAATTTCCATTAATTAACCTAATAGTGGTTAACTATAAAGCCCGGGCCTTAAAGTACTTACATGTAGTAAGTCGCCATTAAGGTAGTTGTCTCATGTGTTTCTGAGAACTCCTAAGTGGTTTACCGGGAAAATACGAGTCAGTTGGAGAATTTAATGTCATATCGGCACGTTGGCCATAGTAGCACAATGGTAGTGCGGTTGGACGGAAACCAGAAGATCCGTGGTTCAAATCCCGGCTATGGCATTGAATTTTTCAGTCTGACTCAACGTTTACACAATTTAGCCTACACACGGCCAGTGTGAAAGAATAATTAATTTCTTACTCTACTGTTTGATCTGAACTCTCCAAAGTAAATAAACACTTCTTATCCAGCATTCATTCATAAATATAAGCATACAGCATTCCATAGGCTAACAGGAAATGAAGTGTTCGCTCTTTATTGAATTTAACATCTTGACTTATTCACAGTAATTCTTTTATTAGTCATGTCAGTAGTTTAAATTTCAGTTCTGAGTAATTAAAAGTATATGTATTATACATACACACCAACTACTTTGAACTCTCTGGAGTAAATAGAGTTTACGAACCATTCATAAACGAAGATATGTGACCAGACACGTTCTGCCAGGACAGCAGGAAATTTATTGTTTCCTCTCGCTCTATTTGGATTATTCAAAATAATTCTTTTATCACGTCATGTCAAACATTTACGTTTCATTTCTGAGTAATTACAAATATACATACACGCATACATGCCAACCAATAATGATATTCATATAGCGCTTACGTTGCGATTTATTGTTATAATACAGGTAATAGTGGTTTATTTGTAATAGAAAAACTATCTGAGCTAAAAATATGGGGTTTTCATGGTTATGTTAGATGCATTACTCTCTATCTTCCACATGGATCAGTTTTGGCAAAATCTGAAGTTTTGTCTTAGCGCGAATAGTATTTCATACAGATAGATTAGGTTGGTGCTCCTCACACACCACTTAGCGGGAATGCAATACGACAACACCGCAGGACTCCCACTGGTTGCTCACCTTGTAGCGCTCAAGGATCAACACCATCCCATTTGAAACACATAATTATTTTGTAATAATATTGTTATGGTTTGTTTAAAAAAGTGACTTAAAACAGAACATTTTAAATTTACAACTTGTAGAGTAGTTATATATAAATATAGGTTTAAGTTTCATAACAGAGTTTAAGTTTCATAGTAGTGTTTAACGCCCGCTTTTACTACATACGTCACCGCAGTCGATGACACTGATGATGCATGAGATGAACATGGAGCACCGGTAGAAAGAGATGCCGGGGGAAACCGGAGATCCCAGGGGAAACCGGAGATCCCGGAGAAAACCCGCCCCAGCGACGTGTTGTCCATCACAAATCTCACTTTGCGGTCGCCTGGGATCGAACCCGGGCCGCCTAAGTGAGAGCCAAGCGGTCTAACCACTGAGCCACGGCGTGGCCAACACAGTTCAAGGTTCCAGTTCTGCTCGTTCTTGAGAAATGTTCCTTAATATGAAAAAATGAATGTTTCAGAAAAAGAATGAAACATAAGAACATTAATGTGTTTATAAAATCTAAAATAATTCAAGAAAAATTTGGAACTTACCGAGGCCATTGAACAATACTGCAAATATGTGAAAAGTATATTTTAATAATTTTATATTTAATTATCAATTATGATTTTATATACTAAGTTGTCTCTGTAGCCAAATAATGCCTGTTTGACGTGAATGTTTCCTTAAACTAGCTCCAGTTTCAATTTTGAGCAAGTTATTGCGCTGTATTTGATCCAATTACGACTGCAACTCCAAGAATAGCTTTCCTCATAAACAAGCGTACTGAAATGTGACCTACATATTTAGAAAGGTAAATTGAATGCATTATTTCCAAGTCGTCTTTACAGCACATATAGGTCTGGTTTAATATCAAGACTGACAAAGAAAGAAACACAAAGCAAAAGAAACATTCATTTGTCCTTCTGTTTTTAAAAAGAGGATGATAACGTCTAAAATATGCAGCATAAATGAAAAAAAATTACTGTAAGGAAAACAACTGTTAGATATTCTCAGACAGTAACTTAACCTTGGTGGTTTATGTTCATTGAAACGAAAATGGTTTAGACAACTTCAAATAATAGTTTCTTTTTTCAGTCGTTGTAATTGAAGGATAAATCTTTGTGCACCAGTTCAGAATAAATAAATATTTTGGTTGCTACGGATATTGTCAACTGTTTGGATCCTACAAGCGCCACCAGTGTGTAAGAATTTCGTCAGCAGGGATTTGTCACATGCCAATAAATATACTAATATGAGGCTGTCGCTGTAAGGCACACTTAAAAACCATTGGTCTGAGCCGGATGTAAATACCAGCGCATAAACAAAACACGAATACTGAAAGTTAAAAATACTTTTGAATTACTTTCACTATTTATTAATAATCATAATATTGAAATATTGTGGCAATTTATAGTAATAGTAACAAGGAAAATATAGCTTTCTTATTCTGTTTACAATTTTTATAATATTCACAATTGTTTACTTTATCCTCATGAAGCAGCAGCTTTAGATTTTGTTCAATACGTATTATATGCTTTGGAGATTCTAGGATACAACAATTTCAATATAAAAAATAATGTTTCTGGCCTATCCATTGGCTGTATTCGTTACAAATTTCTGAAATGTTTTTGCTTAAAGTAGAGATTTTGATCCAAATTTCGAAACACAGTTGTATATTCAATACTGATCTGATATTCTTTCCCCAAAGCAGCGATTGGAAGTCAACTTCTTCTGGTGCTTACAATGACAACGCATTGCCAAGGTCCATTAGTTCTGTCCGTGTCAGGTATACAGATGAATTTTACATAGTGGTGCTGAGAATATTAAGGCTTCTTTCCATCGCATTTAGGCAAGGTCCATGTAGGTTTAATGGTATTCACGCAGGCGACAACCTGTGGTGAACCGTACTTAGAGGGCACACATATTTGCGGTTTTGTTGGACAGGGTTTGCGTGGCTTAGGCTTAACGCAGTCTAGAAGCCTCTTCTGTTCCCTCAGCCATTCTTGCTCCTTCCTGGTTCTGAGGAGTTCCCGACGCAGCAGTTTGAGATTCTCTTCTATCTCGGAGATTTCCTTAGCTATCTTGCAGCCAGCTGCAGTGCATGTAGCTTCATCATTTTCGGAGGGTGTGGAGGGGGGAGTCGCTGGAACTGGCTTGTCTTCTGTTTGTGAAATGATATAACTACCTGAAGCTTCTTTGATATATTGTACAGGCGTAGAGCCCGGAGGAAGGCTTGTTATCTGCAGTCTCTCTGGAAGGTCATTCTGGCAATTGCAGATAGACTTCATCATCTTCTCCATCTCGCCAAGAATGGCATTCCTATCTTGTGGTCCCTCTTTTAGTGGGGAGTCTCCTCGAAGACAGACAGGTCCTATCACTTCTGGGATTAAAGGTTGCACAACTGAAGATTTTCCTGTGCCTGTAGAAGTCCTTGTAGAACTCGGATCTGGGGCATCTTTGGGCATCCGCGGTGGGCAGTTGAAGGCATACCTCTTTCCGCAGCAAGTCCCGGGACATTCCTGTGGTTGCGCTCTACAAGGTTGGGTCGGGCCTGCCATGTCCCGTCTGTAAAGAAGACTGCACTCGTCGCTCAACATGGTTAAAATGTAACTTTGTATTATTCAGATGAACACACTGTCTCTTGTCACGTAATACTTTCTTTGCTACAACGGTAATTTATTCTTCGTAACACAAGAATTTCATTTCACGTTAATAACACGAATATAATTTTGAATTCGAACTGAAGGTGAAGGAAATAACACTCTTAGATAATTTAGATATCAAACATTTAGTGTTCCATGATTTAAAGACTGAAAATTTTTGATCTGCTACGCCATTGCTAAACAACGGAATAATAAGTGAAGTGCCATAAAACTTTGGCGTTGAATCGATGAATCAAAAACAAATGAATGTCGTCTCCTTTTAGAAGAAAAATAAAATATTTTGAGAAGTATTAAATGCATAACTGAAATAGAATTAAAAGGTAACACGAAACGTGTCTAATACATTTATATAGGTCGTATTACTCCCTTATATGATATGATTTGTTAATTCCTTATTACTCACTGGATTGTACATTAATGGAGTTTATCTTGAGAGGATATGAAACAAATGAACAGTTTGCGCTCTCTTACATTTCAAGTTTTTAATTCAGTTAACAAGGTTAAAAGTGTTGCATCAAAAACGAGGTTGTATCAGTGCTCACTACAAGGCGAGTTTATGTCCTTATGCTTATGGTTCTTAGGTTAGTTGTAGTGATAAAGTACTAATCCAAGAAAACTACATAAATGTCAAGAATCACCGGTACACCAAATCATACGAATGAAACGACTGTAATATTAAGGTTATATATAGCTTGTTTTACTGTCTTTGTTTAATACTTTCTTTCCCTATAGATATAGAAATAGGTTATGTCACTATGAATCATTCACAACATTACAACGTACAGCAGTAACTATACCATAGAGAAAATCATAATCTGACACTTCAAGAGAGATTACAAATTAGAATATCGAGGATAACAGGAGGCCAAACCTGGAAGACACAAGCAGAATATTGAATCAATCTGTCAGTATCTACTAATGGTAATGTGCAATAAAACCATAAACTATAATATATAAGTTACTGGGATATGGATTCATTTTTTTGCATCATACTAAGTCAAATGGTGGAAATATTTGCTTCCTGTATGTTTTCTAGTTTCTCCAGTGGTTACTGAATGGGCGATCATCATCATTGACGTTAATATTGGAAGAATAAATACATATTTTCAAATTCTTCTCCCGAGAAGAAATTGAAAATATTCGTCGACAGAAAAGATTCAGGTCTTATTAAATACATATTTCGTTTCTTAACGAAGCTGTCAATTCCCAGGCTCCTATCAGCACCGCCGGAGTGCGGGAATTATGTCCCGCAAAAGTTCTTTTACGCAGCAGTAAATCTACTGACACCGAGTGGGATGGTTAAGGCAGTTTCGTCTGTAGCCCGCATTTGGGAGGCCCGGGTTCGATTCCCATGGCCAACCTACCTCATCCATGGGTATTTTCGGGGGATTTGCCGGGTCACTGGGCGAATTCTGGGTAGGTTAATTTCATCTCCAAAATTTCCTGTCCCTCCATTTCATCTCCATTATCATTCCACATTATTTCTCATCTGTCGGTCTCTTTCAGGGTAGAAGTGATGGCGGGTGTCTCGGTGGTGTATGGCAGGATGATGTGCTCTTAGGTAAACTACTTCCTCCTGCGGTAGATCGGTTACCGGTCTTCAAACCTACTACTGTACCACTTCGGGACCGACTGCTGGGACCAATTCGGGCTCGGCTGTCTGTTGTTCTGGCCTGCGGGGAGGTCTATCTAAGTAAAATGTAGGTACCCTACCCTCTGCACTGTATTGGCTCCTGGGATGGCCACCCTCAGTCTCCTCTCGCCTCATCCTTCCTCACGGAGTCGCCCCACTTGGGCGCATAGGTGCAATGGATCACGACTGGTCTCCGTGCCGAATCCCCTCCTAGTAAATCCTAATCCTAAATCTACTGACTTGAGGCTGTCACTTTTAAGCACACTTAAAAACCATCGGTCTGAGCCGCGACCTTAGGATCATAGGTCTAGCGCCTAACCAACCGAGCCACTCAGAAATCACTCCCCAAAGGTTTAATTTTTAAAAACGATTTGTATAGCCTATGTTCATCTGGACGAGTTATGTTTTTCCAATTGTGAAAGTTTTTGGTACTCTCTTTCTATATTATAATAGTTCTATAATATTACTTTTCTGCAACGAGCAAGAACTAAATTCGGTGAAAAAAAAATTGATTATAAAAGCATAGACGAAACGCCAATGCCTTCTTATCTCATAAACCACTGATTTAGACGGCTAGATCAAATAGGTATTATTTAAAAATAAATCAACCAAATAAACTGTCTTCTTCAAGAACAAAAGGTTACTCCAATGCAGATAGTTAATAGATAAACATTTTTATTGTGTTCGATTACTTTTATTACTGCTACAATAAATAAAATTCCGGAACTACTGTGTCAACCAAATCCACGGGCGAAGTTAGCTTAATTGTGCACTCCCGTGCATAGATTATACAACATAATTTATAACCACACCAAAGTCCAACAGGCGAGCAAAGCGGTTATGATACCTTTCGTTAAAAAAAGAATAAAAAACAAAAAAATTATAAAACCACGAATAAAGCAGCAAAATATCTTATTTTCCATTACTCGAAATACTTTATACCTGTAGCCCCAATGACCAACATTAGGACATGACCTCCTGATTTTAATTAGCAGATAATATTGATTATATCCGAATACGCGTAAGTTCTTAATATTCTTATGATTCATTTTCAACATAACTTATGTTTCTAATTAACGAAAGTTAGGTTATTATTAGTATTAACTGTCACTTATTTTTTGAAAACTACAGTTAAGAGCAACAACTTATTTTATCAAAACACACTCACTTCGCTCGCGGGAGTTATTCATGTAAGTACTTGTGATTCCGTTCCTCAAAAAGAACAAAAACTAATAAAAAATTCCAGTGAATTTTGCTTCTTATTTGGGTTGGTAACTGACATTCATTAGTAGTGAGAAGATGGCCATGTTTGTTATCCTTATCTTCCTATAAAGGAGATGTAAAAAAGGCTTCGGCCAGAGATTTCAGGCTCTCTACAAGAGACAAAATTGACTACAAACAATACTTCTAAGGTAATTACATCATTTTAATTAACTTTTTTGTGTAATTTTCATTCTCCAACGTTAAGTCATATCGCACGATGAATGAAATTGGTGAAGTGATGCTCAAATGTGTCTGGGGTACATGGAGCTTAGAATTACCCGACATTCGTCCTCCAGGATAAGGGAAAACCCCGGAAAACCCTTGTCCTTTTCAGCAAAACTTACTGGGTTTCTGCTCTATTTTATAGAAGTCTGTGGATATTGTTAAGCCCACTATTTTTGCGTGTTTCCCGCTAAAGTAGTTAGCAACATCTTTCGCACTATCACATTGAGTTTAATTTTACACAACAAAGTGCAGGCTGGCCCCGTAGCTCAATCGGTAGAGCGCCTGCCTTTCAACCAATGGGCCCCAGGTTCGATTCCTGGCTGGGGGTGGGGATTTTTCTCCAACTAAAACGATTGCCCATCTTCCCCAGAGTCTGTAAGTATAAATAAGGGTGAATGTGTGTGTGTGTGTGATCTAATGATTAAAATCCAACGAATATGAGTTAACAGCTTTGATATGTCTCCAAATGAGAGCGACCGCCGATATGATCATTTCAGTGAAAGACGGGGAATAAATGGAACAAATAAATTTAAAAAAGTTCAATCGTGCTAATGATCATACTGAAGAGTTATGGATAAATGTAACATGTAGAGCTCCAAGGTTTAAAAAGTATTCTTCCTGATAAAAATTCTATAACAAGAATTAACTGACATGGTTCAACTCAAAATTGTATTAATAAATCATTAGTTCATCTGCATCTAGATTTTTCATTGGACTCACAATTCTAACCTCAAAAAATAATCTGGCAATTTTGTTAATTTACCAGCACTGCCACCGCTGCTGCCACCATCATTATCATTATTTTATTAATAACGTCCTCCAACATTAGCATATCAGAGGATAATGAAATGGTGAAATGAAATTCAAATGAACCCAAGCTCCATGGAGCTTTTGAGTTGCCTAACATTCTCTTTCAGTATAAGCGAAAACAATGGAAAAAAAAAACCTATCCAGATAACTGATCCTGACCGAGAGTTGAACCTGGGACCTCTTGAACATTAAGCAGATGTGCTACCTTCTGTGTTACTGAGGCGGGCATGACAAGTTATTGTGCATGAAGTTAACTGAAGTCTGATTTTTATAAGAAGATACGTGAAGGCCATCTGTTTCTCCATGTGGGAACAGCAATGTTGCCAAGAAGTAAATAGCTACCTATATACGGCTAATGTGAAGAAATGATAAATTTCCATCAGTTAACTAAAACCTTCTAATATTTAAAAATAATAAGAAAATCAACTCTATAGGACGGGAACTTCTTTTGTATCAGCTCTATTTCTTAAGATTGTGTGGCTGGAGTGATAAACGTGAAAGAGAATGAACTTCCTATACTTTATGTGGATCCTGGAAGTAAAGACAACAGTCATGACCATCGTTCCAATGAGCATGCGCAATGGGGATTGTCAACTAAATGATAAACGGAATCCGCAGCATTAGCGATGTTTTGTTTTTGTTTTTGTTTGCTTGCCGCTCATATAAACGCAAATGCTTAGGCAACGCTGGTGCATTACAGCACCGAAAATGACGTATAATAACTAAACCTAACCAAACTCACTTGGATAGGAAACGTTACTTTATACAGTGAATCACATACACGATGCCCTTAATTGCGTCCTCACCTATATTAGTCATTGGCAGTGTTTCTTAGCCTAATGTTGGCAGTATTTGGTTTGTACATTTGCAAACTTCACAGGTGACATCTATAGTGAAACTCTGAAATTGCGGAAATCAATTTGCTGCAAATCTGAGCCGCTTATTGGGCAGCTGAATTTAATTGTGGCCGTAAGAGCTTGGGAGACGATGAACGTTCGGAGCGTCCAAAAACTGAAAATACCGACTTACATTGCCAGAGTTCACCAAATGGTGCTAGACAACCGCCGAATTAAAGGAAGAGTGATAGCAGAGGCTATGCACATGTCAAAAGAACGTGTTTGTCACATAATAAATCAACATTTAGACATGAGAAAGCTGTCCGCGCGTTGGGTGCCGCGTTTGCTCACATTAGACCAAAAACGTGTTCGACTGACATTTCCAGTGCTCTGTTGGCACAATTTAGGCGCAATAAATCCGAGTTTTGGTGCCAATTAATTACTTTAGATGAAACTTAGATACAGCATTATATGCCCGAAACAAAAATAGAGACCAAAGTGGACGGCAAACGGGGAACCGGCTCCAGAAACGCAAAATCTGTTGGTTTTTTTTTTTCGGCTGGGAAAGTGATGGCAACTGATTTTTGGGTTAGTCATTGAGTTATTGTAATGGATTATCTTCAAAAAGGGCTTGACAAGCTGAAGGCAGAACTTGCGTAAAAACGAACACATTTGCAGAAAACGAAAATCCTGTTTCACCGTCTCACACCTCAGCGGTTACTAGGGCGAAAATCCACGAATTACGGTTTGAACTGCTTGACCATCCACCTTACTGTTCGAATCTCGTTCAGGGCTGGTTACCTGGATAAGGTTTTTCCGGGGGTTTCCCTTATCCTGAAAGACGAATGTCGGGCAACTCTAAGCTCCATGGATCCCGGGCTCATTTGAGCATCATTTCACCCATTCCATTCATCATTTCATGGATCGTCTGATATAACTTAACGTTGGAGGACGTAAATTAAAAAAAAAAAATCCACCTTTCTCACCAGATCCAGCCCCAAGCGACTTCTTTTTGTTCCCTCATCTGAAAACTGCTCTCGGAGAACAGAGATTTTCGTCAAATGAAGAGGCAATCTCCTTCATGAACAATAATTTTTGCAGAGAACAACGCCGAGTACTATTTGGACGGATTACAGAGATGGGAGCATCGCTGGTAGAAGTGTGTAGAGTTACAAGGAGACTATGTTGAAAAAATGATCTGAAAAAATGTCTTGTATCTTTAATAGTTTGGAAAATTTTCAAACCACCCTCGCAGTAACTGTTTACATCACTTTAACAATGTTATGGGAAAAAGATTTTTTTTTTTTTTTTTAAGTTTTTGTCTAGAACTTTTTAATGCATTAACATGCATACATACGTGTTTTTTTCACTATTTTATATAAGCTATTGTCATAACGAATTACTGAAATCAGTAAAATGAGATGCATTTATTGATGTAAAGGAAATGGATCAGATTTCAGCCCAGCAGACGACGTGAATACAAAATTCATATTTATAGCACTGATATAGCACAGTCTTGTACTTCTAAAGCTACGCTATGTATATCAAGTTTCCCACAACCGTCTAAAATAAAGAGTGAAGAGTCATTTCCGAGTGACGTCAATAAAGTGTAGAGTTGATATGTATTTTTGAGAAGCCCTCATTGTTGAACGAAGTTAATAGCCGATCGGATGCGTGCCATATCCGGCTGTAGTAGGGAGTGGTGGGGAGTAGGGAATGTAGCATTGGGGTCAAGGGGAACAGAATGGTTCCACTCGCTTGAACCCACACAAAGCGACCCGCTCCAGCTTGCCAAAGCTAAACTTACATCATGAAACCTGAACGCGCTTTCAATCAAAACAATTCTCCAGTGTTGGAACAGTCGCTACACTTTGCATTATTACTACACAAAACGCATACACCTTCAAATGCTATTCATTATTATTAGAGTGCATGAATGAAAAAAAGAACAGTGCACACTAAAATACTTACTTGGTTAAGGAAGATGTTGTTTGTCCATCCAGAATACTTTTGTCGTTGTTTTGAAGGCCAAAAATGCATTGTTTACTCACTTTGGCTTAACTTTGGGGCAGGAGCATTTATGGAAACTTTTCTTCAACTCTTCTAAATAGGTTAGTGCTGTTGTTCTACCTAACTGTACATAGTTCGACTAGGCAATAAATAAATGTCTTACCTATTTGCTTTTTTATTATATGTGAAGGAAAATAGCACTTATTCAACATTTGTAGCTTTACGTAGAAAATGAAGCTAGCTACAGTGAAGCAAAGAATATTATACAAATATAACAAAACCACAGTTCTTTTCTGTGGGTTTCTTTGACTGACGACGTGCACAAGAGTTCCTGAAATCGATTTCAATTAGAAAGACGATTTAACATCATTTTCTTAATATATAAGTGATGTTTTTGTTACAAATTGTTATATTTGTATAATTTGTAGCTTTATTATTCAAAGTGATCAGTTTGGAAGTACATAAACGACATAACATGAGAATTATTCTATTCGTTATTCTCTATTAGAAAGTACAAAAATTTTGCATTTAAAAGAACAAACAAAATAAATTGTTTAGTTACAGCTAAATGAATAAAATCCCACTTGCTAAATAATAATTATAAATGGCACCACGAACTTTATATAGTCGATGTTGTCCTCAATTATCTGACTAATATTGAACTTACAAGCTATAATTGCTAACACTGTTTTCTGAATATAATGATAACATTTGAAGCAGTTACTTTATATCTATCTTTACTTAAAATTGATTTTCATGTTGAATAGTTTTGAAAGGTATTTAGGGGAGGCATCGGTGAAATTTCTTCGGTTTTATTTTTTGCCTTAAAATTATGTTTAATCATTTTAGTTTCAGAACCTGCCGTCAGTTAGGCCCTAGCGCCATTTAAAGAGCTACTACGTCATTGTTTATGTGCCCATGTGCGGGTGGGCGTGACCATTTATATTGCCTTTGCTAGCGTGTCGCAAAGAAATTGATGGAATTCGCACGTTTAAACTACGCGGTTTGATTCTGTAACTTTGGTAATGTGCAGAGGCATCTTCTGGATGTTTGTGGAGGCCACTGAACCTGCCTGCTACCATTTTTATATATTATTTCCCCCTTACTACTTTTGAAAGTAAACAAACATTTCCGCTGACATGTAGTGTTTGTGAAATATGATTTACATGCAAGTGAAAGCTGTGGATAGCAGCTTATATTAAATTACCATTGTTTAGATTAGGAATAAAGCCTGATTTAACATTGTATTGCTTTCTTGTTGCAACAGTAGGTATATAATTCATACCAGGTTAGTTTAAGAGTACAGTGGCTATTCCGAAGCAAAATATAATGAAACTTTAAGGTTTTCTAGCCATAATAGTAAGTAATGATACTAGAATGCTCTGCTTGAGGTAAATGTTAAGTGAAAACATATTATAGCTCAAGAGTTACCAGTGATTCTAGTAGGTCACCTTTTAATATAAGTAGAAGAATCGTTGATGCATTTCTGGACATTGGTGAGGCTCATATTTCTATGCAGAAGTTTTGTATGACCATGGGTATGAATTGCATGAACTACTCTACTTACAATTTCCATCTCTTAGACAAAAATAAAGAGATTAGTTAATACTGTTCTACTGGAGAGGCATCAAAGGAGAAGCACAGATGTCTAATGAAAGTTTGCATGTAGTAAATGTCACAAAGAAGTATTTATATTAAGAAAGAAATTGCAAATTGCTGTGAATGCAGCTGTTAGTGAATTTAATATGGGTTATAAAGTTAGTCTAAATGTTAAGGCAAAAGTTGCAGCAAGCAAAGTAAGTCCTGTTAGCAAGAAAATTAACAGTATTAGGGATAGGTGAAAGCTAAAACAAAGTGCTCAAAGTTCACTGAGCAAATATAAATCTGCCAAGAAGCAGTTAAAAGTGACTAAATTAAAAGAAGAAGAGGATAATAAACTAGCTGAGTGTTCTTCATATAGTACAGGAGGGTTTTGAAACATAGAAAAAGATGTTGTTTATATTTAGAGCTTATAACTAGATTTTTCTTCATGTCCAACTTTTAGCATTTTTAATACCCCTTATAGTCCAGACACTAAAGTTTTCCATGAATTTCTTTAAGTTTTGCATATATGTATATTCCAAGATAAGTTTTCAATAAAAATTGGTATCATTATTGCTGTGTATCAAAAAGTTAATAATGATTGGTACTAAAAACAGAAAATTGAGAAAAATTGAAGAAAATTCTATCATATTCCTTAAATTTTCTCCTCCAGAACCATTAGACATGGGCAAATGAATATATACATATTTAGTTTTGTAACTATTATCTAAAGGAACAAGAATCCAAAGTTCCAATCATTTATAACAAAAATTGCAGAGAATGTAATATGTTTCCTAATGTAAAGAAGTTGCAGCAAAAATTTAAATTATCATTTTTTGGTGAAAACTATTGTAGATAGAAAAATTATAAAAAAGAGCCAAAGGCAACCAAATTAAAGAGAAAGAAGGTAATAAGATAGCTGTAGGGCCTGCATATGATGCATGGAGTTTTCAAAGTAAAGAAAGTAGTGTAATTTCTATCTAAATCTTTAAATTCATTTTTCTCCACTTTCAATTTTTGAATATTTTTGTATCTTCAAAATGCTCCAACTTTTGTAATTCTCAACGAATTTGTATTAAACTTTGCATATATATTCCTAAATAAATGTTTAATAAAAGTTGTTATTTTTGTTGATTTAAATTAAATAGTTTACTTATTATTGAATTTTAAATCTCAAAATTGCAAAAAAAAAAAAAAAAAAAAAAAAAAACAACAGCAACAAAAAACAAAATTAAGAAAAAATTATTATATCCACACATAGAAATTTTTTCTCCAAAAATACTTGACACACACTTTAACAGTATAGCAACTTTTGTAACTATTGTACATAGAAACCTGAATCTAAAATTTAAAGTTTCTAAAAGAAAAGGTGTATGACGTGGGACTTTTATATAACATACAAAAATCATACTATGACAAGCACTAAATATCTTTTTTTTGTTGTTGAAAAGACTGTTTCAGATATAAAGATGAATTCTGAAAGCTTAACCAGATTCCCTATACCCCACCTAATGACAAAATTTCAAGCAGTTCTGATGTAAATTCTGGATTTTAGCATTTTTTAGAGATGCCTCCCCTTAAGGGAATAATAAACATAAAATGTTATTTAATATAATAATGAATATGATTGGGGTTAGTTTTTCCATGGACCAGCAATGAAATGTTAATTTCCATAGTAGCGCAAAAGATATAAAAACCAAAACTGAAAGAACTGACTTTCTTCTGCATTTAGATTCAGATCAATAAGGACGTGTGTGATAGTAGCTATGTGATTTTGCAGAAATTTTGTAGTACATGAAGTCTTGCAAAAGCAACATGCAATTTTTTAAAACTAAGTAAGTTCAACGATAACAAGATTTCATTTGTTCAAGTTTTAAAGAGTGTGTTTAAAAGTTTTAAACAAAATCAAATTAAACTATAATTTTGAGGAAAAAAGGAGAATTATTGTTATTTTATTTGTACACCATCTTGTTTTCTCTCTCATCTGCTATCACGCGCTGAAGCAGCTGAGGAATTTCGAGTAAGTATACGAGAACTTCGGTTCCGCCGTTTACACCAACTTCCCAATAGAAAATCCTACTTCATATTACTATACCTACGTGTGAGGTAAAAGTTATGGAACAATTGTACCATAGTGTCACGACTGTCGGCTGACGTACACAAAGGGGCAGGTAGTGTAGCGCGGAGATAAACGGCTCGCCGAAACAGATAAAGACAGATAACTAGAAAGTTCTAGTGACATCTTTATACAGAACATTCCACAACCGTCTGGAATCACGAATGGTCATATAAAAAGGAGCCGTGATCGCCAGTTAAAGTCAGAGTGTAATCGGAACTGAATCGTGTGCCTGCAGCTGTATTTATAAAGTGAACTCTTTTGTTTGTGGACGGCGACCTTGGAAGATTGTAATTGTGTATGTGATGTAATTCTGCTACTGTAAGGGTTGACCAAAGTGTATTTCTATGGAAATAAAGAACATTTTCAATTTCTGCAAATTGGACTTTCAATTGTACGGACCCACAAAGTCACAATATTGTAAATTTGTTGTTAAAGTTCTATGAAGTAATATATTTAGAAAAGCTGTAAAATGTCACCATGTTTTCTTATTACTATAATTGTGAATAGAGAGCGTGATTTTTTTAATGGCAACATTTTTTTCCGCTCAGGTCTCAGAACGTACAGGTAGATGCTTTCTTTGAGCTGTAATGTAAATTTATTAGGATGTGTTACAGCACATGAAATTTAAACCAAGAAAACACATTCATAATAAAATTAATGGTGCTGTTTTGTAACACATGATGAATGCACTACAAAAGTTGCTCAGAATGGCCTCTGTTTACTGCTAAACAATGCCAAAGTCTGTCTTGAAATTAGTTAATTAATAATAAATTAATACTGTTCACCTGATCAACTGTATTTCTTGCCCAAATTCTTCGTTTCAACTCTTCAAGATCTTGCAATGATTGTCCTTATTAGCCTAGCTTTCGACTGTGTTTCTGCAATGCAAAGCTACATTGCAAGTAGCAAGTATTGTTTTGTCCTCTTTTTCTTTTAATGTACATCCTCCAACGTTAAGTCATATAGGACGATGAATGAAATGGGTGAAAATATGCTCAAATGAACCCAGGATCCGTAGAGCTTATAAGATACCCGACATTCATCTTTCAGGATAAGGGAAAACCCCGGGCAAAACCTTATCCAGGTAACTCGCCCTGACCGAGTTTCGAACTCGGGACCTCTTGAACGTGAGGCAGACATGCCACCATCTACGCTAACGAGGCGGGTACATATTGAAGTAGCCTACTATATCTAATTCAAAACCTACTCAGTTTGAAGTAATGAGGCGTTTTCCGTTGCTCAGTACACGTGCAGTAAGGTCCAATAAATTTAAATTGCGGTTTGAGGCCTGCAGAAAAAATAAATGTAGCCATAGTAACCATAGTAATGTGTGGGAAAGTTAATATTTTACAGCTTTTTTAAAAACAATATCACTTCATAGAGCTGCAATAGCGGGTTTACAAGCATTGTTCCATATTTTCTCTCACCCGGTATAATATTATTTAACTGAGTTTTTCAAATGCTATAATTCTTGTGTGTTACTCAAGTTTTTATTAATCTCTCTTGCTTACAGATCAAAACAACTGAGGATCAGCTGTAACAATCTCATTTGAACAAGTTTTAGGTGTTAATCTGTTGTGATTACAAATTTTGTAGGTTTGCTTATTTTTCTTAAGGCCTTTATAATATTTATTTCATTTCTCTTTTAGGAACTTATTGGGCACACTTTTTCGCTGGCAACCAGTGATTATGGCAGGAAGTAAATAAAAGTAATTTTCTACTATTGGGACCAAATGTTGGTTTCTACGGGGGCTGTTCATAAAGAATGATCATAATTTTTTACGGTCATAATTTTTCGCACTAAAATTCAATCTTATTATATTCTGTTAGGCTAATTTGAAACAAACACGCCGTAGTAGTTTCATTGTTGGTACTCCTGGTTCCCGCATGTGAGAACCAGGCAAGTTCAGACATGTTCAGTATCGCCTACCGCTGCAATGGAGATAGCATGCAGTTAAAGTTGATGTTAGAGGAAGATCCGGAGTTTCTTTCAAACGTAATCACTGCTGATGAAACTTTCCTACATCATTTTGATCCTGATAGCAAACAGCAAAGCTCAGTGTGGAAATCTCCTTTATCACCAACCCCAAAAAAAAGCAAAAGTGGTTGATTCTGTTGGGAAAGTTATGGTCATATCATTCTTTGACATGCACGGAATGGTTTATCAGCATGTTATACCTGCACACACATCAGTAACTGGACAATACTACAGGGATGTCCTGAAAACATTGCAAGTCCATATCAGGCGCAAAAGACCACATTTCCGTGAAGCAGGGTGGATGCTGCACCACGATAATGCGCAGCAGCATATTGCCAATGTTGTTGCTGAATATTTTGCAAAAATGAACATGAAGTGCATCCGTCACCCTCCCTATAGTCCGGATTTAGCCCCATGTGACTCTTTTCTATTCCCTAACTTGAAGAAACGCCTTTGTGGGAGGCATTATCCATCATCAGAAGCAGTGGTGAAGGCTGCGGAGGCGATTTTGAAGGATCTCTCAAAAATAGTTTCCAGCATGTCTTTGAAGATTGGCAGAAACGCTTGGACAAAGTACATCACATTCAGGGGAAACTATTTTGAGAAGGACCATGAAAATTATGAGGACGAGTAAAAAGTACATTGTCAAAAAAAAAAAAAAAAAAAAAAAAAAAAATGTGATCATTCTTTATTGAACAGCCCTCATAAATTGCTATTTCGAGAGATAAAATTTGACCTTCGCAACAATTCTGTGTTAGTAGATAGCATTACTACATTTCGTAGTCCCTTCTAAACTTAAGCACAGTTTCAAATAAAGTTAGCAACAATATGATCCAAACAACATTGCTAAGACATTTTATTTACTCAATGCTTATTTCTTCAACCAATCAACTTCCATAAACCAAAACTGTGCATTTTAAATCCGTTCATAATGTTTACCTATTATACTCCACTGGATTTAAACACGTTTTTTTTCTTAGTTATTTTTATATCCTTTTAGACAAAACTTTCTAGTTACAATTATGTAGTTCGGGATAAAGCGTAGTTCGGGATAAAGCGTGCGTACGATATACAGTATACTATTGAGATATACAAAAAATTGAAAGAGGAACATTACGAAAGAAGGGAAACCCATTGAATTGTTACATACAAAATATTCCTTATTTAAATTAGGCAAAAAGAGCAAGAAGAAGGAAAAAAGAAGGAAAAAAGAAGGAAGTACAGAGAAATAACAACGTATATACCTTTATAAAGGTGACTGGTTTCAAAAGCGATATCCTGGCTGCAATTCTTATTTATTGCAGTAGGCCTTTAATAAAGCCTGTTTTTCCCCCTTCAGAAGTTCAGGGGTTATCGGACCAGAAGTCCAATTATTATTACGGGGATGGAACTGTGTGCTTCCTGTGTATTATTGGTTGTTGTGACCTCATTCTTACTGTGGGGATAAGAAACCAAATCTGAAGATCTCACATCACTGGAGTTCTATGTACCCATAGTAACCCATAGATATTTGTGATCTCAGAAAAATATTTTCATAGCGTTTAGAAAAGTTACACTTGAGATACGTGTCAGATTCCGTATGGAAGGAATACCTTATAGCATGGATGGTATACCATGTGGTATAGTATGTCCAATTTAAATAACCTCGCAACCTTTTAAAATGTATAAACACATTATATAAATAGAACTATATAATATTCATGTTTCAGCTTTTGTATCTTCCAAACGTATCAGCTATAGCTTCCTTCCCTCTATTTGAACCACCTAAGAATTTGTTTTTCTGTTTTAGAAGTTTAGTAATCCAGCATCACGCGGAAGAGACTAAATTGCATTAAGAAATAAAATACACTTTTCAAACTAGTAACATAAAAAGTTAAAAAATATCTAAAACACTTATTTTTTATAGACTTCGGGAAAGAAATTGATTTTTCGTGTAAATACTAGTTAGGCAGCGTAAAAGTAAATAATAACCTTTGTTAAGTTTAGAAATTGATTATTTGTTCTGGGTACTTTTAGAAAAATAGGAAGTATTTTTATAAATAGAATAACTCTGACATTCATTTCAGATCTGTAAGAATATTAATAACGTTGCTGTACTGAAACTATCTTTTCTTCCATGTTAAATTGATAGTGAGTCACTGGAGTAACATTTGGAACTATTTACAAACTAGAACCAATGAAATAATAATGCCATGTCTTTGTTTCTTCGAGGAGAAGACGAACAATATTTAATCAGTGTGTAATTATTGTAAATTATAGGTGAATACATCATTTGGATAATTTTTCTTTCTTCGTTTTATTAATTTTGGTGAATGACTGCAAAGCTTCGAAAGGTTACATGAAATTTTGCGTGTTATCAACAACATACATTTATGTAGAAAAGGTATCTAAACAGGTCACATTTCCATTGTTAATTTTATCTTTCGAGTTTCCTTTTCACTCCAGTGAATTGGTGAAAATAAGTTATAATTATGCATAGTCTGGTAAGTAATATGATAATTTACGTTTTGCAATTTACTTCTGCGATTTTACTTTTGGGTTTCTTTCTTTATGCTTGTAAAATGTATTGGATAGATGTATTAGGTCTTTTGTGATTTTTGACAACGTTGTATAAGGATAAAAAGTGAAAACCCACAATGCTCACCCTAATTTTCAGCTACTTAGTATTACAAAGCCTATTTCAAGTGTTATGTACATTAAATTTTCTGAGGTTCGTAGGACTCTTTCTTTGGAGAACGTTTGCTATATTTATTCCCTTCATTTTTCAAAATTGGGTGCTTAGAATTTTAATTAGTTCCTGCGTATAATAAAAACTGTAAAAATATTACTTGATAATACGAGGGCTGTTCAATAATGAATGATCACAATTTTTTTCGACAACGTACTTTAATTCATCCTCATAATTTTGGTGGTCCTTCTCAAAATAGTCTCCCCTAAACTGCGATGCACTTGTCTCGGCGTTTCTGCCAGACTTCAAAGACATGCTGGAAACTACTTTTTGAGATATCCTTCAAACTCGCCTCCGCAGCCTTCACCACTGCTTCTGATGATGGAGAATGCCTCCCACGAAGGCGTTTCTTCAAGTTACGGAATAAAAAAAAAAGTCACATGTGGTAAATCCGGACTATAGGGAGGGTGACGGATGCACTTCACGTTCATTTTTGCAAGATATTCAACAACATTGGCAATATGCAGCCGCGCATTATCGTGGTGCAGCATCCAGCCTGCTTCATGGAAATGTGGTTTTTGCGCCTGATATGGACTTGCAATGTTTTCAGGACATCCCTGTAGTATTTTCCAATTACTGATGTGTGTGCAGGTACAACATGATGACAAACCATTCCATGAACATCAAAGAATGAGATGAACATAACTTTCCCAGCAGAAGCAACCATTTTTGCTTTTTTGGGGGTTTGGTGATGAAGGAGATTTCCACACTGAGCTTTGCTGTTTGCTCTCAGGATCAAAATGATGTAGCCCAGTTTCATCACCAGTGACTACGTTTGAAAGAAACTCCGGATCTTCCTCTAACATCAACTTTAACTGCATGTTACCTCCATTGCACGGTAGGCGATACTGAACATGTCTGAACTTGCCTGGTTCTCACAGGCGGGAACCAGGAGTGCCAACAATGAAACTACTATGGCGTGTTTGTTTCACATTAGCCTAACAGAATACAGTAAGATTGAAATTTAGTACGAAAAATTATGACCGTAAAAAAATTATGATCATTATTTACTGAACAGCCCTAATAATACGGATTATTTCTATTCATTGTTCAAAAGTGGTTGCTTAGAATTTTAATTAGTTCCTGTGTGTAATAAAAACCGCAAAATATTAATAATAATACGGGTTACTTCTATTCATTGTTCAAGAACTATGTTAGTTATGATGTACTATAAATTTGTATAGCTTTGGAAGCTATAATTTTCTTATAGCAATAATCATATGGAGAAATCTGATTTCTAACAAAAAGTGAGCGTAATTACACCTAATTTTCAGTGTAGATTTCTGATTTATATTTATTTTTAATAATATTCCAATACTATTCTAATAATATTATTTTAAATCAGTGGTTATTAACAGATGAATGACTTCTATTTACATAGTTTTGGAAAATGGCATTACTTTCGTATTCTTCCACAATCTAGGTAATATGAAAATTAATAACAAAATACTCTCCTAAGAGAACAGAATTGCTCTGTACGACATTTCTTGGGTTAAGGAATTTTGGATTATAAATAAATTGCATTTTTTCTTTTCTTCATGAAAGATCAATGAAAGTTTTATATCATGTAATTTGATTTTTAAAATGAAAATGGTCTAAAATTTTGGTAAAATAAAAGAATAATTAATTTTTCTGAGTTCTATTCCCACATACATTTTGTAGTGCTTGATGTTAGAAATTAAAGCATTGTGGCAGTTTTACCTTTATTGCAACGATGATTATTCTCAACAAATCATAAAGACATTGGAAAATTATATTTTATCTTTGGTGCTTGTGGAAAGTTACTCACCTGAGACAAAGTAGACTTCATTTCTGATTCTCTTAGTTTAGATCCTGCAAGGAACAATAATTTACAGCCCTAATACCTATACGGACAACTAAGAGCATCTAAGGGAGCTTTGACGAATTCTTTGATAAATTAGACTAGACTTAATATTGCGTTAACTAAAAGTTGCATTAAGGTTTAACAACTCGTCTGAAATGTGTTTTGGATGACAAAATTTAATTTCCTATTTGCTACGGAATAAGTTTTAAAATAAAGCTTACAGTAATGCTATATACTAGTCGTATTAACAGTCCTATGAGGATAATGCACTCCTGGTTTTAAGTTTATGGTATTTAGTTATGTCTAAATTAAAATTAAGGGTAACTAAGTCATACTTACTACTTCCTTAACAACAGAATGAGTGATTAAGAACATATGCATGCCATAACTTTACTGATGTTTTTGAAGTGTTGTGCAGTTGTCATGCAGTTTTTAAAACTTAACTATTTTCTGGTGCAGAACAGTAGAGTAGAGTCCCGAAATACGACATGCAGCATAAGGCAACAAACTTATTTCACTAATGCATACAAAAGTAGCTCTCTTTCATCTGTTTTTATTATGTGTGATTAATTATACGTAATCATACGCAGAAATGACTGTTAAAAGGAGCAGGTTTTGTATACATTATTCCATAGTTCCGGAGTCTTAGTAGCAAGTTGGTGTAGCCAGCAACAACGGGAGGAAACAAATGAGATTTGCCTCCAGTGGGATATCATTGAACATCCCTCTTCACTTAGGTAAAATAGACCAGCAAACCCTGTTCCTGCTCCAAAGACTCCAGTACTGGAAATACTTGAACAACGTGAACGTTACTTACATAGAGTTGAAGAGGTTCTAGCTACTGAAGGAGAGTTATGAGCGGGAGTATTGTTCTTACCTGCCCAGGATTTTGGAAACACAGCCATTGGAAACTTGGAGGATGCGCGAAATGTCACAGGGCCGCGCTCCCGAATGTGCCAGTTCTACAATTTTCTGTCGCGTTGAATCCGGCAGGGGTCGGCCGCTGACGAACACCCCCCCTAGCTGGTTCACACCGCTGTGCCCTGCAGGTGGTCACGTCGGGTCAACAACAACACAGTCTAACAGCTACTCTGCGAGCGGAACAACTACAGTCGCGGCATCAGTCCCAGACAGTCATCTCGTGTCGAGTTTTCAAAACATATTAACTTTATTTCCTTTAGCTTCTCGAGAAAATATCCAAGAGCCCTGCAATTCAACATCTGCGCGCTCATCAAGACTGGACTCACAGATCTCGTATTTATGAATCCTCAAATAACCGTTTAAACAGGGAATTATTTTGGTCATTTTAATATCTAACATAAAGCCATAAAATTTCAAAACTTTACCTAACTTTCATTTTTAACAACTATGTATTTTAGGATCCATTCTGGATCAAATGTTCGATTCCTTTTCAGCTTATTACCATCCTGTAGTTGTGTAAACCACTTCTTGCACTTTTTCTAAATACATTCCTTGCAATAAACCCCCTTCTAGTTTTTGTGAAAGTTATTTTTACGAGGTTCTTATTCCTCATACCCTTCCAAATTACCAAACAACAAGTTACCTCCATTGCAACACTGCTTTCCTGCTCTTACAACGCAAGACAACGTTGCATTTCAGCAAAACACTTATTGCAAAATCTCCATCGTAATTTCTATTCTTGTCCAAGCGAATTATCTTCATGATTTTACACATAAATACTCATTCTATCTTCAAATCTCTATATTATTTCAAATGAATCCAAAACTCTTAAAATATATTTTTTTTTCACAAATCCCTCCTCTTTGATGTTAGTTTGCACTTCTCTCAACCTCAGTTCATGATATATCTTAAAAATTCATCTCATAGTCCATCTAGCACTTTTTGAATACACATTTCTTTAGACGTTTTACCTCATTCAATGTTTTAAGTCTGTAAACGGTTCAAAATCCAGGATTTAAGCTTGCAAAAATTGTTGAAATAAGTGTTTTTTCTGTCATTTGCGTAAATATGATCTATTTCTCGTATGATAACTTTAAGATATTTAGAACGATAATTAAAAAAAAAAAAAAACTACACTTCTGATTCTATCGTAATCGTAAAAGAAAAAAAGAAATGGTTTGTCATCAATGTCTCACAGGCTATTTGTTTCATATTTGTAGTTTTTATTTTAGATTTTGAACAATTTTATTCCTCAACTTTGATAACCTATTAATAATATTTATTCATGTAACACTTTAAAATACATTTCAAAGATTAAAGGTAGCTAATATTTTGTACAATTGTAAACAATCGAAAGGAGTTAGTAGCCTAGGCTAGGATAAAATGAAGCAATACTCAAGTAGATACCTATATTTTCTTTAAGGCATTGACAAAGGTGTGATGTTTCAGTGGGAATTTAGAATACTCAAATTTGAAAGACATTTTTTCTTAGTGTAATAGCTGCCCTGTTATTGGCCTGCAGAATTAGCTAATAGTCAATCTAGGCTGTTGTTTATGTGGTAACCAGGTCTGACGAACTGACTTTGTCCTGGAAATAATCATTTCTTCCACACTAGCCGTGTGAAGGCTAAGGTTTGAATGAGTAGAGCCAGACTGAACAACTCAATGCCATAGCCGGGATTTGAACCACGGATCTCCCGCTCTCCGTGCGGTTGCTCTAAACCACTGAGCTACTATAGCCAACATGCCGACATGATATTAAATTCTCCAACTAACTCGTATACTTCCCGGTAGACCACTAGTGGTTCTCATATGCTATGAGACACGCACCTTTTGTGACGACTTACTGTGCTGTAAGTACTTAAGTTCCAGGTTTCATAGTTAAACCACTATGTTATTTGCCCTATCCTGCACATTAAGGAGCTTATCCGGAATAACTTCGTACGACACGTACTGAAAGGATGGCACCAAGGTAAAATGAACAAGACAGAGTGATAGTTACAGCTAAATATTTCAAGTTGTTGCTACTTGTAATGTAAGTCCGCGTCTTCATTACTCTTATTCTTCTTGGAGTGACTCATTTGCAACTTTTTGCAAACGTCGAAAAGTATTATAACACTTATTTCTGAAAAAACAACTTGGTCTTCCTTGTTGGCACCTTGCCCAATTAAAGACATATGTTGTAAAACTTATGACTTCTTCCGCAGAGCTTTCTAGATTACATTAAAATCATTGTTCATACTAAATATTCACTCTTAGAATAAGATTTCGGGAAGCCAGAAAAACATCCGTGATTTAATACTTCGTTTGCTCCGATCAGGGTAGTTCCTGGGGGGAAGGCGGCTGCCTTGTGGGTCTGACAACCTCAGAGGCCTTGTATGCCAATTGTCTATAAAGGTGGGTGTCGTAAACAGCCATCGCCCCAACATAGACCGCCTAAGGCTTCTTATAGGGGCACCTTTACCTTTTACCTTGCTCCCATTATAAGTCAGATACAATACGATAGCAAAGTATACAGAACTACATCACACAATGTCACTGTCTAAGTCAGCTGGTCTAAATACTATCTGTTATGATAGAAGAGGTTAAAACTTAATGAAAATCCTATTTTAATGCACTTTCTAGGTCTTAAGCAATTTTTAACAACAAATTTTAAGTTCGCACCACATACTAATTATCATGGCAATTTTCGATGTAAATATTATAGAGATGTGAAATAGTGGCAGATACATTGTTGATGCTTAGAAGAATAAGAAGAAATAAAGGAAGGAAAAGTAACTGGTTCTGGATGTTGTACTTGAATGGTTTTAGCTGCTCTGACGTTTCTTAGAAAACGAGTTCATTGATTGGAAAAATAACAAATGTAAATTAACTGTATTTTAGGAGAGTTAAGAAAGTATAACAGAAGTCTGAGGAAACAACAATACTTCAGTTATTACGTATGTATTAAAAAATCATGTATTTTCTTCAAAGATTTATGAAAATGGTCGTCAATTCAAACTAGATACAACTAATAAAGACAAAATATGAAGCTATTAACAATGAAGAAAAAAATTTAAAATATTAAAAATCTATTGCATTTCTATAAAAAATATAAAATTTCTAATAATAAAAAATCTGGTATTTATCAGTTTAATTGTTTCGATTGTGATAAAGTTTATATTGGAAAGACAAAACGTAATTTAGAAACCAGAATGAAAGAACATTTTCTTAAGATTAAGTATAAACAAACTAATAAATTGGCCGTATCGGATCATTTTTGGTCATTTAACCATGAAATAAATCCAGAAGTTAAATTATTAAAACAATTAAATGGTCCGTTAGATTTAATGGTTTGGGAAAATATGTTTATTTTGAAAATCAAACATCGCGTGGTGAATTTTGAAATACCGGCAGTCGTTTCTGTTTTTAAATTTGTTTTATTTTAAGATTTTGGTAGTATACTAACAAGAACATATTAACATCTAGTGTTCGTAACTATGGCGACAGCTTGTTGTTTCCGGCTGACGATGTGTAAAAGTTTTATATGAAATCGCGATCCCGGACAATTTATAAGAAAATTAACATCATTTCTTATAAGATAGGTGAAGTTTTAAGTTACAAATTGTTATATTTGTATATAGATACAACTAAATTAAAATATGCAAATGTAAATGTATCCAATTATCTGGCTTATAAAAGTGAGAAAACAAATACTTATGAATACTTCGTGTTTATAAAGCGTTGTTGGCAAATCTGCAATTGTAATCAGTGTGCAAGCAGAAGGGTAAAGAAATTAAGGTAACTACCAGCGAGATAATAATTGATGTTTTGATTAAGAACAGTGTCTGAGATATATAGGAGTGTTAACATCGATATTGTACTAAAGGTTAGAAGATGTTTAAGAAATGATACCGCAGTGTTTGATAAAGGTGCATGAGAGGGTAGGGAGAGATTAATGGATTTTGTTGGTTTTGATATCTTTCCCAAAGCCCAATGCTGATTATTGAAAGGAATTAAAATCTAAGGAGATTTCCAGAAAGATGGTGTACATACGTTTAATGTGGAAGTGTTGGCGGAAGGAACCACTTGTGGCTGTTTGCACAGCACGGCGGAGCTCGGCGTGTCAAACCGATCCGTCCCGACCAACAATGGGGTTGCCCTCGGGCAGGCAGGGATTTCAAGGCTTTGCGGCCGGAATTAATCGCTTGTCAGGATCAATTACTGTAGCTTACAGCCTCCGAGGGAAACCGAGACAGTGTTTGCTAACTGCGCAAGTTTACTTTTGGGCGAGCGCGTGCCCCATGCGTTCGTGATAGCCCGAGGACATACATAGGTACTGTTCTGGTTTGTCGATTAGATACGGCTACTTGCGTTGTTAAGGACTACTTGCGGCAACTGCGAACAAATCAAACCTGATTATCTATGCCATTGTAATTCTGATGTATGGGAATCCTTTTTCGCAGTGTTTCTGAAAACATTCACCTTATATTAACATTTGTTTACCTTCAATATATACGTATAGAAAGTGTAAACATTTCTACTATTTTAAAACCAAGTTTAGATGCCCCCTATCTTTTACCCAAAACGGCGTATGTGAAATTACTTCGACTATTGGCTGAACGTCCAAAGGCACAACTGATACTTCCTACTTACAAATGAACTATGGGATTTATGATGAAACTTCTTATATTCGTCAGAAGGGATACGATTTGGAATAGATACTATTGAAGTTTCGGCCACTTATCTTGCGAATCAAGGGGCTCTAATACTGTTTTGTTCATTAGAATCCAGTGTAACTGTTGCTCATTCCTTAATGCAAATGATTTTTTTCTGTTTTAGCCATCTTGGTTGCAATCACTGTACAGATTTATTAGCAGACTGGGTCTTTATGACAATCACAAAGAACAATCCAATTTTTTCACGGTCATTCTCTAATACGATGGCAGATGCATCTTCTTAAAAATACTAAACTTCCATTGTTGCAGTCTCTTTACCGCAAACCCGATCATTTTTAATGATGAAATACGTTGAAACAGTATCAAATTTATGTAATGATAATTTATGCACTTATTTATTAGAACAAATTACAGTTAACGAGCAACTAATGATGATGCCTGCTTCTTTAACTTTCAATTGCCTGTTAACCCTTAGGTTTGTAAAAATGCTTTCTCAATATAGGAAACATATCCCTATAATTTTAAACGAGATACGTTATTCCACGTAGAGATATGAATCTCTACAGATGATATATTGAAGTCTCTTTGAGTGATTGGCATTGGTTAGAGAATTCACCACGTATTGGTTTTGTCCATACAGTTCTCTGTGGTATTGGCTGAATTTCCATATCTCCAACTTTTGCTGTTGTTTCAGTAATTACTTTTTCTGAGAATTACAGTGAAATACTATAGATGTAACTAATGCAAGACAGAAACATATGGTGTAGACATGCAGAACAGTAAGGAATTGTTGCTAGGTCAGAATGGCACTGTTGCCTTCCCGGAATGATACAGTGAGAGCTGTCATTAACACAGAAGTTTATAATTCACTACTTAACAACAAATCAGTGGATGGACTACGAAAGTAGAAAACCATTTGTACATTTGTCTCTCTAATACTGCCATCTAGGTCTGGCTTATTTATAAAACAATGCATCTTCGCAAGTGTTTGCAACCTCATATCGAAGATGTGATGCTGTCATTGAAGACATAATGGTCAAGCATGAAATGCATGAACAAATGCATGTTTTGACGCCATATAATTGATGACAACGCATTCCACTTCTTTCTTCTACTGTCATAGGTTTTCAATTCTTAAATTTATACACATATTTTTATTTCAAACGACTAAGGAAGTAAGATCCTGTTCCATTATATGTAGTCTATACCTAAATCATTAAATTTCCTGTATAAATGTTTTGTGAGTCTCTAGTCTCCCTGACTAGTTTTTGTATTTGTATTGGCTATGTTGACGTTAGGTATTATCATTTTAAATTTCACAAATTGTTCCCATGTTTTATAGATTATATTTAAATTATTTGAGTAATTCCAGTTTTTGGTTTAAAATAATGTGAGATTTTTAATATCTGTACGCTTATGTGAAGAGGGTAATCTGATTTAACATCTGTTTTGAAATCATCATTATGTGACATGTTGCGTGCTGCTTCTCGTGGGAATGGATGTTTTTGAGAAGCTAAAAGAATAACATTTCTGACAAAATACAAGTAAACAAGAGGTTTTCATTGGGACGACGACGACGTGTCTGGGAAGTGCAGTTGGCGAAGCATGTCCAACTGCATGCGACTGTAGTTGTTCCGTGCAGGGGAGGATCAGAGCGGTGTGAAAATCGAGCTAAGAGCTTGATCTCGTCAGCAACGCGTGACCCCGCTAGGATGAGAGGTGACCGAGGACACCGGCACGATTCTTTACAAATGGGGAACCTCCAGCAGGAATACTTCTCAAAGTAAAGTGAACCAGCAATCTTTAGTTTTATTTTGGGTTGTGCTCTGTGAAGAGGACGTTTGATTGTCTCGAGAGCGAGACTGATAATTAATTGCAATTAAGACACTATTACAATTTTGGAGTGGTGAAGATCTGTTCAAGCACTGGGTGTACCTAATGGCTTCTTGGGTGTAAATAGATTCAGTGTTAGAATGCCCTTAGTTGTTCTTTAGTGAAAGCGACAAATATTGCACTATTTGATCCTCATCAAATTCATCAATACAATTTCTGTTTTTGCAGCACATATATTGCAAATATCTCTTGCACAATATGTATTATTTAAGCAAATTCTCTGAGTAATTCAGTTCTCATTGTATACAGTGATGAGATTGGGTCTGTTTGTCGAAATCAGAAGCTCTATTCCAAGCAAAATAGAGCTGCATAATGTTCATGAAAGTTGAGACTTTTATGAGAAACAAGTGAATTTACTGTACATGTTTAGGCTTTAACGCCCGGCGTTATCCAATAGAATGTTGTTTCTGGACTTGAAGGTCGTGGTCTAGACGATAAAAAAATATCTAACGTTTCGCCCGTAGCTCCGTCGGGCATCTTCAGAGATTCAGTCCCGGCTGTTCACAACTAGACTCTATTTTTGCATCGTCTAGATCACGGCCTTTAAGCCCGGAAACAAAATTCTATTGGAAGTGAATTTACCTTGAAGCAAGTCAATAGGAACTTTTGTGTAGATTATTTTTCGACCTTTTTTTTTTCAAACAATAGTGCTAACTATCTGTTTGCTCAAGTGGACAGCAAAATATGTATTTTATTTTATCAAATACATAAGGCTTACAAAGAACCTTTAACAAGAACCCCCGGCTCAGCAAAAGCAGACGCAGTAAATAAACAGATCCATGTGTGGGCATTTATTGGTGTTGGCCCGGTTATATCTTCTGCGGATAGTTAAAAATAATTACGGTGTTCATTGTTAATATATTCTAAATAATCAGGAACACAATTCAAATGAAAAAAGAGAAAATAAAACATCACCGAGTCTCCTCTTGTTCTGATTATTGTTACCATTAGCGCGACCTCGTGGGCTTTGATTGAGTTAACTTGCATACAGAAAAAACTCGGAAATTCTCATTCGGAAAACGATTTACTTTCAAAAACAACAATGTGCCAACTGAAATTCTGACATCGAAATAATCATAATGAGCACGTTGGTTTTTTCAGATTTAATGTGAGTTAGGTATTCCTAGAGTAACGGGATCAGTCCTGCTGGAGATTCAACCCAAAGGCACAGTCCCCTGGGTCACCTACCTCGCTGGCTCACTCGCTCGCACAGGTGACTACTGACTTCACCACCAGCACTGATGATGCTGGAAACTTAAAACATTGTTAAATAACTTACATACACATTCATTATGTTAAGAACGCTACCAGGGATATAAGGTCTTTCTTGGCGTTGTTGCCCGTTTGGCAGTTTCTCCCAATCAGCTGCAATGAACATAAGCAGCCATTGTATCACGACTCCTGCATCAGTTTATCAGTTTATCTCATTATAGCATGACGCATTTCAGTTTTTTCTAATGGTGTGGATTGGTACTCCTACTTTATCATGCTTCTCTTCTTTTCAATGTACACATTCTTCGCATTTCACCAAGGAAAGGTTCAGTAATTATCAATCTATTGAAAATTTCCTCTATGGAGAAATTCCATTAAATTGCCAAGACTTATACACAAATGTTATTTGTTAATGCGTGTATACGTAGATGCATTATCAAATTATAACAACAGATGCAAGTTATAGCAGATCAATGATTATTCAAAACTGTAGTATGTGGAGGTCAGAGCTTATGCTCAAAGCCTGAGGTACCCTGGCCCATCCGCCTACAGCTACTGAACGGGCGACAAAACCAAAAAAGACCCGGTTGAGAAGTTATGGCTAGAGGAGCACAAGCCATGGATATGATTACGTAGGCTCTTAATCCGCCTAGTCCAAATCTTCTCAATTAAAAACTATTAAAATAGTAACAACAAAAAAATATACTGAAAAAGGGCATAAACATTTAAAGCCAAACTGAACCACCTGTGTCAAATACTTTGTTAATGTGAAATAAGCATAATTCTTTAGCATAATAAAACTACATTTCTTTCCAAAGGTTTTAAAAGTGTTTAGTTTGGCTTTTAAATATGGTATTACTACATGGAATCTGGAAAATTTTCAAGCTGCAAAATGATTTATGTGAGCTAAACAAAAGTACTGAAGCTGTGCATAATATGAGGAGTTATAACGTATAAATTAGAGTTGTGCTATGCTTGTACAGTCGAGATACAGGTATTGTGCTATTATTTAGTTTTATGATTTATTTATTCAGGCATTTGTTAATGTTCCGTTGGTCAGACATCAAATACCGGAATAAAATTACCATAAGAGATTTTCAACATTCTTTTCATCCTCAAAATTTCTCTTCGTAATTTCTCCGCATCTTTTGTATGAATAATCCTATCTGGAAGCATATCTGAGATGATTTTTGCCTTCATTGATCCGCAGCGTAAATCCAAAGTTCAATTAATCTCACCCTACTAGTAAAATGGCCATTACACGTAACTATTAATTTTGCAAATAATATTAAAATTCAAAAATGAAATTATCTGATTTTTCTCGAAATGCATTTGTATATCATTGAATTTGACTTACATAATAGAGTCTTAGATTACATAGCAAAACATTTGGTGTTTTTACACACATTTAATGTGAGATACTGAATGTCATTCATGTTTTCTATTATATACAGACAGTAAAAAATATACTACAAGGTTCGTGAGACCGTATATCGTATGTGATTTGTAAACGATTGTCTGTAAACATTTTGTTTAGCGCTATAGCCTCCGAAACACGATGGGGGAGGTATGTAGGTAAACAAACAAAAGGCATGGCTTAGGTGATAGCGTCTCTAGTCCGCATTCTTGTTTCCGTAGCCAACCTTACTGACGCATGTACCTTTTGGAGAGTTTGCCTAGTCGCTAGCCGAAGCTGGGAAGATAATATCCGCAAATTTCCTGTTGTAATTTACTTCACTTTCATCCTGGTTGGCTATTTCAGAATCTAAATAGATAGTGAAGGGAGTTTAGGCCTTGCATGGCAGGGAATTCTCTCTCTGTAAATCCTAGTCCTCCGGATTGTGGGAGTCTCGAGTTTCAGGTCCCTTAGGGTAGTGTTTCTCAAACTCTTCTGCCTCAAGGACCTCCTTATCATCTAACAACTTGTTCGCGGACCCCCATAGTTTGGCAACTCAATTTATATGAAGCAGTCGACTTTTTGTTAAATTTTATAATTGTAATTTAAATAATTACTTAATATATTTTTGTTGTTAAGTTTTTGTTATGTTAAGTAAAACGTATGTAGTTCGGCACAGAGCAGATAAGTGACTCAGTAAATACAATTCTACGCTTTATATTGTTTTAATTCAACATTATAACTTGACTTAATGGACCCCCCCCCCCCCGGGGGTCCGAGGACCACACTTTGAGAAACACTGCCCTAGGGGATGTGTAAAACCGCATGATGTAGTAGGGCTGTACCAGCCCCGACGGGAAGTTTTAACGTACCAAAACGCTGTCCTCTCCTGTAACCTTTCCTCAGATCTGACCACCCTTAATATTCTCTTACGTCAACCTTCCCTGCGTCCCGTTAGCGCAATATACACAAAATATCTATAGCTAAGCCCCCTCCGAACTTAGCCATAAAGTCTGTAGACTTAACAAAACGTAGATTCCACAACAAGCAGTAGACGTCACATTCATGAATTAGGATTGTTACTGCAAGTGCTGTTATATGATTTACACCACATCTACAATCAACAATGCTGTTTGCCGGTGTTTAGCAGTGTCATACTTTGTTTGGCTTTTCGTTACGTGGCGATGTACACATAGTTCATCGAGGTGCTTCTCTTCTATGAGGAAGTACAAATTAATGCAAGAGAGACTTACCGGCTCTATCAACAATATTACCGCAACGAACGTCACTCGCCCAAACCTTGTTTTCAAGATTGTTTTAAGTGAAACACCCTGACACCTCTGTATACGTCACATCACATCAGGTACTGGCAGGCTGTGATTAGCCCGAAGATTGTTGCTGCGTGCCCACCCAGGATTGGGTTTAACCGCATGTAGGATTTTCTTTTCTTGGAATATTTGAAGATGGGTTTATTGAATTAGAGTGATGGTTAGATTTGAGGTAGAAATTTACTCCTCTAAGGAGGACAGAATGCTTGCCTGATGCACCCTGGCGATGTAGTAGATTTAATTTAATTTGTTATGGATAATTTTAAGGCCAAACAACTCTTGGTTAGATTATGGGAGCTCAGCTTTTGCTGCTGTTGGATTTGCTCCGTGGTTACCTCGGATGCTCGCAAGCCATGCGGAGGACCCGGAATAGTCGGCGATGACGTCTGGTTGGATCATAATCACCAAGAGACCTAACCAGGGCACTTCTATGCGATGGTAAATTGGCATAAAATTTTGTAGCCTGGCGCCTAATCTGTATGCGTTAACGGACCCAGTGTAATAAGTTTGCGAAGAGTTCTAAAACACAACGTGCAGTTACTTTGAGTATCTTCAGTAACTGATGAAACTGTCATTTGTTTACTTATGGCATTTCAATTTTTAATTTTACTTCTTTCTTATCGTTTATTATATATTACCCACATCTTGCATGAGTCTCAGAGACCTCAGTACGTAAACAAAACGTTTTTGGACATGGGTTTATTCACAACATATGATCACATGGTAACATATAAGCTCTGTAACATATACCTATTTATATACGCGTGTATATGTACGAGTATACTGTTTTGTTAAGCAATTGCTGTATAAATAGTGATATAAAATAAGACTGAATGAATTACATTGTGCCTTGTGAAGTTCTATTTTATACTTCGTGAATACTTATATTACAGAATGAAAGTGCCATGAGAACTTTTGAGCTCAAAGTGTGTGAAACACGCATGTGAGATGGCGATAGGACGTTTGTAATTACGAAATTTTGGTTACGTGCATGGAAGATAGGATATCTTTCCCATAGTGTTTGTTTGCATAAACAAAAAATTAGCTTTCACCTCAATGTCCGCACACGCAAAATAACATTTCAAACGTAGTAAGTTATTATCTATCCAAATCGCTTGTGCATTAAAACTAATTTTTGTTAAATAGTTCGTGTAGCATGTTATAGATTCTGCACGAGTATTAAAACAAGAGAGAAAACAGAAACAGCGAAACAAAAGAAGCGTTGCTCTCGGCCTTAGAATGTGCAATTGAAGCGGCTCTTTAATATGGATGTCCGGACGCCTTATTGGAAATTTCAACACAAGCCTTGCCAGAAACTGCTCGAGGTCATTTGTCTTGGACCATCACCCAGATAAAGATGGGATGTTAGTCGATGCTGGATACAAAATTTATATTTCCTTTTTCGTTTCGTTGAACTGTTGCCAAAACAAACGCTTGTTAGTGAATTAATTTATCTATAAAGTTATTTGTTCGTGGATAGAAAATTATATTTTGTCTCCGGAAGTCCTCTTGGGTGTCGTGTGTGTTATGCTTTATGTGTGTACGAGTGTGTTTGTACTGTTTGTAGAGTACCCAGTTCTAAAATATCCGGTTTTAACTGTTGCCTTTGTATGTGAAACGAAATATGTAATTATTGTCGAAAAGGTTTACCTCGTTTAAAATAAAGTAGAAGGCGGAATCCACTTTCATATGAAAAACTTTACACTCAACCCTAACACAAACTGTTTGCTGGTGATGGAAAATATAGTTACGATTGATCTGTGATTGTAAATTTTAATATTATTCCCAATGGATATAAGAGTATTAACAAATCACATATGCCCGCCTTGGTAGCGTAGGTGGTAGCATGTCTGCCTCGCGTTCAAGAGGTCCTGAGTTCGAATATCGGTCTGGGTGAGGTTTTTCTGGGGTTTTCCCTTATCCTATAAGACGAATGTCGGGCAACTCTAAGCTCCATGGACCCTGGGCCCATTTGAGCATCATTTCATTATTTAACCCATTTCATTCATCGTCCGATATGACTTAAAAAGTTGAAAGACGTAAATTGAAAAAAAAATCACATCTAATGTATTTTCAACGCATTATAGCAGTGTACTTGGTCAATTTCATTTGGAAAACGAGTGCATCAATTCGTGGCAGGTGAGATGCACTTGACGCATTTGCATGCTTAATCAGATGTAGCGTGATACTAGTATGAACTCATTTGAGCACTGTTTTACCAACTTCATTGATCGTCCGATATGACTTAACGCTGGGGGATGTAAATTTAAAACAAAATCACAGCCAGTAGAAGGTAAAAGTAAACAACTGTACTGATTTTATGACTGAGGAAGACTTGCATCTCCAAACTATTTAAGCCCAAATAAACGTAATTGATTTTGTAGAATTACTTATGTTTAAATATGCAGTACATATTCTAAACGAGGACTTGTTCCACGGTTCAAAGGAGGAATCTTGTTTAAGTTATAGCCATTACTACTCTATAAATATATTTTACATAATTTGTATTAAAACTATTCTTTTGAGTTATTTTAATTTAACATTTACGAAAGGTTTCCTTTAAAACACAACTCAAAGTAAATTAATAGAAAAGAATGGACATGTACTGTGTGAGCCTTCTAAATTAAGGGACACTTTTAGGTATATATGTCCACACAGAAAAATAAATTTAATGTATTTATCAAATGTAATTCTTCAAAAGGAATAAAGACAGTAACTTTTGACTCTTACACAATGTTTAATTACTGAACCAAATTTCGAAACGTTAAACCTGTATTTAGTTTGGTGAATTGTAGGCGAAAAATAATTGTCGTGGATCAGATACAGATTGCATTTCAATTTGTAAAATCGAATTTCTATTCTCGTTCTCATTCTTGTTCTCGTTCCCGTTCCCTTTTATTGTGAACCAATCTTTAGAGATTGCATTTAATTTCAAAACATTTTTTGAAATATATCGAATTTAAAATAATATAATGTTGCTTCTAGTCTAAGCGCATTAATTGTCTCATGACTTTCCTCGCTATATTTTCACAAGTTTGAATACATTATTAAACGTCAACAATTCAAGATTTAGTAATTATCCTACGGGAGACAAAGAAAAACTTTTGGGTTTGAACCTTGACTACTGACATTAATAGTTACTGTTCTGCGGTTTACAAACAGTTTTCTCTGCCTAAACGTATTCATTTAAAGGAATAGCTAACTTGAAAGAATGTTTCAAACATACATCAGAGAAAATTCTGTTAAGAATATGTACATCCTGACTAGTGTTATATACGTATATTGTTAATTTTTAAAATTGTATTAGTTTTGCTTTGTTGATTTCCGTTGTATACCAAATTAAATATAATTAATTTAATTTTGATATTATGTATAGGTATGTACTGTGATTTATAGACAATTTTACCAATATAAAATGATATCCTTACAAAAATGTTCGATAAATGAATTGAATCCCTATGATTCCATGATTTTCTTTCATGGTATATATTTGAGGAAATACTTAAAAATGTATACCTTTGTATTCCAAGACTATAAAAAATATTTATTTTAGTGAATTGATTTAATACATAATTATTTAATTAAAATTTTAGCATATGCAGGGTGCATCAACTAGTAGTAGTACCGCGAGTAATTTCAAAATTGGGCTTCTACTGATGTGCTATTTTCAGACAGTGCTACTTCGAAACAAACGTTAGTCATCTATTATCTATAAGAAAACCCCAATTACGCTGGAACTGTAAACTTCGACAACAATTTCTTGATCTAGGATATACGAAAAATAAAAACGCCATCATCCGAAGTGTGTAGCACATTTCTAGACTGGCATAGAAGATAAAAAAGGAGACGATCTTTATTTAAATCATGTTTCAGTTGCTTTGTTTACTATTTGGACTAAGTCTTTGAAGAAACATCATTGTAAAGTGTTTCAGAGTTGTGTTCTCCAAGTCAACAGACGTTTTCAATGTGGCAATGTTTGGAATCTCTAAACAGACCACATTACCTAAATTTTAATTTTTAATATCAATACACAGACAGCGTCTGGCATGTCAGAAATATCCGCGGTGGAAATTTTAGATGAATCACCCTGTATAGTTGTATTTTCCAATTGAAATATATTTTCAAAGGTGCGTATGTATATTGTGCGTTACCTCTGGATATATTTAAGAGAGGTAAACTTTAAAATAAAAGTGGTAAAAATGGATAAATTCATCCCTTTAGGATAAGTTTTGGAGTTATGATTCTATAGCCATGTTTGAAGTTTTTAATATCCTTTATATTACATCGGTGAAATAGGCTGAAAGGTTGACTATAAAATGATTTGTTGTGCTTTGAAATGGTTTCCAAATCCCATTAGTAAATATTATTGAAGGTTAAATAACATTTAAATATTGGATATACAAACAACGCTGGGTGAGCTCTTACCTTTGTTTTGCCAGGGTATCTCCAGAGGGTGTCCAGTGAAAAAGAAAGAAAAGTTCAATAATAAAAGCATACATCAGTGCAAATAATGTTGTAGCGTGTGATAAATGAGGATTTAATGTGTAAGTCAAGGGAAGAGTAAGGTGTGGAGACAACTGACATGCTATGGTTTCTACTACTGTGTTATAGGAGTAAGGTTTGACAGCATGTTGTGTTTAGAGACAGATAAAAATCTTGCTACTGCTATTTAACATAATTTAGGGCAGTGATATCAACTAGATAAAACATGCTTTGAAGAAACTCTCATTTTTATTTTCTCTACTCTGTACCTATAGTAAGTATTACATTCCACCCAAAATATCGATATGAGCAATTCACAGGAATGTATTTTTAGACACTCCATGAATTCTGAAACCAAGTGTACACATATTTCTCTCTGGTACATGCAGAACATAAAACAAATTCAACTTCAATAGCACAATGTAAATCTTGTACAATTTAAATTAATTTCTGCGTAGTAAAATATGTATTTATAAAGAATTTTAAGCCTTTGGTACAAGGAGCAACATATCGATACCAAAACATTATTAACAAATAAAACAAAATAATGTCAGAAAAATATTTGAAATAATTTATTAAAATTTTACAGATTATGTTTGTTTTATCTTCAGCATACGCAGTACTATTTTAAAATTATTAGGAAGAAATTATGCATCCATAGTTTTCCACTTTTCCTTATCTTTCAAAAATATACGGTTCAGGTATCTTCAGTTCATTTTAAATTATAACATCAAAATCGATTTTGTTGAAATATTATTAAAAACTCATTACTTTCTTCGTTAATATGTCTATAATTTTCTGCTTCCACGTGCACTGACCTAAAAATACGAGTATTCCATTGCAAATATAAGAACACGAGAGCCTGTTTAAGGATTTACAAGAGAATTGACCAATACAAAACAGCCTGATTTGTAAAACGTGTTTAAGAGGGAGATTATTTAAATACTGATACATAGGGTGCTTTTAAAACACACAAACTGAATAATGTAAATTTAAAGATAGATATAACGGAAAAATTGTTCTTTCAGACTAACCGTGTGTAGGCCGAAGTATGGAAAGATAGAGTCGATTGAAACATTCAATGCTATAGCCGGAATTTGAACCAGGATCTACCGGTCTTTGTCCTGTTGCTCTTAACTTTTGAGCTACCATGGCCAACATGCCAGTATGACATTAAATTCTCAAACTGACTGTTGTTTTTCCCAGTAAAGCACTAGGAGTCCTCATAAACATATGAGAAAACTACTTTAATGGTCACTTACTATGCTGTAAGTATTTGAAAGGCATAACGCTTAATTGAGTTGGGAGGAGACTTTTCAAAATTTACTATAGGTATGGGATATTACTATTTGATGTTCCCATGCTGTTCTGTCATATGTTTTAAGTATGTATATGTAAATATTTATTTGTGCAGTTTCCGTTACAGTCTCACTATAATGACTTGAACATCGTACATGCCGCATTATATATCCTCAAAATTTAACCGCTGACTAAGATCCCCTGGCCATAAACCTTTGGCTTTCCTGAGCAGCTTGATGTTATTTCTTCTTGACCTTCGCTTCTTTTAACCAAATCCACTTTTCTCTTAACTTATATAAGTATTCGCCTATACATCTATTTTTATTTTCTCCCATCCCCGTTAGCATGCGTAACGACACCCCCTCTTTACTCACACTGTCCCATTTCTTATCCCATATATTTCTCCTGCAATTTATTAATCCCTTACATTCTACTAGATAATGAACAGTGCTCTCTTCATCTCCACAAAATTCACATGTCCGCTACCTCATTACTTCTCAACCCTTATATTCCTACTCTCATCCATGCTATGCCTTCTCTTCCAGTTTTGTCACATCGATCTATATATTTTCCCTACCCCATTCTGTCTTTAATTTCTTATAAAATTTTAAAGTTTTCTTTTCTTCTATACTTTCCCAAATCTCCTGCCTATCTATGGCTTGTACTTTGTTCCTTACCTCCTTCCAAAGCCCACTATGATTTGCCTCCTCTGCTCTCCATAAATCCCCCATGCCTATCTTCAAGACCATTCTTTCCAATTCCGACCACCAACTGTTTGTGTTCTTAATGATTTTCTGTTGCTTCATGTACAGATTCAATAATTCGCCTTTCTGCCCTTTAATACACTTATACCAGAATTTCAGTATTAACTCTATTATTATTCCCCTTCTTGTATTACCCAACTCTAGTAAAGCCACTTTTTTAAGTAGGAAACGAATAAATCATTATCAGTGATTTTCGTATTTTGAAGTTGTCTTGGTACCTACTTGTCTGCCTAATCTAAGGTTTCTAGTGCCATGCCTATTGCACCGAACTCTAACCCAGGTAATATTTCTGTAATTATTTCTCTAACATGAGGTAGAATGACAAATAAGCATTTAAAAACTCAGTTCGTAGAAGAGATATAAACAAATGATGTCACATGTGAATAATGTAAGACATCAGGTTTTTCTAACATGGTAAGGCTTGGCCCTGGAACAAAATCGTAGACATACTGTTTGCCAAGGACAGGAATGTGTAACGGTGTTTATGTATGACAAGGATGGAAAGCTCGTTTAAAATACACAAGTGTTGTCACATAGCTCACCTATCGCTGCAACATATATTACATCTGGCAGCGTGGTTGACTAATTAAACAGATCCTAGTAAACAGATCCGTTACCGGAGCAGATAAACAGTCCAAGCTCGTCTGCCCTTCATTCCCGTCTAGCCTTCTTGTCGTGGGCATACAGTACCTGGACTATGAAATACTTTACATCGTTATTATCTACGATAATCGCAAATTATAGATTATATATTACGTTTATGTTGTGGAAGTTACTTTAAAATTTTGAGAAGCCTCGTGGTTTTGAGGGGAAACGTGAATTAATTGGAGAATTTAATGGCGTGCCAGCATGTTGAATGTAGCTAGACAGATAGAGTAGCTGCAGAATAAATCAAAGATCCATGGTTCGAATCCCGACAGTGGTGCTTGTACTACCTTTTCAACTTAAATTATTATTAGTTATGATTTTAACGAGTCACGAGCAGGATGTTCCTACCAACGTGTGTACCCAGCCTCTGTAGCGTAGATGGTAGCGTGCCTTCCTCCTATTCAAGAGGGTCCAAGTTCGAATTTCGGACAGAGTGAGTTATCTTGATAAGAATTTTTCCGGGGTTTTCCCTTATCCTTCAAGACGAATGCCTGTTAACTGTAAGCCCGCCTCGGTAGTGTGGCGGTAACATGTCTGCCTCACGTTCAGGAGGTCCCAAGTTCGAATTTCGGTCAGGGTGAGTTACCTGATAAGGTTCTTTTCCGGAGTTTTCCCTTATCCTCAAAGTCAAATATCGGGTAACTCTAAGCCCTATGGACTCTGGGCTCATTTGAGCATTATTTCACCCATTCACTTATCGTCCGATATGACTTAACGTTGGAGGACGCAAATTACACAAAAAATATGTAAGCTCTAATGTCCCTGGGCTCATTTGAGTATCATTTCACCAAATCATTCATCGTTCGATATGACTTAACGTTGGAGGACGTTAACACAAAAATAAAAACAAAAAAATAACACTTAACCAGGATATTTCATCCTAACTGTGGCAGAAACACACATCACCTTGTGCCATAGAAGCACCTTAAGGAATTTCAAGTAATATCTTGACAGCATTGTAGAAATGGTTATATTCGTTCGGGGTGAGGGTGATGTTGAGATGAAGCGACGTTTACTGGGGTAGCAAGGAGCAGATGCGTGACTCGTGAATGGCAAGAGGAGTGTAGGCGGCAACGCCTGTCACCGCGCGATACTTTTATTGATGTGCACTTGAGACTGCTATTCATTGTCACCAAACCGACTTCCACTCAAGCAGAAATTCTTGAAAGGACCCAAAGTGTTCTCGTGAAAGAGATACCAAACAATATGTGCTACAAATAAATACTTTTGTAATATTTCCTAATACCTGTCCTTGCAAAAAATGGGGAGACGAGGGAGATAATGGTTTTTGACGTGTAGGAATAAAATAACAACAGCCGCTATTAAATGTCTGTACATTTGCTTTCATCACCCTTGATGTCCTGCTCCAGCGTTAACAGACTCTAGCTCACAGACACGTTCTAGTAATAGATATACCGATTTAAATCCTGCCATTCAATATAGAACAGGGTTGCCGACAGGGTCCGCAATAACTGGGCGAAACCACACGAGTTAAAGGTGGTAATAGTAAACTTACAGGCACGAGTTGTAAAGATTGTATTAGTTTTCTAACACAGAGCTTTATTGAACTAAACCTATATTTAGACATTAGGATAGAGGGCTAGGATAGAATGGTATTGAAAGGATTCGGCACTGCGACCAATCTTGATCTATTGTACCTATGCCCCAAAGTGAGATATCCTCGGGAGGTAGGATGAGGTGAGAGGAGACAGAAGGAGGCCTATCCAAGGAGTCAAGATAGTGCAGAGGGCAGGGTCCATACAGTTTACCAGTTGGAAACTCCCCAGCGGGCCAGTATAACCGGCATCCCACCCACCCTCTGTAGAGGGAATCGGTCCCATCCAGTTGCCGTGATGCAGGCGCTGCAGACCCTCAGCACTCGTGATACCTCTGACATTACTAGAGGAACCTCGGGCCGAAAGTTCAAGCCCCTCCCGAGTGGGAGTCTTTCGGATTGGTTTGGCCTCGAGGGGTCAGTGGTTTCCGATACCCTTGGGAGATTGGGTACGTCCGGCCAGGCTCCGGCCGCCCGGAGGGGGCAGAGGGTTGTCTAAGAAGTCCCGGGTGCTTTTCCTGCAGAACTAGTAGAAGGTGTTCTAGATCCCCGGCGGCCCCACCAAGGTTATTCGGTAGTCTTCCCTGCGGGGTTGACGCGCCTCAGTGGCGTATCCACTACCACCCTGTGGCGTCACAGGGTGGGCACGTCCTAACTGTATTGTCCTTAAAACAAACAGACCGTGGAGGACTAATAAGAGTAGAACAAAATCTGGTATTCAAATTAGGCACGAGGTTACAGAATTAAGATAGCGAGATGGCTGTTGTTAATCCCACCCACCGCGGTCCTTAAATGGCCCATTAGGCTCCGGAGACCAAAGAACATCTTACCGGAGATGTTTACCAAGAGCATATCGTCCTGCCGTGCAGCGCCGAGACACCCACCGATACTTCTACCCTAAAGAGACGACTAGATAAGAGATGATGTGAAGTGATAATGGAGATGAAATGAAGGGGCAGGATATTCCTGGATGTAATTAATTCCTGGCGATCCTGAAGCCCGCGAAAAGAACCATGGGTCAGGTAGGTTGGCCACGGAAACCGAACTCGGTCTTTCCGAATACAGGCCACAGACGAAATCACCTGGACCATTCCACTCGGTTACATTTAAGTATTACTAACAAATGTAATTAATTACTTTAGAATGATCAATCTTTCTTACATAGATTTGTGGCAATGTAACTCACAGACTATATAAAACACCTGTTAACGTGTGTTTACGTTAATATCAGTATACATTTACTAAATAAAATGTAGCTGAGTTTTCTGTGCTACAGATACAGATATTTGTTCTAATTTTATGTTGCCTGACAGAAAGTAAGTCTTCATCGTTAAAGCAGATCTATATTTTTATTTGAAATTTAATTTTTTCACAGACGATGATACCAGCACTGATATTAATCCTCTAACAAAGCATTTAAAATCAGGAATCTCTTTCTGCAGAGTTGTAAAGTTACTTCCTTCTTATATTTATTATTTAGTGGATTATTTCAATGTGTATGAATTAAAAATCTGAGCACTTAATACGAAAGACGTGAATAAGAAACCTAATCTAAGTTAATTACCCATGCCAATAACTACTTGTCACTTCTTGGTCGGGGATTTTTGCGATGAAGAATCAGGTTTTTAGTCCCACATCTTCAGCAAACGGATATTCACTCCTTAAACATATCCGCATACAATAGCACATATGTATACAAACAGGAAGGAAAAATGAAGAAGTGCTGTGATTTTGCTGCATTTGTTGAAGTTTGCATTTCGAGTTTGGCACAAAAAGAACTTCTGTGTTTCATGCCATCAAATGTACCGATGGAACAGAAGGATTTTCCTCTTCTTCTAGGCAAATGGGTAGCTATGTTTTGTCTATATGAAAATATACGTCTCTATGATGCACGAATACTGAGGTGTAGCTTTGTTAGAAAATATTTGGGTAACATAAGTATTACTGTGTACAAACCCGTTCACTCCTGCCTACTGGATTATTTCAAGAGGGGGATATAATATGTAAGTACTGCATTCCACGTAATCCGCCCCAAATGTTACAGGCCTGGTTATATGATCAGCTACTGTCTCAGTTTACCTACCTTGCCAACCGCTCGTTTACATGAATGCTTCTTGTGTGCAATAGTAAATGCACACTGCGATCGCATAACGATGGAAGTCATAATTAAGGATCGGAACTTGGGACCCGGTGTGCCCTGCGGTCAGTTGGTACTCCAAGTATACACTAAACAAAGCTAAAGCTCTACTCAGTTGATGTTGGTACTTCTGAGCCTTCGTCGCCATTTATCTTCTTTGCCTCTTACCTATGGTAGGTAGGTAGTATACCACTCATAGATGTACCCTCACACTATTTTCGTTACCCATGACAAGCTTGATATGTATTTCCTGTGTATCATTACAGTCATATACAAAGTTATTCTTTTACATCACATTAACAACCAATTTGACGTCTAGGAATGATTTCGCAATACACAATGCATTTAGTCACCTACAACATACAGAAAGAGCTATAAAATATTAAATGTAACTGTGTCTAGAAATTGATAGAAAAGACAATTGTCAACTTTCAAGTATATCTGTAAAATGATTTACCAGGAAAAGCAAAATAGAGCAGAAAATTTTAAAAGTCAACGAATGATACCAAGATGATTCTGATGGTGTATTTTAATGAGATTGTCAGATTTCTTGTGACTTCCTAGTTATACAAAAACATATATCATGTATTCGGAATGAAGAAACCTTACAAAGTAAGCTTTAAGAAAATTTTATTTGTTACACAAATTGTTAAGTACGCGGTCTTTTAGTAAAAAAGATTAAGTCATTTATATAAAATTAAAAGCGATGACATTTTCCCTTGTGAAGGATAATCTGGGGTAGGAAATGCTTTTAAAAATGTTCTTCTAACGTGCACATACAAGCACACGTGTACCTGAAACACAGGACCTCCTTTACAAAATAAAGGACTTGAAGCCCACTAACTCGTGTGGGGGACAACATATATACCCTTAGTCTGGACTTTGAACCTTGATTAGCGCGAATTATCTGATTTAAGATTTTGTGGGGCTTTCCTTCCACTGAAGTACGAATTCTTGGTTAATTTGAAGATTATTTCTCTCATTGGATGCCAACAATATATCCTTTACAAAGAGAGTTAGTTGGCGGCTTAGGAGTTCGGAATGTTATTTCGTTATAAGTAAATATATTTAAATTCATCACAAAATCAACAGATGGCAGCTGCAACTCCAGAACTACCCACACCACTGGATCAAGCTTTAGTCGCACAAGAGCCGACGATGCGAAAGATGGTTCGTGAAACATGTCCTCAAATTAGGTACGTAAGTGAAGCTGATGTGTAATAAATACGACTCATCTATAATTTAATAATTATTTCGCTTCACTGTGATGTTCCAATACAGTTAAATTTCGATAAATATTAAGGGTTTCTGCATTAAGTGAAAACTTTTTGGTTTATATATTGCCAAAATAAATGTGGCACGAATAACAAGGCATATAAAGCTTTAAAGATCAATCACATTAATTACTGAAAAATTACTGAAAGCATTCTGACCGAAGATTCCTCCACGGCCGAAGCGATTATAGACTATGCAGCATTTCCACAACTTGGAAAACTTTCGAAGGTGAATTAAGAATATCATATGTTTTCCCGATGTGTCACACTCTTTTGTGTGAATAAAGAGTTCTTTTCATTTGTTATTTGAGATAGGTGGGCTGTAAGAAATTTCATTTAGGTATGCTAAAGGTTAAAGGGAAGAATTCACCATAAAAAAGCCCGAGGTCGTTGCCAACCTCTAATGATTATAATAGTTTCATAAAGAAAGGTAAAAACAAAATAAATTTATTTATTCTTCCTTGAAGTTTAAGAAGTAACCATGCAACGATGAGCCAGCTATATCAGTAATAAAATAAAATGTCCGTACCTACTTTTAAACAGCGTGACTCAAAAATGAAACTTCACATAAATACCAAACTGACATTTAATTTTGGCAACTTCCAAAGATACGACTTGAAGATTTTCAGCATAGTTCCACACCCCAACTATCCTTTTCGTGAAACATTTTACTTTGTGTAAACATTTACTAAAAATTATATATAAAGCACCTACGTGAATGATAAAGAAATGTTTTGAGTTTTCTCTGAAAAGCGTTTGAAATCTTCTTAAGTTTAAATATATATATATATATATATATATATATATATATATATTGTGTAAATGTTATCTATACTTTACAGATGGACCAAAACTTACTAATACTCATAGTATATTCAAATGCAACATTCATTCATATGATACAAAAACTATGAAACCAACTTTTACATACTGAATGTTACTGATTTTAAATCTCAAATAGATACTTGTACCTTCCCGTAGGGGAGGGGATTCGTCCCCTTCAGCTGCTTTAGTGCGAGCGCTGCGGACCCTTAGCACTCGTGATACCTCTGACGTTACCAGAAGAACCTAGGGCCGAACATTTGAGCCCCTCCCTGAATGGGAGTTGTTCCGATTGGGTTGGACTCTAGGGGGCAGTGGTTCCCGATACCCGTGGGAGATCGGGTCCCTTCGGCCAGACCTCAGCCGCCCGGAGGGGGTAGAGGGTTGTCCCGGGTACTAGCCTGCAGAGCTAGCTGTAGCTACTAGCTACAGTGCTAGATCATCAGGCGGCCATACCGAGGTTACGGTAGTCTTCCCTGCGGGTTTGACGCGCGTAAGTGACGTATTCACTTCCATCCCATCTTGACGTTGATGTCGATGGGGCGATGGGGCATTTTACACTCCAGGTATTGCCCTAATGGAAAGAATCCCAGAGTTTTCCATCGCTCTCCGGTTGTTAGAGGTTGTTAGGTTGTTAGGTTGTTAGAGGTTGTCTTCGGACGTTCGGGTAGAACTCGCTGCATAATAAAAAAAAAAAAAAAAAAAAAAAAAAAAATACTTGTACCTACTATTTGGTTTCAGATCACATTTCGCCTGTTTCTTATGATCATATAAAACCATGAATCAAAGAGCCATTTTTGAATATTTTACTATCTGTTCTGCCTTCTAACTCTACATGAAATATGTATTCAATGAAAACATTTCTTCAAAAGTTTATTTCCATTAACATTAAGTAATTAGGCAGCTTTTGTTATATTAGTGAAAGTTTAGATAGAGGAAGTTATGTGTATTAACACGGGATTTGCTCCTTCTTCATTTTCACTTAAATTCGATTTTTCTGGATATATCTTCTGGATATGGGCATTACATTTTAAGACAGTGCATCGATGAAATTTAACAAGAAATTTAAACCTATTTTTTCGCCTTTATTGCATTTAAAGTTCTTCCTACTTTCATGCTTCATTTGGATTTTAAAGCCATAAATGGCTATATAATTGCTCCTGTACTAATGCAGTCATAGTGTTGAATGTCGAACACCATTGTAGTGAAAACCTTTTCCTCTAGAATTTTAACTTTTAAAATTCTCCTTGGACCACGCTAATTAGCTTGAAGTGTTCAGAAGGGCTTCAAGAGTTGTGAATTTGAACATTAATGTGCATTGTTTAAAGTGAGTATCAAATAGTGCATCTCAAATGTATTATTCTGCACAACTCAAATGAGAAAAATAGAACTTTTGATTAACGTGTAAAACTCTTAAATTAATTATAATTTAGAAATGATTTTTCATAATTTTCTTTATGGTCGTATGCTTAGTTAAAGTTAAAAATTTGGGACCAATACAATAAACCGTAGACTCCAAGGAGTATTTCATATTACCACATTAAAAAGTGATTAAATATGAATAAAAATAGGTGAAACACGTTTGACATATCTTGTTTAAAATTCTGTGCATTGAGTTGAGGTAAACAATTCAAAACAACTAGAAGAAGTGTGAATTTGTCTTTCAGATGCATTGCATTACATGCAATTATTCATAGCTTTTATAAATATATTACTTTGTGCAGCATTGCGGTTGTGTGACATATGCACACACAAATAATCTCAGAACATGCAGCACACGCCAACTACAACTCATTGTCTCACGTGAGATGAGAGTAGAAGTGACGCAATTGGGTGTTTAACAAAAGACAAAAATGGAGGTTGTTGAGGTTCATTGTAAGAAAGGCATTATGTATTGGTTACAAAGTTGTCAGCAGCACCCCAGACAGGGCGGAAAATCAACAGCCCTAATAATGTGTATCAGTAGCACGTTATGATGGCTCTCCAGAAGAACTTGGCTGTGGGAGAGGGGTGCAATGCTCACTTGAGTATAATAGCCCGTGACTGTTTGCCATTGTGTATACAACACAAAATATGTATCGCTCGCCTGCTTTTGTTCACGAGGGGAGAAACGCGCTTCATTTGGAAATACAGCAGTCCTATCAGAAGTGGTAAATTAGAGCAATTGCCATCATGGTATTTAATGAAAAGACTTCTTTTGAGGTCCCTGAAAAAGTGTTATGAAAAGTGTAGTCTGAGACAGAGAGAGAACAAAGTAAATAAACATCGAAATGTCCTTCACTTTAGTAATATTTTCATGTCTCGGCGGTCTGTTAGGAGACATCCCGTGGCTGAGTGCGTGAGACTTCTAGGTCTCATCCCTGTACCATTTTGTTTCATCACGTGTTTAAAGACATGTGTGCGGGAAGTTTACTTCTGTGACGAGCAGATGGTAGCCTCGACACGTGTCCTCACAGATCTTAGTGGATAGCAACTGTATCTCTGCTTATATATATGCCGGACAGATGGCATTGCGATGCAGTCCAGTCTACTTCCTGGGGATGACAGGTCATTGTTATCACCATATGCCTTCGTTTTTACTGTTATTTTAGGCTAAGGCAGAGGTTTGGGTCGTGGCAATATTATATATAATAATAGACAGTAAATAAATACTGTGTTTTAAAAATATCTACACTTTTTGTCTAGTAAGCTTTTGTCTGTCTCCTAAGGTTTACCCCCTGTAGAAACTTAAGAACAACTAATTTAGATGCGGATAGGATAGATTCGGCACTGCGACCAGGGGAGGAAGAGAGAAAGGATGCGGCGAGAGGAGACATAGAGTGGCCCACCCGACAGTTCAGAGGGCAGGGTCCTTATTATTGGCCAGTTGGAAACTTCCAGGCATGCCAGCACAGCCGGCATTCCACCCACTGTGGTCCTAAAAAGGCCTACTAGGTCGCACCAGAAACCGTCCTACTGGAGGAGGAACTGTTTACCAGAAGCATAGATATCATCCTGCCATGCAGCCCGATACAGTCGGCGAAACTTTCTACCCTAAAAGAGACTACCAAATGAGAGATAATAGGAAATCATAACGGAGTTGAAATAAAGGAATACTATTTACCTGGTGACCCAAGAAAAGCCTAAAAAGCCCATGGTTCAGGTAGGCAGGCCACGGGAATCGAACCTGGTCCTCCCGTATACGGTCCACAGACAAAATCGCCTGAGCTATCCGCTTGGTGAGGTGATGAGAAATAAACAGTCTTCTTAGATCATTGACGACATACATTTTGTTACTCGTGGATATTTTATGCAACATAGTTATTTATGAGTAAAGAAATCATAGTTCACATTTTTCTATATAAGGGTTATTTTGTGGTATGAATGTTCTTAAAAAATAAATAAATACAAATATGGTATTGACATTTCATTTTTTTAATTATTATTTAATTCACCGAGACAAAGTACTGAATTACTTCTTTTATTTGGGTGTCTTTTTCTGGTAGTTATTTTTTAAATTTACGTCCTGCAACATTAAGTCATATCGGAGAATGAATGAAATGATGCTGAAATGAGCCCAGGGTCCTTAGAGCTTAGAGTTAATAGACATTCATCTTTTTGGGGGAAGGGAAAACTCCGAAAAGAGGTTTATCCAGATAACTCTGACCGAGTTTCGAAATCGGGACCACTTGAAAATGAGGCAGACACACTACCATCTTCACTACAAAGGCAAACAATTTCTGCTGTTTTCTGTATGAAACCATTTGGTGAAATGAAATGCATCCTGAAAGTCCTTAGACATTGGTAGAAATACCAGAGTTTGTAGGTCTAATTGAGACACCCTGTATAGGCAGAATCCATATAAATCTAAGATTACAACGAAGGACATGCCTTCACCTCAGACGGAATTGCCTTCTAATGTCAGAATCAACATATTAACAGAAAACTGTCTCTTTTAGATTTGTTTCTTATATTAGCGTCCGTCTTTTCGTTTTTTATTGTGTTGCTGGGTTTCTCCTTGCCCTATTTTTCCCCCTTTTGAATTGGCCTGCTTTCTCGTCTCTGGTCTTTACAGAAAACTCTCATTTCGCTTCTTAACAATTTCTCTCTCGCTCTCGGCGTTGTCGATGCAGTGTTTGATGTGTATATAACAAACATGACGGGGTTGTAAATGGTTTAGCGAGGAGGGGTTGGGAGGTTGCTTATCGGGGACTGCCTGCCTGCCTTGCATTGTGTTCCCTACCCGCGTTCCCAGGCTCATTGAGCTCGTAGTGTTCGCCTGCAACAACGACACATCAAACCTCCCTGCCTCTCTATTCAATTTCACCTCAAATACATATTTTGAAGACTTTCTGAATTCAAGAAAATCATCTTCAGGAAAATGTATGTATTATATTTCTGGTTATAAACAAACCGAAGCAGAAATACATTTGTTGTTTGTGAAATATATTCTGAGAATGATGTGCAGCTGATGGATTTATTTCAACTTCCTTCACTTTGAGAGCATACATCACATATTAATGTATACAAACGTTAGCAATTTGATATAAATAACCATTAAATCAAACCAGCACTAATATTACTTGAAATTATAGTGCAGATATGTAACATGGTTAAGGTGATTACTACTAATTATGTTACATGTTTAATAATGAAGGAATACAGTAAGTTATAAGTATGAAGAAGTATTGTAGGTGGGCTGACTTTTCAACTGGAAGTCCTAGGTTCGGTTCCCGGTTAGATGGTGGGAACTTTTCTTTAATTATAACTATTCTGTGTTTCCACAGAATTTGGAAGAGGGGAAGTACATGAAATAGCAAGCTATAAACAAAAGTTTTACAGCATCCTAATCTAAAACGAAAGACTTTCTGAAGCACAAAAATCGAATATTTAGGTTCAAAACCCTTGTTATGTCCATGTCTGTTAAAGGAAGTTATAAAACTGAAAAAGAAAGGAAATTCAGAGAATATTTCTAACACACGAGACTGAGTTTCTTTACCCTCTGAGCACGTGTGTGAACCTTTTGTTCCCAAGATAAGAACTTCGACGCATTCCTGAGGAGTTTCAAAGAAGCTGGGGATATTTTCCAAAAGACAGTCGAGATGAACCTATAACGACAAACCTTGCATGCCCGCCTCGATGGTAGCATGTCTGCCTCACGTTCTAGAGGTCCGAGTTCGAAATTCGGTTAGGGTGAGTTACCTGGATAAGGTTTTTCCAGGGGTTTCCCTTGTCCTAAAAGACGAATGTTGGGTAACTCTAAGCTCCATTGACCCTGGGCCCATTTGAGCATCATTTCACCCATTCCATTCATCGTCTGATATCACTTAAATAAAGTTAAAGGACGTAAATTTAAAAAAAAATAAGCCTTGTATGCCGGAATATTCTAGAATAAGGAAAATCTTAGTCGTTGAAGCATAAAGATGTGCCGAAGGTGTTTGGCAAACAAGTCCAAGTTAAGTTAATACGTTATTGATGAATAAAAGACATCACCTGACAGCTCAAAGAAAGAGTAATATGCAATACGAACGCACAAATTTCTTAGCAAGAAAGAACTGCATACATATACATGGGATGCAAAGGAAGAAAGGCAAGTGACGTCAGGAAACGAGATGTTGACAATAATATTAGGTGAGTAGTTGGCAGCTAGCAATAGCAAAATAAATATGCTTCGAACAAAAACTGAATTGTGAGTACATACCAACCCCCAGGCAACATACCGCCTGAGTTACAAGAGAGTAAAAATAATGGGGAACCCATAGCCATCAACCACGAGTCCTTTCAAGGAAATTTCCCATCTAATTGAACAATGACACTTGAAGAGACTTAGAATCTTATTTCTGCTCTTAAATTTATCGTGACGATTTTGAAAATTCCGCCATGAAAAATAAAATACATAAATTTGAACTTGTTTTAAGGATATGTATGACTGAAATATCAGGAACATTTTCAAAAAATCACCTTTTCCTCTTTTTAGTCCATAATATAGTATAAGCCTTCCTGAATCCAAAGAATGCTTAGAAAGCATCTGAAAGCCACCTTTAAATGCTCTAATCTAGTTTGAAAGTTACATGAATGCAAGTGTTACACATGAATTCTAAAACTTTATCCTTGCTTTCTCGCTATTAAAAATTTCAGCATTTTTCATCATTTAAAATGCTCCTTGCATTGCAGTTTTAGTGTTAGACTAATGAAACTTGCTACACACGTTCATAGAGACACAGTATATAAAAATTGCCCTTGGTTTTATTGTGAGATGCATTTTAAGCACATTTTCTTTACTTTAAAAGACAAAAAGTTTACATTTTGAGCAAAAAGAGAGCCATATTCATAGCTTTAAAAATTTCTGGAACCTAAAGTTATTGAGATACAGAGAAACCTAGGGCAAATTAAAAAAATGGATGTGTTGGGAACCTGTTGTTAAAATATTAGACCAAAATTTAAGTTATTTTGTCGCAAGGGACCTTTTTTTATAACGTAACCAAAAATAAATAAATTTGACGATATTTTTCAAACTATCAAAATGAAATTGACAAAATTTGGGCTGTATCATATTTGCACTAAGTTATATCTGTGATATAAATCTTAAAAATTAGTTCAGGATTTCAAATTTTCAGTCATAGGTAGGTATCCTTATATATCTAACCAAAGGAATAACAGATAATAAAATTAAAGCTAATCTAAACAAATATATGATTAATATTGTTGACTGATCCAAAGATTTACACAATGCTCTTCATTTAGAGCTGAGAAATAATAGAAAAATGTTAAATTATATTTACTCCGGAGTAAAATTGTAGACGATTTCACTTTGTGGACTACTAATACATACTTAACCAACATATTTATTGTTAGACATTAATTTCACCAGATTTAAGCACATTAGTCTGAAAATTTTAAACAGTTAAATGACAAAAAGATGTGTTGGCGTAACCTAGAGCTTCGATTACAATTTGGTATTGAATTGAATTTCTTAATAGAAGATGAGTAAATAATATGCAATCTGTTGCAGTAATTTTGAAGTTCTAAAGAGAAGTAGCTATTTACTCCGTGTACCTACTAATAATGTATGGTAATTAGTTATGTTTGTGTAACAAATGATGTATTATTTAAACCTTGTATTATTTGACATCGTTTAACTAAGAAATATTCGTTTCTTTATAGGCACACCTTATCGGCATGAACAACAGTTGGATAATTATTCAATGACTACATTTAATTCGGCATTTCACTGGGGACTGAGCAAACCCTCACAACAAAATATGATATTACTTTCACATTACTTTCTCTATCCCTGATCGTGTATCAGTGCTAACATAACTATAAATACATGAAAGCCTCTTTGAAGAAATGTTTACACTACATATTATATTTGGTAATTTGCGTTCTCCAACTTCAGTCATATCGGACGATGAATTAAATGGGTGAAATGATGTTCAAATGAGTCCGGGGTCCATGGAGCTTAGAGTTACCCGACATTAGTCTTTCAGAATAAGGAAAAACCCCGGAATAACCTTATCCAAGTAACTCACCCTAACCGAGATTCGAACTCGGGACCTCTTGAACGCGAGGCAGACACGCTACCATCTACGCTATCGAGGTGGGCTTACACTACATATTTTGCTATAGATATAAAAATATAAAATATTAGTCAAAATAAATCGTGTGTTTTAAACAGATAAGGTTTCTTCTGAAGTAGATACTTCTTCATCTACCCTTTAACGTTTGTTAGTTTTGCAAGATATACAATTTGAATGAAGATAACTTCATAAACCATTCTCAGAAAATTTAAAATGTTAACTACGTTCGTTAAATAAATATCTTTAATATGTGATATTTTTTAGTATTTTTGGAGAAAATTCAAAATTTTGAGAAGTTCTACATGAGGTGGGCAGATTTTCTTCATAAATCTTTTTTGGAAGACATAAATTAAAAAAAAACGAATTCGCAAGGACATTTGGGCAAGGGTCTGCTACTTATGCAGCTCGGTTTGTATCCCCACAGGGGAAGCCCCTATCTTGATGTTTGTATAGTGTTCGTTTGCCTATTGATTCTATATGCTATTTCTTCTATGATCTAATCTACTTATGACACTAGTGTAAAACTACTTGGGTCTTTAGATCTGGGATTGTCCTAAATACGCCCTGTCACCTTATGATGTACAATTTTGACACAAGATACCAATGTCCCCCTAGACTTTACTGAATGTAGTCAGTCCAACTGTTTCGGTCTACCTCTATACCGCTTGCCTGCATATAGGTTCCATTCATGGTCTGTTATATCCATTTGCCCTGGCTTCACTAAACACCCTTTCCAAACAATCCTTTATATGGAAAATCTTTCAAAAACTTTGATTTTCTCAAAAATTCCTCTAAGAATGTTCATAGCATTTCCATATATTTAAGAAATTTTCAGACAAATAAAATATATATCTTGAAATTTCTAAGTGTAGCCTTGAATCCTCTTCATTCTAAATGACTTTTGCATAACTGCACAATGTTGATCTCATAAATCCGCAGAATCCATGTCAAATAAATATTTATATTGAGGTAACTATTTTCGAAATATTGTTTGTTATTGTTTGTTTTACTTTTCTTAGATAGGAAATCGTTTTGTATGTCCTGGCTATGCAGAGGGAGCAGAACTTCAAAACCATCATATAGACTGATTCTTAAAATATTTCATTATGCTTATACCTATTTTATTGCCATATTCTCATTGTTTACCTAAAGGAAATATTTAATAAAACATTAACATGAAGCAGATAGAGGATAAGGGTTTGTAAGAACAGTTTCTACAAGATTGACTAGAAAAAGTCACGTGAGGGCAACATATTTGAATTTTTTTAAAATGTCACAAATAAAGTACACATAGGCATCTGGGAATCGGCATTTAAAGTACAAAGGCATGCTGCTCGTTTTCTTGGTATTGTCGGAAGGTCCCAAATGGCAAGTGTGGTCAGGTGCTGAAGGAACAGAGAGAGAGAGAGAGAGAGAGAGAGAGAGGTTCTTGTGAGAGTTGGCTGGTACACAGCGGGTATGCGGCAGGTTGGGGGCTCCCGTATTCATGTCGGCAGCCTTGTACTCCATTCTTCTGCTCGCGATGGGGGGTAACAGCGCTACCGGGTGCTTCTACCAGGGCCACACAAAATACATCCATTGCTTCTATAGAACTCTCTTAATTAATTCTTGGGCATTTTCATTTTCCTCCTTTGATTATTTTAGTTTGATATAACACAAACATAAAGAAGTAAGTAATAACAATTCTGTAGTCATATTCATGATATCTCATAATGATCAAAGTGTAAGGGGAGAGAAAATCTATTTCCCCTATTATTTTCCAATTGTATTTCTTTATGTTGTTACGGTTAAGTAAATATGACTGAATCTCAGTTGCTGAGAACATTAGAATACCTGATAGTAGGTAATGAATATTCAATTATATATATTTAACTGCGACTATTTAGTTAAAAATCTTGTCCCATTCACGTGAATTTCTCTGTTCTTATAATGTACTTTTATATAACCTCATGTTAATTGAACACATTTGTAGAAGTTAATTGATGGAAATTAATCATTTCTTCACACTAGTCGTGTATAGGATAAGGTTTTGAACAGATACAGTAAAAGTGAAGAATTCAATGCCACGTCCGGGATTTGAAGCACCGATCTTCTGGTTTCCGTCCAGTCACTCGAACCCATGGAGCTACCATGGCCAACTTGCCGTCACGACATTACATTCTTCATTTGACTCGTATATTTCCCCGGTAAACCACTTGGGGCTCTCGCATTCGAGATACACCGTTTGTGTCGACTTACTATCGTAAGTACTTGAGTCCCAGGCTTCATCATTTAACTCTATTATTTTAGTTAATTGATGAAAATTAATGATTTCTTCACACTAGCCGTATATAGGCTAAGGTTTTGAATATATCGAGTCAAACTGAAAAATTCAATGCCACGTCCGGGATTTGAACCACGGATCTCCTGATTTCCGTTCAGTCGCTCTATCCCATTGAGCTACCATAGCCAACTTGCCATCATGACATTAAATTTTCTAATTGACATATATATGTTCCCGGTAGAAATCCCCGATTTGTAGAAATTCTTTCATAATATTCTCGTTGTGGATACTCGAAAACTGAGTAATATTCAAATGTTTAAAAACCCAGTCACTATTTGTTAGCCTTAAAATTATATGCTATCTCATGACATCGCGATAAATTATTGAACACTAAAAAATAACGAGTTACTGAAGGGCTCAACACGGTAACAACGAACATTTTGAAAATGACACATGCCAAAATAAAAGTTGTGTGAATAAATTATTATGTAAATAGATGTGTATTTGCTGTGTAATAATTTTTCTATGCATTTTTATGGCTTATAATTGTTAGTCATATTTGAGAAAAATAAGAGTATGGAAATTTGTTTATTCGAAGGGTAGTTCAGGGTGGGACAAGTTTCTTATAAAACTGTAATTCGCAGCTTTGGAATATAACAAGTTTGAAGCATATCCCACTATTGTTTTTTGAGCTATACTCTTCATAAAACAATTTTTAATACAGGGGAACTCAACACATGCATTTCTGGTGAAATCTCAATATCGAACCCTTGGGTGGAATATAATATTGTTATTGAGTGGTTTCTGGACGCAGATTCTTATCAATCTTCCCGTGTTAGTATTACTGTAATATTTTGTAAATATTATTGCACCTGAAGTCCGGTTGTCCAAATAGAAATTTACATTATGTTCCTTTGTGATGATGGCAAAAAATTAAATTATGTATGTAAGAATTAAATCCCACGTGCAAATATTTTTAATTTTTGTGCTATTCTTTTCATAAGTGCATTTTTCGATGTAATTTTATGAACGATTAACATACAAAAATTATTTATACCTGTCGTACGGCTTTCTCACTATTATTTTTTATACCCTGTGTGTAATGCTAAGGTTCATATTTGTCTTTGCTATAAATGCAACAACACCTACTTTGAATTATTAAGTATATCTGTTTTAATTTCAGTTTTAATTAATTTTGAGCCTCAACTCTGTTTCCCCGACTCTCTCATTCATACTCTCAGAATCTAGGAATCGATTCCAATTGATAATAGTAAACATATGGATTTCGAGGCTAGCACGCTAACCGTTAGACTGCAGGAGAAGTCATTAAATGAGTTACAAAAATACCAAGTTTAATTTAGATTCATTTGGGGCTGTTAGAAACCATGTATAAAAAACACAATTTTATGTCGCAGCGATAATAAAACTATGTGAATATGTGTATAGCGTGCGTGTGTCCGTGTCTGTCTGTATGGCTGCAACAATCAAATTCTAAGAAAAAAAATTAATGGTGCGCGTGCGTGTGTCCGTGTCTGTCTGTATGGCTGCAACAATCAAATTAAAAAAAAAAATTAATGGTGCGCGTGCGTGTGTCCGTGTCTTAAACACACAAATGCGGATATTTAAGTAAATGGGTATATAAGCTGTGTAGTTCAAAAAGTTATAAATTAATTCAAATATTCCTTTTTACTTTAAAGTAACACAAACATGCCTGCAAATTAACAGTTCCTTTGTCAGAAGGTTCAATATGCGTACTCTACATTGGTTCATAGAATATGATAAAAACAATATATTCGGTGCACTGATTTGGTTATATCAAAGACATTCTGAATATTAATTTCGGCTGGAAGAAGAAAGAACTAAATACACAATATTCATCATAAATATAAATTTATTATTATTATTATTATTATTATTATTATTATTATTATCATCATCATTATCATCATCATTATCATCATCATTATCATCATCATTATCATCATCATTATCATCATCATTATCATCATCATTATCATCATCATTATCATCATCATTATCATCATCATTATCATCATCATTATCATCATCATTATCATCATCATTATCATCATCATTATCATCATCATTATCATCATCATTATCATCATCATTATCATCATCATTATCATCATCATTATCATCATCATTATCATCATCATTATCATCATCATTATCATCATCATTATCATCATCATTATCATCATCATTATCATCATCATTATCATCATCATTATCATCATCATTATCATCATCATTATCATCATCATTATCATCATCATTATCATCATCATTATCATCATCATTATCATCATCATTATCATCATCATTATCATCATCATTATCATCATCATTATCATCATCATTATCATCATCATCATTATCATCATCATTATCATCATCATTATTATCATCATCATTATCATCATCATTATTATCATCATCATTATTATCATCATTATTATCATCATTATTATCATCATTATTATCATCATTAATTATTTATTATTATTATTATTATTAATTATTATTATTATTTATTATTATTAATTATTATTATTATTAATTATTATTATTATTATTAATTATTATTATTATTATTAATTATTATTATTATTATTAATTATTATTATTATTATTAATTATTATTATTATTAATTATTATTATTTAATTATTTATTATTATTATTATTATTATTATTATTATTATTATTATTATTATTATTATTATTATTATTATTATTATTATTATTATTATTATTATTATTATTATTATTATTATTATTATTATTATTATTATTATTATTATTATTATTATTATTATTATTATTATTATTATTATTATTATTATTATTATTATTATTATTATTATTATTATTATTATTATTATTTATTTATTTATTATTATTATTATTATTATTATTATTATTATTATTATTATTATTATTATTATTATTATTATTATTATTATTATTATTATTATCATCAGACAGTAATTTTATTTTGTAGCTGATTTGCTGATTTTAAATATGAATAAATCACCTGAATATAATACAAAAAAGAAATAGTTTTATGGGGTTGGTTTTTCAGACGAGATGATCAATATTTCTCACACACTAAGGTAAATTTGAACCTCTTGAAAGATTTTAGACATTTGATTCAGCTGTGAAGAATATCTATCAATGATCTGTTTTGGAACACGAGGTATAAATGTTAATTTTAAACCTGCAGTTCTTTAGCATTTCTTGCTGACGCCGGAGTGTTACCAATGTTTTAGTTGGGCCATAATTTTAGGACGAAGTACTAATTGCGCTGTTTGAAAACCTATTGGCTTGATGATATCGCAATTAAGCTTAGTATCCTGGGTTGGAATCGAACCCACAATTGCGGCGTATGCCGGGGTTGAAAAATAATTGTATACACGTCAAGGTTGGCATTTTTTAATATTCCCGTCGTGTGACACAACGCAGAAAGCATTAATAGTGGAATACGGAAGGCTTCAAACCTCTTGACCCTTCCTCACCTTTGCTTAAGGTACTTCCGTAAACTGGAAGCAGCCTTGCCTATGTGTATCTACCTAATCAAATTGTTAAATAAAGTGAAAGCATATAATAGACATGTAGTGCTAATATATAATTTGATTTGCAGATTCTGCTGGTGTTCAAAATAATGGAAGGTTAACCGAAGAGGAATAATAAAGTTATGCGCTAAATTTAAGAACTATTTATTGATGTCTAACACATTATTTAGATTATGTGAATTGAGGATTTTGTTTTAGAAGTCATATAATTATGATGAAGTGGAGTGTAATTAATATGCAGTAACAAATAAGTAAATAAAATAAATATGTGTGCAAGAGAACCATAAGAAACTCAGTGTGGAGAAGCATTGGTAAATAATAATAGCAAGTGGACTTTTGCATCTTGATAATGATATTTGACACATATGTAGCAATTTTAATTCAAACTTAGGACAATATTTTTAAAAAAATCGGAAGTGGAGTAGATCGAGATTTTGAAAGTAATTAACGGCTCAGTTCAAGGTCAAGTGTTATCCAAGTTCTAATTAAGTAGAGTCCTTTGTAATTTAGTTATGTAGATAAATTCCAGGAGTACATGTTAGCCAACCTTAGCAGTCATCTGTCGTGGCACATGGCCAGGGGAAATAATAGCCTATCAAAATAATGTATATGAAACATTGAGTTTTGAATGCTTAAAATAAAAATGATTTTAGTAAAAAAAGAAAGTGAAAACGAATAGCATTCAAGCACACAGCTAATTACACACGTATTTTGGAAGGGGATGTTGACATATACCTAAGAGGCCGTATATGGTGCTGATTTTGCTCTTTGATAGATGTTGCTGCCACAGGGGCCTTCGTAGAAGTTTTGCTTGTGAGAAAATTTTAAGTGGAATTTGTAGGGGGAACACCTACCTCACATTAAACATAGGCAATTATATCACTGAAACATAAGTGTAGAAATAATTAATGTAATAATGTATATGTATGCAGAACTAAACAATGTAAGGGTAAAATTTGTACAGGAAGGTAAAACCCAAAGAGCTTATACAAAGTAAGTGATCAAGAAGTCTCCGGTTAGATAAATAGTGACTGAAGCGAGCAAGATATGTAGTATCTACTTGAAAAAGACATGGATGACTGGAATTCTCTAAGTGGTTAAGTTTTTTTAAGAGTAAAATTCATGTATAATTTCAATTTCAAAAGATGCCAAACTCATCAGTGGGAAAATAGCGTCTATATGGCAAAATATAACAGTAATTTCGAGAAACCTTCAAATCCAGAGGTCCACTTCACGTCGGTCTGTGAGAATAGAACTTAGTTCTTGAAGGGTAGTGGACATGAATGGGAAGTAATGTTGTGACCATAATATTTTTTACAACTATAAAAGGAGTCAATTTGTAAAACCAATATATTCAGAAGATGTAGGAAAAACATCGAAACACGCGACATCCTGTCACGTTACTTGCAAATCACGCTTGGCTGTCATGCATAGGTAAGGCGACCTGCTGAGGAAGCTTTGACTCAGTTGCTGCTTCGGCAGAGGTTTAATATTTAAAACCCTAGAATTTGGCCTAAGCGGGGACACTCACGCACATGCTAGACGAATCTAAGTCCCTTGTTTCTTTAAACGGCCACGTCTACTATCTTCGACAATGGAACTTCTGACGCTAGGAACCCCCGCCAAGCTAAAGCTCACAGCTGTCCTTTTCTGGGCTATCTTGTTTGTTGTATGTAGCTTATTGATTTTTAGTTTATGTAGAATAAATCCACTATATTACAGAACTACATGTCAGAATATGTAATTTGAGGAATTACAAAGAGGTCAGGGCAACAGCTTTATGATTGTTCATTTAACTGGATTTATTTCAGATAAGCAGTATTTCAACACTTCTGCCCTCTATCATCATTAGAGGGACTATTGTATTCTATCCAAAAATTACATAGGACCTATCGACATTTCACCAAAAATATGTTTAAATGTCCCTTCATAAAAAATAAGTTTTGGAAAAAAATGAAGTCTCCTATAAGTAGGTATAAAAGCTAGAATTTAGGCTCAACGTCTTCCAAAGATGTCCCATAAGATTTTCAGGAAAACTCTTATACAAAAAACGTTTTTTTTAAGAAAGAGTTTCTAAAATTTGGATTTTCTAGAATGTCTTTATAGGTTTTTTTATAAAGTACTGGATATTTACATGAGAAATAAAATTAGCATCTTGGAGTTTTTGGAGAATGACCTGTGAAGTCCACTTCATTGGAAAGGAATTTTATATAATTATGCATAACGGAAGAAACCATAAGAGATAGACATAAATATACTTACCTTCTACACAAAACCTACATCTCTTTCATACTCTTAATGTATTCCAAATAAATTCAAAGAGATCGCTTTCAAGAGGTCCCGAGTTCGAATCTCAGTCAGGGTGAGTTACCTGGATAAGGATTTCCCGGGGTTTTCCCTTATTCTGAAAGACGACTGTGGGGTAACTCTAAGCTCTATGGACACTGGGCTCATATGAGCATCATTTCACCCATTCCATTCATCGTCCGATATGACAACGTTGGAGGACGTAAATTACACACAAAAAAAAAAAAAAAAAAAAAAAAACATATCGCTTGTTTTAGGTTAGAATTTTTCAATACTTTTATCCCGTTTAAACTGTTGTGGCTATTCAGTTGCTTTTCAATGTCATCGAAGGTGTATGACATTTAGAATGACAAGTAACTATGAATGTGTTTTTTGTTTCCTCTTTTCACCTACCTGTAGGGGTAATAAAACGATTTCTTCTAAGATTCTTATAAATTAAACGTTGATAGGAAAGATTGCAGTAAAAAACGGAAATTAACCACGGACTTAAGGTTGTGATGGACAGCCCTGGCAGAGCACGGCATGGTTCCATGTCGGTTGCGTTCTGAAGAAAGAGTGCGAGGGGACTCTTGTACTGCCACCGCTGCTATATTGTGACTTTGCTGAAACCTAATCCGCCCCAATAAACTCGGGATTTATGAGCTCACGGCGCTGTGATGTAACTCAAGCCGAGTCAAGTGTCGCTTGCTCGATACACGCCATTAAGTCAAAAGTAACTGCAATTTAAACACTTCAGAACGTCACAATCAACTCGTGAGTGTTAATCATTCTTATTTAGGAGTCACACTATCTCTAGGTCACGTTTAACCTTTCAAAGGATCAAATATATACAACAGAAACCAAATTAATCATGTTTGAATCTTTTAAGATAAATTTTTGTTTATCTTTGGCTTTATTTGCGCTGTATTTTCTGTATAAACATTACATTCATACCTACCGATACTTCTAGGTACTAGAAAGATTGGGATTGCCAAAGAAATATTTCAATCCTCCAGCCGGGAATGGAATCTGGTTCTCTCGATTTGGAAGCTAGCGTGGTAACTATCAGACCACAGAGGCAGTACATTTCATTTTAGGCAAACAAGCATTAGTCAGTTCTTTAAAAAACGCATCGTCTTAAATTACCTGCCTATATATCTTGCCAATGAAAAAATTTGAATGGCTACTTATCATTTGAAAATAACTATTTATAAATTTATGACAATTAAAACTAATGTCAAAGGACATCTTATGTCTTGGAAATGATTAATTTCCCCTCCCCCTTCAAAAATACTAATATATGCACTCCCATTAACATCTCCATTAATTCTTGCACGAACTATTTCTTTAAAAAGAACCTAATCAAATAAAATTTGATTACAGGCTTACACATTTGTTGTAGGTATTACGAAGATACAGCAAGCAGAAGCGATGTCAGATATATAGTGTGTATCTATCACACACACACACACACACACACACACACACACACACACACACACACACACACACACACACACACACACACACACAACACACACACACACACACACAGACACACACACACAGACACACACACACACACAGACAGACACACAGACACACACACACACACACACACACACACACACACATATACATCGCTATGTCGAAATTACATGTTTTTTGTACCTATAAAAGCTGTGACTCCATCGATTCCCAGCAACGAAAAGTATATAATTTAGGAATTCTAAACAATAAAAAAGAATACATTAGAAATGTTTAACACCACAGCAAAATCTACACCGTTAGTGCAGTAGGATCTTTTACAGCCAATTTTGATAAAATAAAAACACTTTATAAACATTTTCTATGAAAACGTTAACTTGGATGGAGGATTTTCATGGAAATCGTGTCGTATACCTACAAACCTTGAACTTAAATATCTAATATGGTGTAGAACCAACTTTTTATTTTGAATTATACTTTTCATTGACAGAGGGACACTGCATACATAGTCATTTTTTTTCTAAAATTGTGTTTTACAACAATTTTTTTACATACTTGCTATTGATCACTACGTAGTATTGAAAGTAATAAAAATTGTGATGAACTTAAATGTTTGTAGAAGAGAGATATCAACGACCTAAGTGTTAATGGGTAGAAAGACTTTTAATGAAATTTTTTCATCTCAGACCCATGTGGGTAGCGACTTATTTCTATGCACTAATTCAGAAAAAGAAGGGGAAAAACCAAATAAAACATATATACATTCTTCGAAGCAAAAAAATATATTTCGAATATTGTTATTTACATCAGTAATCGCAGTGATGTACTTTTTGGGATTGCTACAAAAAGGTAAGTAAAATCCAAAAATTAACTGGCGTTAAGTCTTTAGTCTTTCGAGTAATGCATTTTAGTGAGCTGACACTTCTACAAAAACGACATCTTTTTACTTAATTTTGATTTTAAAACTTAGAAATGATACTTAGCAATCTTACTTTTTCTTGGAACTGCTCTATACTATTTTATCATAGAAAAGTTCTTAATTTCAGCTTTTTCTGAAATCCACTTAAGTGAATTTGTAAGCACACGTAACGAATTGCTTCATATTGTCACCGATGGCATTGTTTGTGCAGGAGCCGGGGGCCTGGGCAGGAGAGCTGGACGCTTGCCAAGAGAGAGAAAGAGAATTTTCTGACTTTCTCTTGCCGCCGCGAATGTTCTTAGAGGTTCTACGGCATTCTAGAAACAATGACTGGAGGTATAAATACCAGCAAAGTGTTAGAAGCACCAGTTGTGTAATGGTTATTGCAACAGTGGACTTTGAAGTGTACCACAGTGATTTCCCTCATTTGTTTATTGCGGCAGAGCATCGAGTCGACGTTGAAACCAGCTGAATGTCAATTTGACGTCTTTTTATTGCAATAAAGGTTGTTCTAAATTTCTACAAACCAGACCTTTGATTCTACGTAACCCTCGATGTTAGCATGTCTGCCTCACGTTCAAGAGGCCCCGAGTTCAAATCTTGGTCAGGGTGAATTACTTGAATAAGGTTTTTTCCTGAGTTTACCCTTATCCTAAAAGACAAATGTCGGGTAACTTCAAGCTCCATGGACCCTGAGCTCATTTGAGCATCACTTCACTCTTTCCATTCATCGTTCGATATGACTTTAACGTTGGAGGACGTAAATTCAGAAAACCCTTGCAGTCACAATATCCTGTGTTGTGTTTGCCTTTTTCGCATTCAAATAACCATAAGTAATGGGCTGATGCATAAGACATGGCGTTTTATTTAAATGAGAGTTTTGTGTGCAACATAAAATGTTTTGGCAATGCACAGAGAATTGTGTGCTCTACAATACAGTGTGTTTAGCTTTGTTTGCTTATATATTGTTAATTCGTTTCAGGTCAATAAAATGGATTGTCAAGTCGAGAACAAAGGCCACTTTCGACAATTGCTTTTTTTCATTAAATCGAGGTGCCAAAGCTACAGTAGCTGTTCGAACAGGTATCGAAAATGCTCTTTGTTTTAGTTAATTGATGGAAATTAATCATTTCTTCACATCAGCCGTATACCTATAGGTTAAGGTTTTTGATAGATAGAGTCAACATGAAAAATTGAATGCCACGGCCGGGATTTGAACTAGAGATCTGCTGATTTCCGTCCAGTCACTCTTACCCATTGAGCTACCATGGTCAACTTGCCGTCATGACATTAAATTCTCCATTTGATTCATATTTTCCCGGTAAACCACTAGGTGCTCTCGCATCCGAGATACACTGTTTGTGGCGACTTACTATCGTAAGTACTTGAGTCCCAGGCTTCATCATTTGACTCTTATTATTTTAGTTAATTGATGGAAATTAATCATTTCTCCACAATAGCCATATATAGGCTAAGGTTTTTGATAGAGAAGGTTTTTGATGGAGAATTTAATGTCATGAGGACAACTTGGCCATGGTAGCTCAATGGGTAAGAGCGACTGGATGGAAACCAGGAGATACGTGGTTCAAATCCCGGCCATGACATTGAATTTTTCATGTTGACTATCTATACTCTTTGTTGTCGATTTGGCATTTTATTTTATTGGTCTGAAAAGAACAAACAATACAAAAACTAAACATGCTATTTTGTAGTGTGTATAATTTTCTATTGAGTAACACAAAGCACATTTCCAAAATTAATTGATTTTTCATCTAAAACCTTCACCTAAAGGAAAGGGAAGAACTCATGGGGCAACCCATTAGAAGCTAATTTTATTTGCATAAATCATTCCAGAACTAGTTTTAAAAAGTCATGCAAATAAATGACACGAGTTTATATTTTGCTAAGTCTGAGCTGTAATATGCGGATTTTGTGTGAGTAGATTTAGTTTGTTGGTGTTGTATTCTTTTGATGTGAGTGGACGGAGTTTTATACGAGGGAAGGGTTGGCAAGCTGACACAAAGCAAGTTGTGTTGCACATACACCCGCTTTGTTTCACGAGTTACACCATCAAACTTTGTTGCATGGTACATACATACATACAGTGGGAGCCTTTACTTTGACACTGGCCAGGTATTTCAACCCTCTCTGCCTCTGTAGTTGACACGTTATACGCAGGATTTCCTCCTTCCTGTATACCTACTGCTGGTAACTAGTAATTCTTTATGCTTTTCCAGTACCTACAACTATTTCAGTTGTATACAGCTTCCGCAAACTCTCGCACGAAAACTTATTTTTATTTCTATTTCAGTTAATCGAACGACTTTTGCAGAAATAGTTTTACCACATATTTCATTTGAGATGCAAGGGGAAAGGGGAAACCGAATCGATAGATGTTTAAGCACGAGTTGGCACATAAGTACCTATAGTTTCCATACTGTTTCCACGTACCAACAGTTATATTTAGGTGCTCCTACCAGTAATATACTGGAAACTCCTAAAGCCACGAAAAAGCTTACTTACAAAAAGCTATACTTTAAATATATCCTCATTCTTTATATAATAAGTTTTTATTTATTTCTTACGGTTTACACGTTATACAAAACTATACAGTGATGAATTTATAATGTACTTCCACAAATATTTAAGGTAGGTAAACATTTTATTTTTTCCTAAAATAATTTAAAGATATACCTCTTTAAAACAAAATATCAGAGTCATTTGAAAAAATAAATCCATGTAAAGGGTACTTTGTGGTACTTTGAAAGATACCGACCAAATCTCGATGTTTGTTTAACTTATAATTTTTAGATTATGTTTTTCATAAATACATACAGAAATGGTTTTTTCCTCAACAAGGGGTGTCATTCAGGGGTTTCAAAACACGCGTTTACCTTGAAATCTCCGTATCCAGCTTTTGAGTGAAATGAAGTACTCCTCTACCAAAGTACATGGTATCAAAATAAACATGATAAATGTATTCCACTATTCACACAGATTTCAACATTCCAGAAGTAACAACAGTCCTCAGTACAACTTATGAAAGGCTCTGCAAATCGTTCGACCATCACAGCAAATTCCTGCCAGTTACCCACCAGGTCCAGACAGCAGAAGATTTAAACGGAAAAGGCACTCAGATTTAAGATTTGTATAACTTTAGTTAGAGCTTAAATTACGTGTAATGAGCCAGAAACCACTGGGCAGAAACCCGGAATCATGTTTCAAGTTAGTTGTCTGTATAAAATACGATCACAAATCTACCGTGTTTTATATACAATAAAGTTAAAAAATAAAAGTATTGAAATAAAAAAAATTGTGTAAATAAATTGTGTATTCTAATTAGCTATACATCTTTTGTAAAGTTCTTTTCTTCTATCACTTATGTTTTACTTATCTTCGAGTGAATAATACTTCAGATATTACTCACAAAGAATTTAAAACATCATTTTATTAGCGGTATTGTCATTTTAATTACAATTGTTAAGCAATTGTTTTTAGAAAATCAAAATTTTAAATATGTCCATATGCGTAACTGTCAGCGTTCTGGTTCAACCCATAAGTCTCAGGTGATTCCAGGCTCAGGTGAGGACTTTTTCTTTATCAGAACCATTTCCTACTCTTTGCAGAACCTAGAAATATGAATGTGTGAGTTACGTTTGTTTGTACTAAACAGAAAATATTACCCAACTGTAAGAAAACCTGCATAAATCTCCCTGATATGACCATAGAGGTTAAAAAGGGTTACATAAATGAAAGAATAAAAAGTGTCCCATGGAAAAGGTAATTTGAGATGGAGGGATTTTCTTGAATCCATCCATCCTATGACATTTATATTTTTATAGATTCCTATTTATACATTTTTTGAACAATCCTTACATATCAATTATTATTAAATGTAGCTGTTTTGAAGTTCCTATGTGGTATCTGCTACTTTAATTTTGTGCTCTATGTTAAGAATTTAAACTTGTAATAAATTGAATGTTTTAAAGTTCCGGCTTAACAATATTTTAAAACGAAAGAAAATCATACCCAAAATTATACTAATGATAGGTATTAAGAATAAATTGTGGCATATTTAAATATTGTTGTACCTATTTAACTTAGGGGATTTTGCCTTAAAGAACTTTTATTCCCTTTAACTAGGTCATATTGATTGAAGGATAAATGAATAGCATGGATGAAAATAATACTGGCTGAACACCAGGTACACAGAGCTTAAAGTTACCCAACATTCCTCTTTTCAGGATAAAGATAACCCCAGGATAATGTTATCCGGGTAACTTATCGTAACCGAACCTAGAACCTCTTGAATGTGAGCCATATTACACGCTACCGCGAAGCTCAGAACCAGGCACTGTAGATTTTCATAATTTTGGTTTTATTACTGTTTACCATTAAATATGCTAGAATTCGTTCCTGCATTCTTTCTTCCAAACTAAGGAGGACAGAGAATTTTTCTGATTAGAGAAAAATTCTTGTCCCAGCGGTAATCAAACATGGGAACTCTGGGTTTTGTAACAATTTTATAGAATGTTGGGCGGAAAATGCTTCATAATGGATACATTATTAGAAAAGATGTTGTTTTCAAATGCTAGGCTTCGGCAATGAAGCCATTAGCTCTCTTGCTCTCCAATATTTCTGTGTAGTGGGTCCGGCAGGTAGGGCTTCACAGGTTAAAAGATGTTCTTCAGTCATTTCCTCTACTTTGTTGCACAGAGGACAATTTGGACTTGTATAAATTCCTATTCTGTGTAAGTTTTTGGCCAAATAATAATGCTCCGTAAGTAATCTAAAATTTGCTACTGCAGCTTTACGTGCGATTTCTGGAATAATTTCTGGATTTTTAATTAAAATGTTCCATTTTTTATCTTTGGTTTTGTTAGATATTCATTGGTTTTGTTTTTTTTCATATTTGTTTTTGATTAATATTTTTATGGATGCAAAGGGTAAGTTTTTACTTTTGTTCTGAATTAAATTTGCACCTTTTTTGGCAAGAAAATCAGCTGATTCATTTCCAGCAATTCCACAATGCGCAGGTATCCACTGTAATATAATTCCTTTCTGTAGTTTTTGAAGTTGTCGGATCATTTTGTGACATTCTTTAATTTGGATTGACCTCATTTTATATAAACTTATTGCACATAATGCTGCTTTAGAATCAGAAAGTATGACAGCATTTTTGAATTTATCTATTCTGTATAGAAGGTGTTGGAGTGAAATATGAATAGCCGTTACTTCTGTATCAAAATTTGTTGTGTGGTATCCTGCTGGTTGATAGAATGAGAACAGTGCACACTTAATTCCTGCTCCTATTATTAGAAAAGTTCAAAAGAGAAAAGCATTTATTTAAGTGACTGAGCATCGGTTTTTAAATATAAACTTAAATTCTTGAGAGTTAATGTTCTACATAGATGGACAATTTCAACCACAACTTTCGTTTAAAAAGGGCCTTAAGCTGATAATCTCAACCACTGAAAGTGAAGTTATTCATAACAAGATCCGTTAGAACTTGCTTCAGTGGGATTATGAAGGTTGGGTTAAGAACGCCGCCAGCGCCCTCAAAGGAAGAAGCCCTCAAAGGTCGCCTCCCCCGCACAGGTAGGTAACTACCTTGTTTACAGTCAGGGAGGTTTTTGTGGCACACAATGCGTTACCAGCAATAATTGAAAGCGATATCTGCGGACCTCACCAACAAAGGGGACATGTACGTTATCTTCACCATCAGAGTAATGAAGTAGATACAATAACATCTTGCTGAAATGTCTTCCTTCATACGACCGATTTGCGCGCCAGATACTATTTTGTTTACTAACTGGAAGGACACAAATGGTCTTTTCTTTATTTGTCCTCGAAGAATTGAGAGCGTTTCAGCTTCTTTTACGCTCTACTAGCAAAACAACCTACCTACCTCAGTGTTCCGAAATGAAAGGGCGACAAAATAGGAAAATTCTCCAGAAAATTGAAACAGCACTTTATTTTCTGATGCTTTTAACAGCAGTGTGGGCGATGGTAAAGAGTCCGAAGCTTCTTGAGTAGCTAACGTCGTCTAGATTTGGAGGGAGGGGGGGGGGGGGCTTTCTCAAGTGCTGAACATTATGATGTTCAATATTGAAGTTTCGTACTTAATTTTATCCTAGTTATCCTTTTACAATTCTTGCGTAGCATTCAGCGTGTGTGTATGTGTATGAGAGATGAGGTGGAGAGGGAGAGAGGGAGGAGAAAGAAGAACTCTGTAACGAAACGTTTCAAACTCCAGACAGGCACCTTTGAAGAATAGAAGGCAAAGATTTTCAAGGAATTCACCCCACACAAAAGGAGGGTCTACAGAAATCATCGTCTTCTTTCTTTAACTCAGTCCTGCTGTTAAACCACGAAATCTAACTTCCCTAAACCTGGCAGAAAGATCTAACTTAGATGCAAAGAATTTTTCTTAAACCAGAATGATGTACTATCTTCCACACAGTCTGAAATTGATTAACTGCTAAAATAAAAATTTAAAGAATAATAACTTCAAGACAATCTGCAGTATTGTGATGAATAGTTTTCAGATAGTGGAAAACTTCTTGTGTTTCGAGAATTTTAATTAAGAGTAGATATTCGGAAAGGGTGCCGGGGTAGCGCATTGGTTTCGTTCGCGACTCTCGTGCTTAAGGTCTGAGGGTCTGAGGTCCCAGCTCTGGGTGTCGATTTTAAGTCAACCTTATCCGCGCCTTCACCTCTGTCTAGCACATGTGAAGTGTCCCCTATTCCCAACTTGGTTCGGAGTCCACAGTAAAAATTGTAGGTCCACTCGCCTCACCGTCATCTTCACTATCACCTTGTCATTGGATGTAATGGGCACCGCCCTCTGGGTGCCTCCACATGAGAAATGGGTCCGTTCATCACGTGGTGGGGCGAGGTTACCCCGAAGGCCGTAGTTGCCATATGGGGAGTGTCCGTATACATACATACCTATATTTGGAAACGGGCAGTGACTTTTTCTGTGTGTAATTTTACGTACTCCAACGTTAAGTCGTATCGGACGATGAATGGAATGGGTGAAATTATGCTCTAATGAGTCCGAGGTCCATAGAGCTAAGAGTTATCCGACATTCGTCTTTCCGGATAAGGGAAAACCCCGGAAGAAACCTTATCCAGACCACTCGCCCTGACCGAGATTCGAACTCGGGACCTCTTGAACGTGAGGCAGACAGTGACGTTTGCTAAGACTATTTCACGAATAAAACAAAGTAATTTATCTAGAACACATGATTATACAAAAAAAATCATAAAATATTTATATTTTTTGCAATGTAAATTGCGTTATTTTCTAAAGCAAGCTAGTGTAGTGTGGTCCCATTTCGCCATTGTTTTATCTATGATTGTAAGAATGCATATAGTATCCATAGGTTATGCGTTTCTTCACAAAACAGAAATCCTTTACAAATAAACATTAATTAACTTGTTAGCTGTGACATTCCATATTGTTTGTACAGTGTATTCCTTTTATTCTTCGCTGTTGATTATCTCTTTTAGCATCTTGGGACTGAAGCAGGGTTTCATTAAAGTATCATCAAGTTGGGGATTTGGAAATGAGGAATTAATTTTAGCTGCATGTTTGATTTTCTATAAAGAGCATGTAAGTTCGTTTTCATTCTCGTTGAATTTAAATGCACAAGATTTGACAAAATAAAAAAAAAAATTGAAATCTAATTTTTAACGTACAGTTACAAACATTAACTATTTCTAGAATAATTTTCTATTGCTCATCCGAATTTTTGGCCCCTTTAAGAAACACACTTGGAAAAGTAAGAAGGTCATTCGTTCGTTTGCTCCTCATGAGCGCTGCACATTATATCTATATAATATCCTACATCGAGTTTTAAACAGTTGAGTGTTTTCTTGACCTATAACATGTGTATGTAGGGACTCCGCCCTCTGCACTGTCGTGACTCCTTAGGACGGCCGTCCTCTGGCTCATTTCACCTCATCCAATTGGGAACATAGTTACAATAGATCAAGAATGGTTGCAGTGCCGAATCCCCTCCGTAGTAATCCTAATCACATAAAGCCCGCTTCGGTTAGCATGTCTGCCTGACATTCAAGAGGTCCCAAGTTGGAATCTCCGTCAGGGTAAGTTACCTGGATGAGATTTTTCCTGGGTTTTCCTTTATCCTTCAAGACGAATGTCGGGTAACTGTAAGCTCCATGGACTCTGGACTCATTTGACCATCACTTCACTCTATTCATTCACCGTCCGATATGACTTAACGTTGGAGATCGTAAATTACAAATAATAATAATAATAATAATAATAATAATAATAATAATAATAATAATAATAATAATAATAATAATAATAATAATAATAATAATAATAATAATAATAATAATAATAATAATAATAATAATACTAATAATAATAATAATACTAATAATAATAATAATAACAATAATAATAATAATAACAATAATAATAATAATAATAATAATAATAATAATAATAATAATAATAATAATAATAATAATAATAATAATAATAATAATAATAATAATAATAATAATAATAATAATAATAATAATAATAATAATAATAATAATAATAATAATAATAATAATAATAATAATAATAATAATAATAATAATAATAATAATAATAATAATAATAATAATAATAATAATAATAATAATAATAATATAATCACTGGAAATTAATTCTTCTTTCACACTGGCCGTGTGTAGGCTTAAGTATGGAAAGATAGAGTCAGACTGAAAAATTCAATGCCATAGCCAGGTTTTGAACCACGGATCATCTGGTTGCCGTCCAGCCGCTCTAACCCTTGAGCTACTATGGCCAACGTGCCGACATGACATTAAAGTCTCCAACTGACTCGTGTTTTTCCCGGTAAACCACTATGAGTTCTCATAAACACATGAGACAGCTACCTTAATGGTGACTTACAACGTGCAAGTACTTTAAGGCCCGGGGTTTATAGTTCGAACCACTATTTCCAATAATTGACATAATAGTGGTTAAGTATAAAGCCCGGGCCTTAAAGTACTTACAGGTTGTAAGTTGCCATTAAGGTAGTTGTCTCATGTGTTTATGAGAACTCCTAAGTGGTTTACCGGGGAAAAACAGGAGTCAGTTGGAGAATTTGTCATGTCGGCACGTAGGCCATAGACGCTCAAGGGTTAGCATGACTGAACGGCAACCAGAAGATCCGTGGTTCAAATCCCGGCTATGACATTGAATTTTTCAGTCTGACTCTACGTTTCCAATAATAATCATGTAAGTTATACTGATGGCATTGTTAAGAGTCGATCTGAGTTCATAACATTTACCTACGACTTTGTTAAAAGATAAATTAAATTTTCGTACTGTGATGTCAGTGTCACATTATCAAGTAGCGTTTCACTGGTAATAAAAATACTAATTAGCAACTACTAGTATTAATTGGCGTGTTTTTTTTTCCAGTTATTGAGTTGTCAGTCACTACATACCTAATTGAAAGCTTCGTCGATTTTTTATGCAAGTTACAGCTTTCATTTCTTGTAAATATGCATAACTGGAGATAAGTTTGTACTTCCTTCTGCAGCGTGATTTCCAAGCACTGTTGAACAAATTTGCCCTTCGACAAGTCGCATAAGGTTTTGCAATTTCAAGTGCTATTTATAATATTTATTACTCTTTCGGGGAATTGTGTTTCTGGAGGTTAAGAAAGCTTTGTATTTTGTTGTATATAGCTATGCTTCCTTGTGTAACGAATATGACATCAATGTTTGTATGTATCAGCAGTGTAACCTACATATGCCTGACCTGCTCTATAAACTAACAGGAGACTTGTCTCTCTGCAGTAACAAAAAATAAACAAATAGAACCATTATTATTCAGAGAAAAGATATAGAGTTCTTCCATTATTCCCTGAAAGTAGAATTTCAACTTCACCGTTACCAAGTAATACTGTCTGAAAAACAATTACATATTACTGCAGCAATTATTTAGTGATGTCAAATAAATCACACAGGAAGAGGTTTTCAAAAAGCACAATACGTTATTTAATAAATGTTCTGGAACAACATTTCAGATGGGATGGTGCAATTTTGCCACGTTGCTGAGCCACTTTTCCAAATATTTATTATTCTGTTATCCTTTGCTGCTACAGACGACACACGGAGATGATATAGGTTTGTCGGTTTCCTTCACAATGTTAACTTGATATCGAGTTTGCTCACACTGTTAAGACTTTGCTTCTTAACTCGACGACGTCCATATGCAGAATGACGTTAACTTTGGCTAGTCTGAAATTATTGAATTTGCCGTTGCTATGGCAATTCAATATTTTCTCAATGGTTCACGCCATCTTTCGTGAACCCAATTTTCATTACCATATTAGGTAATGTATATAATATGTTGTTTAAATCATATTTAAACAATTTAAACCTCAAATAACATTTTTTTATAATTTTAGACTACTGTTACCGTCGTTAAACACATTAATAATATTGGTTCTCCTTCATTTATACCTGTTCAATCACAAGTTTACCTTCAATTGTTTCTTAATTTCGTTCACTTTCTACTGTCGCCGATTTTTCTTGAATATTAATACTTTAAACTCTTTTTTTTTCTTTTTTTCTTTTGTAATTTTACGTCCTCTAACGTCAAGTCATATCGGACGGTTAATGAAATGGGTGAAATGATGCTCAAATGTGTCCAGGGTCCATGGAGCTTAGAGATACCCGACATTCGTCTTTAAGGATAGGGGAAAACCCCGAAAAAAAACCTTATCCAGGTAACTCACCCTGACCGAGATTCGAACTCGGGACCTCTTGAACGTGAGGCAGACACGCTACCATCCACGCTACCAAGGCGCTCTAAATAACATTATCAAATAAATAAATAATAATGATTTTAGGGGACAAATTAAAGCAACCTTTACAGTTCTGTTATTGGACACAGGTAGCTTCGCGAGCGTGACGTCATGATTTCATTTTACGTAAAATAAGCCCCATTCTTAGTTCTACTCCTGTGTACAGTGCGAGCATTTCGTTTATTAGCTTATAAAATGAATAACAGTAATAATATTTAGGCAGAATTAAAATAATTTTTATTATTATAGTTATTGAAGCAAGCTGAAGCACAAGTAATTTCACACAAACCCAATCATTTGAGAGGCTATAGCAGTTATGTAAGAGAAGAACAAAACAATGGTGGTTATAAAAGTGGAAGAAGTCAGAAACTTTCTCTAATCTTTCTTTGTACTTACTTGTTTGCATCTTTTCCACTACTTTCATTCCAGGAGCGAAAGTGTTTTATTGTTTACTGTTTTATTTAACTTTGTGGCAATGTCGGCAACTTGATAAACAGTTGAAGGTGACCTTTCTCACTGAACTATAGATATCCTTAACATTGGGTGTTATTAATTTTTACAATTAAACACCTGACCTTCGTACTTCTGGACTCTCTCTCCCTCTCCCTCTCCCTCTCCCTCTCCCTCTCCCTCTCCCTCTCCCTCTCCCTCTCCCTCTCCCTCTCCCTCTCCCTCTCCCTCTCCCTCTCCCTCTCCCTCTCCCTCTCCCTCTCCCTCTCCCTCTCCCTCTCCCTCTCCCTCTCCCTCTCCCTCTCCCTCTCCCTCTCCCTCTCCCTCTCCCTCTCCCTCTCCCTCTCCCTCTCCCTCTCCCTCTCCCTCTCCCTCTCCCTCTCCCTCTCCCTCTCCCTCTCCCTCTCCCTCTCCCTCTCTCTCTCCCTCTCTCTCTCTCTCTCTCTCTCTCTCTCTCTCTGGAGGATAGAGAATCGTTCTACAGAGCAAAACTCCTCAACAATAGCTGGAAATCGAACTACAGTAAAGCGAAAAGTTTATTTGAGAGAACATTATGTTAATAGCGAAGATAGTAGTTAAATATTGTCAATATGTCAATTTAAGTGGACATATCGATCAATAAGAATTTTCCTTTGTTACTTCTGTATGCAGTAGGAGGTATTTTATCAGTCAAAACAGAACCTTTTCCAATGCCAGTTCAAATAAGAAAGGAATCATGTGCAGAGCAGTAAAACTTCAAGAGCAATTTTAAGTACATAGTAATCGATTTTGTTTTTTCAGTGTAAGTATATTTGAAAATACTGCCGATGAATAATTTTATGTTTATTACAGAAATGACTGTTGTTATAAAACAAAATATCTGAAATAAATTGTGTGTTTTAAAGAGAGATACATTTCTGTCTAGTAGAATTTTGTCTCTCTAGTTTATAGGTATCTGCATTCAAAATTAATTTTGAAGTAAAAGATCTTCACAGATTATTCTCAGAAAACAAATAATGTATCTAAGTTTTATTAACCATGAGAATTCATTAAAGGAGTGATTTAATCGAAATTGCTCAATTCATATAGTAAAACATCGATAATTTTTCCTGGGAGGCTGCGCCGTGTCCGAGTAGTTATAACTCTTCATTCTCACCAAAGAAGCCAGGGTTCGATCCCTGGTAACCACATATGAGATTTGTGGTGGACAACATGGCGCAGGGGCGGGTTTTCTCCGGGATACCCGGTCATCCCCTCCATCATTCCACCAATTGCTCCATTATCATCCTTCCTTTAATTCATTTCGCCCTCATTCATCTACTTCTCTCACTCTCATACCAGGCATTGGGCTGATCACCTATCCTAGGTTCCCAATCTGATCCAGAATTTCTGTTCCTCAAGTAAACGTCTAAAGGCAAAAGTGACGGAGGAAGGAGAGTCTCCTAACGGCACGATAGTGGTACAAGGGAAGTTGTAGAAGAAGATAATTTTTTGAGAAGGATAATTTGGATTTTTTGTTTTTTTTTTTTGTTTTTGTTTTTGTAATTTACGTCCTCCAACGTTAAGTCACATCGAACGGTGAATGAAAATGGGTGAAATGATGCTCAAATGAGTCCAGGGTCCATGGAGCTTAGAGTTACCCGACACTCGTCTTGAAGGACAAGGGAAAACCCTGGAAAGAACCTTATCCAGGTAACTCACCCTGACCGAGATTCGAACTCGGGACCTCTTGAACGTGAGGCAGTCACGCTACCATCTACGCTACCGAGGCGGTGAAACTCGTCGAGTGGATACATAATATCCATGGACTATTAAGTTTGATATTTATATTTATTTGAGCCATACATACTAACTACATACACACACAGCCCGCCTTGGTAGCGTGGTGGTAGCATGTCTGCCTCACGTTCAAGAGGTCCCGATGTCGAATCTCGGTCAGGGTGAGTTACCTAGATAAGGCTTTTTCCGGGGTTTTCCTGAAAGACGAATGCCGGGTAACTCTAAACTCTATGGATCCTGGGCTCATATGATCATCATTTCACCCATTCCATTCATCGTCCGATATGACTTTGCTTTGGAGGACGTAAATAAATAAATAAACACACACACACACACACACACACACACACACACACACACACACACACACACACACACACACACACACACACACACACACACACACACACACACACACACACACAAGACCCTTTTATTGCCCCTAATCTCAAATTCTAATTTTTGAGTGTAATACTTCTGCTATGAGCGTGGTAATACACATAAAACATTATTACACATGCTGTAGTATAGAAAAGATAGCAGATTTTTAAAACGCCGGTTGCTATGTGTTTTCTGTCTTTAAAATTCTATGTACCTTGCAAGACCAAGGTGAAAATGAATAGCGACTTACAACTTTGAAAATGCAAACCGATAACATCTATGAAATGTTTAAGGCCAAATAGAATTATTTGCAACAAATTCTATGCACTAATGAGATCTATATTTTAATTGAATAGTAAGATTAATTGCATAAAGTCATTCTAAATGAACAAGACTTCACTGCTTATTTTCAGAAAATTCAAGATATAAATAGATTAACATTTTTATTTGATTTTAAAACAACAAATAATTTTGGGTAGGGGATTTTCTTTCTGAGATTTTCGTTTCATATTTTTGGAATGTGTTAAATTCAAATAGTTTGGTATTTGATTAAATTTTCGATCGTAGTGTTTTCTCCTCCCTCCCTCTCATCACATATAGGGAACCTCAAAATATGCATATATTTCTGATGAAATTTATAGCTTTTGAGTGGAATTCAGAGAACGTAAAAACAATTTGCATTTTGTAAACAGTTGTTAGGGAGAAATTTGAAATGCCCTGTATCAAGCAACAAAGCTTCTCCTATACTGATATATCTGAGATATTATCGTGATGTTGTGCAAGCCAAATTGTCCAAACTTTTCCGATTTGGATAATTAAGAAATATGTTTGTGAGAGGACGATCACAAGCAAGCAAACTGCCTCTTGTCCTCTCGCGATACTATGTAGAAACTTGAAGCTGGCAAGCGAAGCAATTCGAGTGTAAAATTTCCAGTTTAAACAAAGGGCAACCCCCGCCTGAAAGCTAACCTGCAAAGACAGCTGCCTGCTTCAAGAAAAACCTCCTCTGACAAACTTCATTTTAACTCGTTTCTCTTATTTTTTCCCTTCGTCTTTGTTCTAAGAAGCACGCCCAGACTCGGAAAAAGAAGAAAAATAACACGATGAGGGGAAGCGGAAAGGAGGAAGTTACTTTGTTATTTTTAGTGCGGGGCTTATTTATTATTTTCATAATTAAAGGAGAAGAGAAAACATGATGCTACCTGTTCTGTGCGCCCGAGGTGGTTGGGCGAACATCAAATAAACGTGTAAACTCTACCGCATTTGTTAATAAACACGCTGGGCTTTCTTCAAGTTAATTTCTCCTTCAATGCACCATTACTCCAACCAAGAAAACCCTACAAAATCACTCTCACAATTTCTGAGTTTTGTAAAATTCCAGCTCAGAAAGTGAGAGACTGACGTTCACATGCATTTCTCTCTCCACTCCAAATTCATACCTGCTCTGAAGTGTTTTTTTATTTATTTGTAGTTCCCTAGAACTGCCCAACATTCGTCCTCTCAGGATAAGGGAAAACCCCAGAAGAAGCCTTATTCTGGTAACTCGCCCCAATCGAGATTCAAAAGTTTGAGTATGAGCAGACATATTACTCCCACACCACAGAGGTGGGTAGAGTAGGTAAGTATTGCATTTCATCTGAAAATTCAATATCAGTACTGATTACTGGGCGAAATTTGGTTGCCTTTGGAAATCTCTCACGTGGGTATCCACAGCTAATATTATGTTCAAATTTCCAAAAATTCAAAAGATAATTTGCATTTTTATAAACTACCTGAAACCTTTACTTTCAATTAAACACCGTCCTTACTTGCTTGGAGCTTTTCATAATTACACACTCAATCATTTACACATCTGCTTCATTCTAGATTTTGCGTTTTCTTACCCTTTAACACATTAAAAATATTCTACACGATTCACTTTGTAAAGAATACTGTTCAAATGTTCAAAAATGCTTAAAAGAATGACCTTATTCTTGTACTTTTACGTCCTCCAACGTTAAGTCATATCGGACTATGAATGAAAGTGGTGAAATGATGCTCAAAATGAGTCCGGGGTCCATGAAGCTTAGAGTTACCCGACATTCGTCTTTCAGGATAAGGGAACACCCCGGAAAAAACCTTATCCAGGTTACTTACCCTGACCGAGAGATTCGAACTCGGGACCTCTTGAACGTGAGGCAGACACTCTACCACCACGCTACCGAGGCGGGCTTAAAAGAATGACTTAGAGAAGCTGGGACATTATACGATATTAAATGTTAACATTTCTTTTGCAAGCAAAGAATAAGAAAAGTTCCATAGATATACAAAATTTGTTATCACCGTTTAAGTAACGATTTAGTGTCCTTGTTTTACAAAATTAGGATTTATACATAATTTAGAAATCTTATTAGATGATTTGCAAAATATTAACTGCAAACCTTTCAAGTAGTTGATATTTAAAGCAACTTATAATTAGATATAACGTATCATTTTGTAACAATATTTTGAAATGTTCGCTAAAATTTGCAATATTTAGAAGTTCTAGCTCTGGACAGATAGTGTTTAATACGTTCCAGATTACTATTTGAATATCTGTTTGAGTGGAGTCTGTCAGTGGAGCCTGGCTCTACTCATTCAAACCTTAGCGTCCACACGGCTGGTGTGGAAGAAATGAATATTTCCATCAATTTACCTGAATAACATAGTGGTTTAACTATGAAGTACTTACAGCATAGTAAGTCGCCACAAAAAGGCGCGTGTCTTATAGCATATGAGAACCCATAGTAGTCTATCGGGAAACGTACGAGTCAGTTGGAGAATTTAATGTCATGGCGGCATGTTGGCCATAGCAGCTCAGTGGTTCAGAGCAACCGCATGGAGAGCGGGAGATCCGTATTCTTTAATATTAAAATAAGAAAATTTCATAGCTGAGGGTTCGTTTGACGGAGGCTATCAGTTTATAAAAGATTCCGACTACCAGCCATCCACGTGGGACGTCGTCCTGAACACCAAATGCGAAACATTCCATAAGTGGAGCAGGAGTGAAGGAATGTGGCTATCTTATAGAGGTACCATTTATCCTTGGTGATTCATCTACAGAATAATTCTTACATAAGGGTTAGAAAATGCTTTTTGGTGAAATATTTCATCAACTACCCTATCAGGAATGTTCATTAATCACTTTCTTCCGTGTTATTTGCCCCAGTCCGTGTACAAGGTCCACGTGTTCTCTTCGTTGTGTTGATTACACTCAAGATGGCAATGTTTATACAGAGATTGATATCAACCAGGAAGTTTAACCAAGCTGCCGATGTAGAAATGATGGCGGCAAGAGACCAGCACAATTGGTGATAAAGATATCTATCACTACTTCCTCGTCCTTTCTGCCCTCTCATATTTTTGGAGAAGACAGTAAAAAATTAGGCATTTGCTTTTATTTGTACTTTTACGAGTAAATATTTACGTTCAAGTAATGCCTAAAAGAAGTAGGCAAGTACTCTAAAAACATGCCTATCCCTTTACTCCGGAAGAATGTAAAGAGTGTGAATTTAACATTTATAAAGAAAACACCATCTGCCTGCCGTGCTAGGAGTCCCGGGTTCGATTCCCGGCGTGAGGGTGGTGATTTTTATCCGCCCAAGATAATTCCTCATCTTCCCCAGAGTCTGAAAGTATGAATGAGAGTGCGAATGTGTGCGTGATCTAATGATTAAAACCCAACGAATACGAGTTAACACCTTCGATATGTTCCAAAGGAGAACGACCACCGATATGACCATTGCAGTTAAAGGCGAGGTATAAATGGGGGGGGGGGGGGGGACGAAAAGAAAAGAACAACGTAAGCAAACCCAAAGATACAGTAACAAAAATGAACATATCACTGATGAGCAATTGTTTCAAAGCCGCCGATGTGACGACAGATGTTAAAGAGGGCTTGTAAAGGAAAACAAAAGAAAGAAAAGAGAATAAACGACCGCCCCCATAGGGCAGTGGCTAGCGCTTGTCTCTCGTACGGGGTTCCGGGTTCGATCCCCGATACAGGCGTGGAGGTATTTATTGCTGTGAGGTCTGGTCCGGGGTACGACGCGCTGAGCTTCCCCATCCCCATCCACGCTCCTCTGTAGTCTTAGCTGCAGCTGGAGGATATAAGGGCAGACCCTCCGAAAATAATAATAATAATAATAATAATAATAATAATAATAATAATAATAATAATAATAATAATAATAATAATAATAATAATAATAATAATAATAATAATAATAATAATAATAATAATAATAATAATAATAATAATAATAATAATAATAATAATAATAATAATAATAATAATAATAATAATAATAATAATAATAATAATAATAATAATAATAATAATAATAATAATAATAATAATAATAATAATAATAATAATAATAATAATAATAATAATAATAATAATAATAATAATAATAATAATAATAATAATAATAATAATAATAATAATAATAATAATAATAATAATAATAATAATAATAATAATAATAATAATAATAATAATAATAATAATAATAATAATAATAATAATAATAATAATAATAATAATAATAATAATAATAATAATAATAATAATAATAATAATAATAATAATAATAATAATAATAATAATAATAATAATAATAATAATAATAATAATAATAATAATAATAATAATAATAATAATAATAATAATAATAATAATAATAATAATAATAATAATAATAATAATAATAATAATAATAATAATAATAATAATAATAATAATAATAATAATAATAATAATAATAATAATAATAATAATAATAATAATAATAATAATAATAATAATAATAATAGTTGTTTAGGATCAGGAAAAAGGATATTAATATATTAAGCTATGCATTTGCAATTAAAGTAGTTTGATCACCTGTAAGACTGACACTCCAGGAACCCAGATATAAATCAAAAGGGATAAGACCTTTGGTAGTCCATGTAAACGATGGAAGTAACTGAAAACTGGAATTGGGACAGATCAGATCGCTATTGATCGCTATTGATCGCTTGGATCGCTTATTTCCGTACAGAAGTTCACGATGTCATAAGCAAACATGCTCTGTTCTCGAAGTTAAATTCCGTTGTAAAGTGACATCAAAAATGTAGTGTCACATATCTAGTTATTTGGTAAATGGGCGTGAAACTCTAAAAATAAGCACGTACGAGAAAAGCGCTATTGCAGACTATATTTAAAAGTGCATGTATTTTATTTAAAGTACTTTCTTTTCTAAAGGTTTAAATGAATTAGGCATCCAGGCAATCCAATACGTATACTGAATCAAGAATATCACTTAGTTTATTTTTATCTAAACTAGAAAATATGACATTACTTTGCACTTTCAAGTCTCATAAGGTACACCTTTCTTTAGTTACACAGGATTGCTGCACTGTTTATAACCCAACTCGAAGTAAACATATGGCATCATTAACAACCCACGATACGCAAAAAACCAAGTCCACCGTGACATACGGTACCTTAAATACATTACGTTTTTTTATGGATTTTCAAGAGACATGTTAATCAGAGTTGAAATTCCTTTTTAATATGAAATAATAAATTGTATGAATATGTAAATAAAAAGAAGCTGTAGTTTCCGTTTGGTTAGGTTCACCTGTGATCACGACGATCACAGCTCATGCGAACGCGGAGGGATACCAAATGTTTTGTTTACATCAAGTGTGGTTCTAAGGCACGATAGAATATTGCTTAACAGCAGTGGACATTCTGGAAGAGGGCACTAATGCTCAATGGAGCGAAAGTGCGAGCTGCGTGAGAGGGAGGAAACGCCCCTTCATTCGCTATACAACACCACAGTCGGTGGACATTCACATAGATTTTTCTACACATTATCATTTATTTCTATAGAGGTTCTATAAGCAATGCTCATGAATATTTAGTTTTCTATCTACTTTATGTTAAGCCTTAACTAGCAGAAATAGTTTCATTATAGGTAGCGCATTTTAATATTAAGTACATATCCACAAGCGGAGTAAAAGAAACCAATTGGATAGTCAGATGTTTAAAACTGAGTATCTATATCCTGGTGTTGAAAATCCATACTCTTTCAATATAAGTGACAGCTGAATAGCTACAGCACTTTCGATATGTGGGAAACTGGTGATATACTGCGATCCTTATAAACCTGAACCATTTCAATAGGCCATAACTTTTTAACCAATAATAGGACACACGTACAACTTTGGGAGAATATACTACACAATTGAGAGATTACATTACATTATTTACATCTCAGAGAAAATGTTGGAAATGTCCTCCACCAGCATCTGTACATGCTTGCACTCGTCTCACCATAGTATCTGAAGTTTTACAGAGATGATATCGAATTGAGAGAAAGTTATTTTCAGCAAGATGGAGCAACGTGCCATACATCCAATTACACCATGGAACTTGTAACCAGTTTCTTTGATAATCGAATAATCTCAAAAGATCTGTGGCCCCCCAGATCCCCTGACCTATCTTCACCGGATCTTTTCTTGTGGGAGTATCTAAAATCTAGAGTGTAAGAATAGGCCACGGACAATTGATGTTCTCAAGGAATCCATTCGAACCGAAATAAGTAACATTGGCGGAGATACTCTCCTTAAAACTTCAAAAAATATGGTGGGACTAGTGCAAACATGTATAGATGCTGGTGGAGGACATTTCCAACATTTTCTCTGAGATGTAAACAGTGTAATGGCCTATTGAAATGGTTCAGGTTTATATGGATCGCACTGTATAACAGAAAAATATTTAAAAAGAGTTTAAAAGAGTTCTACATATTTTGTTGTAGGTATACTATGATGTTGTCAATGTCTAAATGCGTATCAGTTAAATAATAAAATTACACGAAACTCTTTCCGGATAATGAGCACTTCACAGGCTACTCCCAAAAATGGACATGCTACAGATTTTGTGTAAATATTTTAAATATATCAATGGCATTTTAATCATAATCTGGGAGTCATTTTGTGTTTTTACCATATAAACGGAATATAGTTTCGTGTCAAATCTTTAGAAAATACTGACAGGTAAATACCAAGTTTAAATTTTATTTTTGGATGGGTGTTTCAGGGCCTCACAAATGGTACTTTTTTGTGAAACATATTGAATTTTTGGTGGAATTCAGTGTTTTCTGTGTCTAATAGCCAAGTAGATACATACCACATGGCAAAGAAAGTAAAACTGAAGTTAAATCACAGTTAGGAAAGTCAATTTGAGAAGAAAACCTTTCAGTCTAAAATACATTTAAGCTAGCTGCAAGGAGAATCCAATTCCTGGTGGGATATAAAACCTGTCTCAGGTTGATTGGAAACGTGTCTGTTTTATAAATTACCTACACAATAATTCGACAGTGTTTTGCGCATTTAGTGTCTACGTATTTGTTTTGATGACGGAGAAACTAAGTCTGATATACCTAGAAACAAACCTCAGACATAATAGTTGAGGTGTACGATGATTAGGATAAATAGCTACTTAGCTGCTTAATGCCGATAAAATCGTATAACTAAAGAGTCACAAATTGCACAATCACTCGTGAAAACTACATATTTAAAATGGATTTAGCTTGGTTTGACTCATTAGATAAGTCATAATTTGTCATTATAATAAGAAAATTGTTATCCTTTTAGAAAATATTTATAGAAAAGTTACAGTTTATTTGATTGAAATAGTAGCACTACAGAACCCTTTTGAACAATTCGCACGTGGACAAATATCTAAATAAACCATTCACTGCCATCCCTTCAGTACAGTCTAAGTAGAAAGAATTTGGTGAAACTATATATGTTTTACATTTTAGGAGGATAACGTGTGCGGGGTGTTCTGCACTCTGGAGGAGTGAGGAGGAACAATACTCCAGCTCACGATGATGTCATAAATACAACATTTTATCTACAATAAAAACATTTTGCAAGTTGGAATCCTAGCATTGTTAGCACAAGAGGGTAAGAGAAAATGAATAAACACCCTCAAGATATTTGGATAAATTAAATAAATCAGCTCTATGATTTTAAATAGACTACAATACATATTTTCATAAACCACAAGTAACCATTCATGTATTCATTTTTTGTGCTGTGCTATCTTTTAAAAATTATGTTGACTATTTACTATTATATACAGAAAAGCCTTACATAGACTATTAAAAATTAAAACCCTGAAGTAAATTTTAGAAAAATTATACAAAATAATGACAATGCAAAATGAAAATATACTGTACATTCAAAAACTTCAAATAAAATGTACACAACTATTGAAAACCTAGTTTTCATTTAAATACAAATTTTGTCAGCAAACGTTAAATGAAGGTAGTTTGAACTTTCAAGAACATCTATAAATAAAGAAGAAGACCTAAAGACCTCGTTAATATGTAAGAAGTCTAGCCGTAATCTTTCTTAGATCACTTAAATGTCAATACAGTCCGTTCAGCCACATTCTCGTAAGAGAAACACAGTAAATCTGAGATCCCCCGTTGTTTTAATTTTCTTTCGTTGATACGTTGCATTAACATTTTAGGATGTATTCGAAAACTCTTAGCACACTCTCAACTCATCGTAAATAAATCTAAAATAGAAAGATTAAGGTTTAAAATAGGAGACAACAAACATTAGATACCTATACCCATTACGAAGTAATGCACTTTTGTGATGCTGCGCAGCATTGAGGTTATGTTTCACCTACAATGACAATAAAAATAAGTAAAACAGCCGATTTATTCCTGTACCCATCAAACTGCAGTCCATTACGTATATTATTTGACCGCACTGCATTTCATGTTTAGCTAACAGACGTTCCAAGTATTTCAGAAGCATTCCAGGTCGCTACACTTAGAAAACATTTGATATTGGGAAAGTTACATTTTTAAAATTCAATTTTAATAGCTTAAAGTGACTGTAATGTACAGGTTCTGCAGTTCTTGGAAAATCAAGAGCTTAGACACTCTCAAAATAAACGAAAGCTTATGTTACACCAATATAAATATTTGCTACTAAGGCTCCACTTATTTTAAGAAATTGATGTTAATACTTCTTTCTTCTCTCTTTTGGAAATCGATTTCAAAAGCAAATCGCTTTCATCCTCAGTGCATCGAAAAAAAAAACAAAGTCCGTTGCCAAGCAAATCTCGGTTACCATGTTCTTTTTCTCATGTGTTTTCAGCATTACCAACATCTGAAGACGAAACAAAGCTAAAAACAGGATCAACTGCTGGTATATGCCCGTCTCGGTAGCGTATATGGTAGCGTGTCTGCCTCACGTTCAAGAGGTCCCGAGTTCAAATCTCGGTTAGGGTGAGTTACCTGGATAAGGTTTTTTCCGGGGTTTCCCTTATCCTGATAGAGAATGTGAGTAACTCTGAGCTCTATGGACCCCGGACTCACATGAGCATCATTTCACATATGTCACTTATCGTCCGATATGGCTTAACGTTGGATGACGTAAATTGCAGGGGGGGGGGAACTGCTGGTATGTCAAAATTCATTACACGATGTTTATTTTTTTTAAATAAACATTTATTTGTAAAATATTTTTTTTTTTTTTTAAAAATTCGCTTACCATCTTTGGGTTAATAAACATTTTCAATTTTTTTTAAAGAATTTGATAGATAATACTTTAGTTCTTGAAAATAAATATATTATTATAAATTTACTACAATTTTCTAAAAAAGATATAATTCCTAATAATAAAAAATCTGGTATTCATCAATTTAATTGTTTAGATTGTGATCAGGTTTATAATGGAAAGACGAAACGTAGTTTGGAAACCAGAAAGAAAGAACATTTTCGTAACATTAAATATAAGCAAATTGATAAATTAGCCGTAAAAGATCATATTTGGTCATTTAACCATGAAATAAAGCCTGAAGTTAAATTATTAAAACAATTAAATGATCCCATATATTTAACAGTTTGGGAAAATACATTTATTTTAAAAAATAAGCATCGCGTAATGAATTTTGACATACCAACAGTTGATTCTGTTTTTAGGTTTTTTTGGTCTTCAGATGTTGGTAATGCTGAAAAAACACAAGTAAAAACATGGTAACCGGGATTTCCTTGACAACGGAGCTTGTTTTTTTAAGGAACTGAGGACGAAAGCGATTTACTTTTGAAATCGATTTCCATTAGAAAGAAGAAATAAGTATTAACATAAATTTCTTAAGATACCTAAGTGGAGCCTTAGTAGCAAATATTTATATTTGTGTAATATTTATTGCTTCACTGTAACTAGTTTCATTTTATACGTAAAAAAGCTTATGTGTTTCAGCAGAAAGTAGTAAAGGATTTCAAGAAGTCCATTTGAAGTACACAGGGCTTCTTCTTCTTTATTAATAGACGCTCTTGAAAGTTCAAACCACTTTCATTTAGCTTTTGCTTTCTGGCAATTTTTATTTAAATAAAAACCAGGTTTTCGTTCAGTATCTTTTATTTGAGATTTTTGACTGTGTAGGTATTTATATTTTCATTTTGAATTTTTAATATGTTGTGTAACTTTTCTAAATATTACTTCAGGGTTGTAATCTATAATATTAGTAATTTTATTGTATAACAACTGTAGTAATTGTAATTTTATTTCTTATTAATACAACAACCAATTAACACATGCTATATATTACCCATCCCTGTACAACTACAACAAGGATCATCCCTTTTATCATTTTGTACAGTAATAAGGGAGTTATGACCCTTCGTAATCTAAATTTAAAAATAGCTTGCAGATCTTTCCAAGCAAAAGACATTCTATTAAACCACGAACTTATATTTATTTCATTTATCCAAATATTCCAGGATGTTCATTCATTCTATTCTTGTATCTTTCTTAAATTTGATACACATATCTTAAGAAGTGAGTTAAAAATCCACCAATTTACCCTAATTTCATGCCTCCTTTCCTAATAAATCCACTTTATAGTTGTTTACGAAATTGCTGTGTCCAGAATCCAGATTAATTCGATACTTAATCCTTCCTGATTAGCCAGGTAAGTTTTCTGTTTTATGTCCATTTCTATTATACAGTGTGATCCATATAAACCTGAACCACTTAAATAGGCCATAACCTTTGAACCAATAATAGGACACGCGTGCAACTTTGGGAGAATATAATACACAATTGGGAGATCACATTACACTATTTACAGCTCAGAGAAAATGTTGGAAGTTTCCTCCACCAGCATCTATACATGTTGGTACACGTCTCACCATATTCTCTGAAGTTTTACGGAGAGTATCCTCGCCATTGTTACTTATTTCGGTTCGAACGGATTCCTTGAAAACATCAATTGTCAGTGGCATATTCTTATATACTCTATTTTTAGATACCTACCCCCACATTTTCTCTGAGATGTAAATAGTGTAATTTAATCTCCCAATTATATATTACAGGTTTATATGGATCGCACCACTAAAATTTGCTTCATATCTAGTTCCTTTTAATTTACCCAAAGCACTAGAACGGTTCGAAAATATAATACTTTTATTTATTTTGTTGTTAATGGCTGGACTGTCTGTCAAAATGGTTTATTTTATAATGTCTGCCAACCAAGGATTAGGTAACAGTGTTACATCAGATGGGACTGACGTGTTCTCTTGTTAAATATTTGAATTGTGGGAGCGTTAGACATTTGTAAATATGAAAAAAGGGGTCGAGGCTGATTAGAGTGTTGATAAAGTGAGCAAGCTCAGGACAGCGGAACTAATGGAGTAGTGGCGTGCCTCAAGGTTGGCTGCCTTGGCGTGACCATCTGTTTACCGTGTCGGTCGTTGTAATTACGTAGGCGGGGCCCCAAGCACTAAGCCCCGCCCACCTGTCGTCACGTGCTCGCTCAACAATAACCGGAAAGTGAGTGTCCAGTTACCGGGCCCACGACACGCCCCAACTTAACACACGCGGCCATAGAATAAAAATGCCACTTTCTGACCAGCAGTTTAATGCAATCTGCCTAGCCATTCAGATGCCTTCCGTGCTCATTTACCAAGGACCGATACTAAAACTTGAAATTCAACTCGGTACTGCCCTTAGTTCTAGGTTGTTCTCTTGAGAGAGTATAAATATTTCCTCCCGAGTACAGGTACAGAGCTAACCGTGGAACACACATTATCCTTTTTTTTATAGTTTTTACAAACTATTCATATCGGCGGCCGTTCTCCTTTGGAACATATCGATGTTGTTGGCTTGTCCTTTGTATTTTAATCATTAGATTACGCACACAATCACACTCTCATTCGTACTTCCTGACTCTGGGAAAGATGTGGAATCATCTTTGTAAGAGAAAAATCCCCATCCGCAGCCAGGAATCGAACCCGGGACCTCTTGCACAGCAGGCAGGTGCTCTACCGACTGACCTACGGGGCACTTAAGAGCCTTGTCACCAGGCGAAACCTGAAATGACATTCCTATCGTTCCATGAGAAAAACAACTGAATAATCACAGTACTTAAAAAATGACAAACGGAATCTCTGAAATGGATGTCGTCATGTTTGGTGCAGTACGTTTTTGTTTATGCTTTAACGTTTACCAGTTAAGCCAATTACTAGAGAAAATTCCTTTTGAATGGAGACTGCTTCACAAGGTAGGCGTATCCTGAAAAATCAACATTTTTTAATGCAACTATTAAATACGTCATCTAAACAACGTGGACAATTTTCCACTTTTTTGTTTCCTCTCGTATAAAATTAACCGGTAAGCAGGTTATAGAATATAAAAGTCACAGACGTTATGTAATGAACCATATTTCAGCCTTAATTTGTTGTTACCGAGATTATAAAGTTGTACAGTTAAGTTGTAATTGGCATTAATTTACTATATGTATAGGGTTGATCTGCTTTTCTGGTTGTTTTATAAATTAAAACATTTTTATTTGTAGATATATTGCAGGTTAGATATTTAAAATATGACTGTCGCTTAGATATTACTAATAGCATCAGCGCATATATCTTACAGTGGACGACGGGCAGTAGAAACTATAAACAGATAAGCAGCGCGCTCGCCCAGCGTAAATATAAGAAGAATTGTCATATATCTAACTAGAATTATGGATGTAGGTATCTGGATCTCAAAGCTTTATTGAGCTTATAAACCAATGCTGTCGTAAGGAGAATCAATCTCGTGGAGTGGGCACGAAAGTAGTGAATCAGTCTGCGAGCTAGTGTCATGAAGAGCTATAGAAACTCTCGGAACGAGTATGTGGCTACTGTGATACATGTAGCGAGTGCTGTTACTACTAGAGAATAGGGATGTCAGAGAGTGAGACGTGCAGAGGAAGAGGCTACGTCGGGCATACTTCGTTGCGCCGCTATGTTGCGAAATAAAGTAAACTGAATATAAACACAAAGTGAAATGACATCGAAGAATGTAACTAGTTTATATTAATGAAGTAAAAGTAAAACTAAGCGAAGTCTCTAAAAATTAAGTGACAGTGAAAATTAAGAGAAGCGGCGGTGGGAAGTGGGTGTGCACGAAGTAACAATATTATGGAGGATATCTCGCCATAGACCAGAGCATTTGGTGCATTAGAAGTGACTTCTGGGAGGGGACGATAAGGTTGTGCAAACATGGATGGGATCTCTAATGTTTCCAGATCAAATGTATCCCACTGTGCGCAAGCATACTCATAAGCCTCTGACTTTCCCGGGGTACCTGAAGTGTAGGCTCGTACAAGAGTACCTGGAGGTGAGACCTAGCTGAACAGTTCGTCCACGATAGGAAGAAACTTCTAGAAAACGCATTTCCACCTCCCAGCCGCAACGTGCCGAACAAAGGTCGTCTTGTCCTTAACTGACGATAAAGGAAATAATGGGTATAGGGAGTAGCGATATAAAAGTCGTGCTGGAAGTGGAATCACTACCTACCGGATGAAACCACAAAAAAGCATGGTTAGGTTAAAGTGGAGTGTCACCGGGAATTGAATACAGAACCTTCCGAAAGCGTGTCTCACAAGTTACTGCGAAAATTTATAAAGTAAATACTAATGAGAGTGCTTCAATTATTAACCAATTTGTTTGTTTGTTTTCTTCCTAAAACAGTCCCAGCAATGTACATTCGTACATTTTAATTTCCTTAAATGAATTAGTATCAATCAGTAATTTGTCTCGTGGCATTGCAAATGATAACATCATCATTACTGTTATAACAACACCTCACGTGTTCTCAGCCAAAATAAAGTCCCGAAATAGGCAGGAAGAGGCGCGCTCCTACAGGCATTTTTATTTTTATTTTCCTAATTTTGAGCCCCTAAAATATTTGTTTATTTATGGAAGTGCAGTATGATATAAATACGCACAAGAAACCTAATAATGAACAGGTATCTGTGGCTTAATACAAATTAATTATCTTTTGGAAATATCGAATATTAATTAAAAAAGCAACTGAGAATACCAACGGAGAATACCTCAGTAGTAAAAATAAGTATTAACGACGCTGACAGCTGCCATAATCACAACCGCGCCGCCGGTGTGCCGAATATCTCCTGCAGGATTTCTTTTACAGGCATTAAACCTGTTGACATGCGCACTTGAAAACTCTCGTTCTGGTGATGCTTGAAATCTCGAACTTGGGATCAGCATTCCAACATCTAACCAACTGAGCCACCCAAACCTAATAGAAAACACCAGGGAAATAAATACGGAAGTGGTGAAAATATCACTTTGTTTAGTATTACTTTATTACTTTTACTTTTTAGGGGAGAGTGTTTTAATTTCTCTCCTTTCTGTGTTTGTGCACAATAAACCAGTATTTTATAAAATATTTAACTTTAGGAAAATATAAAGTTAGTTCATTGAAACGCCTAACTCGTTTATCTTTTGTTAAAGACAAAACATCAAGTTTAAATGCAGATAGTACAGGTATTTCTTTTATAACTTCTAAAACCAGTACCTATTACATAAAATTTGCTTTAGTAAATTTCAGAAAAAAAAAATTGTTTGCTTTTGTGCATAAAACTGAAAGTTCCTCCGTTAAAAATTGCCTTTGAATAGCACAAATTCCACCGCCAAATTTCCTTTATTTTTATATAGTTTCTAAAACTTTTTTTTTTAATTTCTCCCTTGCTCACCAATGCTGGTGCTAGGAGTCTTTTGTGTTCCGTCAGAGCGAGGGAGCCGAAGTAGCTGAGATACCAGGGTTGAGGGGTCAGCCCAACACCTAAAAAACTATTCTTACGAAAGATAATTTTTCTATTTTCTATTAGTTAAGAGGAACCTTACAGAGATAAAGATCCTTAAGCATATTTTATTGTTACTAAATATAAATAGAATAGAGTAAGTGAATTGTTAGTAGATAGTTTAAGGACAGAACGTCATTTGCTGGCCTTACACTTCCATAGTCTTTCCATGGAATGGGAGAAACTATTGAATAGCGAGAGCAATTTGAAAAAATGCCAAAACTATTCAACACTTCGAACGTTAAGTTCAGAAATAGTTGATACCACAAAGATTTCTTTTGTGGGTGGGGGGACGAATGGCTTTTAGAGATTTAGAGGTTTTGTGTAGCAAACGTCTACCTGTGGAAACGTAGAGTCAGTCTGAGAAAATCAATGCCATAGCCTTTATTTGAACCACGGATCTTCTGGTCTCCGTCCAGCCGCTCTAACAATTGAGCTACTATGGCCAACGCGCCGATGTGACATTAAATTCTTCAACTGACTCGTGTTTGTCCCGGTAAACCACTAGGAGTTCTCATAAACACATGAGACAACTACCTTAATGACGACTTACAACATGTAAGTACTTTAAGGCCCGGGCTTAACAGTTAACCACTATTAGTTCAATTAATGGAAATTAATTGTTAGCCTACACACGGCCAGTGTGAAAGAACAATTAATATCCAAACGTCTACCTGGTGTACAAAATTGCATAACGTTTTTAAATTTTTTTCCTCTAACTGCAATTACCATATCGGCGGCCGTTCTCCTTTTTCTCCGTTTCTCTGTTCTCCGCACACATTCGTACTCTCATTCATACTTCCAGACTCTGGAGAAGATGAGGAATTATTTTGATCGGAGGAAAATCCCCACCCCTACCGCCGGGAACCGAACCCGGGACACCTTGCACGGCAGGTAGGTGCTCTACCGACTGAGAGCGGCCCACCGCATAACATTTTGTTTCATTGAAGAAGGCCTTAGCTATTCCCCCAAAATTCACTTTTTGTTCAAATATTTTAAATCTATCTATGGTATATTAATCAAAATTATTATAGAAACCTCAGAGAACATTTTTCAGAATTTAGAGCTGATGGCGTTTTATTGGTAGACTAAAAAATGACATATCAGTAAAAATTATGTATTAATTGAGTTATCGACACCCAAAGCGGAATCCAAGGAATCCTCCATGTTTTTAATCATCTCTCTACAACTTGGTTACAAGTATTCTCATTTAATAACATTCCGAACAAAGTTGAATATTTTAACACCATTTTTCCCCACGACTTTTACTCCTTGAAGAGTGTTTTGACACATAGGATTTATTTACAACAGTCTTTTTTGGCCTGGATGGAGTATGCATTGTTTAAATAATGATTTATATGCATAATTTGGTTCTATAACAAATATACTAGTATTGCGTTCTGTCCCTGACTATGGGCAAAGTAGACTGCAATACATATTTTCATGAAACCACAAGTAAACATTCATGTATTAACTTTTTGTGCTGTGCTTTTTTAAAAGAGAAAGTTATGTTGTTAGGAATGCTTTTAAATGTGTGTACTACTTACTCTTTCATAGAACGCCATACAGTTCTGCTCTGTATATTCGAATGCATAGAATCATGTTGGTAAAGAAATAGGTAATCACCTGTGCCATATCTATTATCTGAGTCTACTATTCCACTTGTCTAATGTGTATCTTACCCCACCCCACTTTTCCTTTGCTCCTGGGCCAGAAATACCAGTACGAGACGAAATCATTCAGGGCTTGATGTGGACTGTTGTTACGAAGCATGCCTCCCAGCCATTCAAGTGTTATAATTGTGTACTCCTGCTCGTCGACCTAACAAGTGATATGGATATTCTGCTAACAAAGCACTGTAGGAAGGCAAAGCATTTCGGTGCACACTGTACCTACCTTGCCTCTTTACATATTGGAGGTAAAAAAGTCAAAACGATTCTGGTGTTTTGTAAACTTTTGAAAAGGGCATGCTGGTATGCACGTATAGGTAACTTTAAGGAATTTTTCCCCAGGTGGTGGTATTTTTTAAGGATAATGTGACGTTTGTCCTCATAAAGTATCAATTAGAGAGATGCACCTCCATATGGTGGAACACCTGGTGATTGAAATGCAGTATCGGTTTTCCTAACGTGCGGTCGGTCGCTCGGTCGGTCGCAATCGCCCGCGACACAGTCCAGATTAAATCTGTGCGTAACATGACACCAAGGCAACCTTAAGGGGAGACATGACGGGACCGGCGCGGTGTCGAATGTCGGACCCTCGTCGTGTGTGGGTACCCGTTACACAGGTGACAGTCCCGGAACTTGTCCTGGTCCAGGACACCTCCCGTATGGCGTTTACACAAACACAAAATATTTGAAAATGTGGCACGGAATCCCTTGGCATTACCTGAGATTGATGTCTCACCTAATGCAGTACTCTAGGTATAGCTGATCTTATATCTCATATACTTTCTAAATAAGGAGTTCATATTATTATGCAGATGTCACCACAACACCATGGTATTCGTAATGACAAGAAATAATTAGTTTTTAACAGTTTCCATTTCAAAATAAAACGCACCAGTAAACAAGAAGACATTCTGAACAGAAGATGATATTGGGTATCCTTCCATTGCTGAATTAATGGAAAAAACATGAAGCTAAAATAAGAAAAAAATTGTGTGTTACATTCAATAACTTTCTCTATCCATTAACGTTTATTTTATGTACACATTTCAATCGAGATAAATGCTTGCAGAACTTGTTTCTTTCAGTATTTTTGCTATGGGTAAAAGAAGGGCACAGGACATCAAGACGATAGTCAAATGTTTATAATAATGCTGGTATTGAAATCCACTGTTCAATATTATAATAGATTCAGTTTTGAACAAATTAGATCTGAGGGGTAACATTGTATAGGTTAAAACAATGAGTTGCTTATGCACATGACATACTTTCGCTAGAACGAAAAAATAAGCAATAGAAACATTCCAAAGATTAAAGGAAGAGTTTCCCAGTTTTGATTATTGATAAATTTTCAAAAATATTTTTTTAATATGTTCGAAAGCACCAAATAAATTGTAAGATTTAATAATAAACAACAATGTAATAAAAATGGAAATTAATTGTTCTTTCACACTGACCGTGTATAGGCTAAAATATGGAAAGATAGAGTAGAGCCAGACTGAAAAATTCAATGCCATAGCCGGGATTTGAACCACGGATCTTCTGGTTGCCGTCCAGCCGCTCTAACCCTTGAGCTACTATGGCCAACGTGCCGACATGACATTAAATTCTCCAACTGACTCGTGTTTTCCCCAGTAAACCACTCAGAAGTTCTCATAAACACATGAAGCAACTACCATAATGACGACTTACAACATGTAAGTGCTTTAAGGCCCGGGCTTTATAGTTCGGACCACTATTATGTCAATTAATGGAAATTAATAGTGGTTAACTATAAAGCCTGGGCCTTCAAGTGCTTGCACGTTGTAAGTCGTCATTATGGTAGTTGCTTCATGTGTTTATGAGAACTTCTGAGTGGTTTACCGGGACAAACAGGAATCAGTTGGAGAATTTAATGTCATGTCGGCACGTTGGCCATAGTAGCTCAAGGGTTAGAACGGCTGGACGACAACTAGAAGATCCGTGGTTCAAATCCCGGCTATGGAACTGAATTTTTCAGTCTGACTCTACCATTCCATATCTTTCCAATGTAATAAAAGCTGTAAAATCATTTAAATATCCCGGGTCTGTTATAGCTTATAACAATTCAATAGAGGAAGAAGTCAAAGAGAGAGTGATCCCGGGTAATAAAGCATATTTTATGTATTAAAACGCCTATTTAAAAGCAAACTTATAACTATAAGTGTAAAACTCAGAATTTACAACACAATCATAAAACCAATAGTTACATATGGTCGTGAGACAAGGGCATTGAAAGAATTGTATATGCAAAAGTTAATGATATTTGAAAGAAAGATATTAAGAACAATTTTGGACCAATTAAAGACACAGGACAATGGTGAACCTTGAGAAATGAAGAGTTAAATAAAATAATAAAAAATAATTAATTTCATGAAAGCACTCAGACTTAGATGGGTCGGACATCTGTATAGAATATCAGATGAGAGAACAGTTAAAAATACACACATAGAAACCATGAGGATTAGGAATTGGATAAACTTGACAAAAGATCGCATCGAATGAAAAAAAAAAAATAGTAGAGAAGGCCAAAGCATCCAGCCAATGAAGTTGTAGTGAAAGTAGAAGGTACTGAAATCTTATATTCTTTAAATGAAACTGCTGAATGGTGACTACTTCATTGTTTAACTAACGTTCTCCAATTTGTGCTTAGACGATGAATGAAATGAGTGATATGGTGCTCAAGTTTGGGCCCAGTCTCCATAGAGCTTAGAGCTTCCCGGCGTTCATCTTAAAGGATAAGGGAAACCTCGAAGAAAAAAGCCTTATCCATATCACTTCCCTGATCGAGATTCGAAGTCGAGACCTCTTGATTGTGACAGACACGCTATAAAGGCAGGCATGTAAATTTTCATCCAATATTAGAATTTACCAGTTATACAAAGAATATTCCAAATGAAGAGGACTATAAATTGAAGATACATATTCCTTTTAAAATAATAAAATAAGAATACGCTCACTTTCTTCTCGGGCAGCCAGCCAAGTGAAAAGATGATTAGATATCAACGTTTCGGGAGTGTGCATCTCTCCCATCATCAGGATATTTATAAAATGTTATAACCATAAATGAAATACTGGATATAACACAACTATAAGCAAAGACAAAACACTATCAAAATTCGCATTATTGAACAAAAGACTGTTTTCAGTAAATTAAATGACAGGTCAGGAGATGGCGTGAGTATAGAAAGTTGTGTCAAAGAAACGTAAATACTTAACTTGATTGTCAAGTTCTATTGATCTTTGCTTCTTAATTCGACGGATTTCCATTTTAAGGCCGGTTTCCAAGAGGAACTGAACTGAAATCCAGCATCACGATTAAGCGTGCTCCTTTCAGAGGAAATCCCCAAAGCCTCCTTAATTCTCCGCTCCCAGTAACTGTTGCATTTTGCCAAGATGGCCGTCTCCCGCAAATTGGCTCTATGGTCGTCATCTGCCAGCCCAGACTTCTCAGGTTGCATTAAACGAATGCTCCGTTCATGTTCGATTATTCTAGTAGCGATGGTCCTTCCGGTTTGTCCTATATACGGTGTCCCAGATTCACAGGGAATGCGGTACACTCCCGGAACTTGGAAGTCCAGTTTGTCTTTCACTGGTCTCAACAGATGTTTAATCTTCGGAGGTGGCTTGTGGATGGTCCTGATGTTGTATTTGGCGAGAATTCTGCTGATTCTGTCGGATAGATTGCCGGTAAACGGGATGCAGGCTGTAGCGGTAGGCTTATCTGACGCTTGCTGTATTAAAGGTTTCCCTTTCCTAGCTTTGGTGATCGAGGCTTCAACGTCATATTCGGAGTAGCCGTTTTGACAGAAAGTGAGTCTCAGGTGCTGTAATTCCTGTTTTAAGTGGCTGGGATCAGAGATAGACAAAGCTGTGGGCCAGTGTATTGAGAACTCCTAGTCGTTGAGACTTATGATGGAAACTATGAGCGTTCAGATAGAGATCAGTGTGTGTAGGCTTGCGATATACAGCATGCCCCAGTTGATATCTAATCATCTTTTCACCTGGCTGGCTGCCCGAGAAGAAAGTGAACCTATTCCTTTTATTTTTCATTTAAATGTATTAAATATATTTCAATTGTTTTAATTCAATTATTCATAAATAAAAATGAACAAAATATTTCCATTATATTAATTATATAATGGGGAGATTATTTTGAAGATATTCTTGTATTTGTGGAAATAGTAAACAAATACAGAGTTTGGTGTTAAACTGATATTTATTTCTTTAGTTATGATGTTCTTTCTCTTACCAAAGACTTTCTAAAAGTTGTTTGTCTTGATATAGGCGATTCCAAAACCTAAGTTCTTCCGGTGAGTTTCTGTATCGAATTTTTGGGTGGAGTGAAATACTTTCTCTACCTAGAAAGTAAAAAATCTATGCTCATTTTGTGGATATATAGAAAGTAAAAGCCCATCAGGTGAAGATAAAACTCAACAGATTCAAAATGTATTGCCCTTATGACAATTCAGAAGTGCTTCAGCTTTGTTACAAAGCATTCAGTTAATAAACGAAATAATCCTACTGTGAAAACAGGTGAACATTAGGTACAACAATAAATCAGTGTACCTTTGTGTCAGAGCTCACAAATTGGCAGATAACCAATTTGGTATCCTACCAAAATTCTTCGAGCAGAAATCCTAAGTTGGACATAGTGATACTTTCTTTCTGGTTCCGGTTCCCATCAAAACTGACATTGTAACCAAAGCTATTGTTCATATGTAGATTGAAAGCTTATTGCATACATTTCATATTTTCAAATCATCATCTGGTGCTATTCAAACCAAAATATGTAGGTCGCCTATTTTCACACATCCTCGACCTATTAAAAATTTATTTGAATTCCTAATGATATTTCCGGTATGCCAAATGAACTATGAGTTGATAAAATATCCCTTCTTCACCATGACATTTGTTTCTTTGGTTAGGTTTCGAATGAGATTTTTAAAATTTCCAGCTGTTATTTTCTTTTAACCTCCAGGAAGTTCTAATTTTTAAATGAAGATGTCATTAATTAAACCTTATGTTCTTTTGAATTCATTTTAAGGATACATACTTGTGAAAAAGGGGCAGAAAAATGGATTTTGCTGTTATCAAACACTTATAATATTTTACTTTGCTTTTACGTACCTTCTACAATTGCATGACATTTTAAAGCATTTCTTACAGCTATTTAAATTTCAAACAGTTAGCCTAGATGTCTATAAAACGATATTTATTTTGCAACATTAAACTCAACAAATCATACAAGAGATAATCTAAGGAATCTTCTCATATAAATTAATTGCAAAGGAGCGGATAAATGAAGGAGCATCTTTATATCCACTAAATGTCTTTCAAATCCTATCAAAGTCTAAACGTGTTATTTTATATTTAATATTTATAAATTTTATTTTCTCAATTTTTCATTTGTCAGTACACTCTCATTTTAGAATTGTTCCACTCGATGTAATTTTCGGTATAAATGAATTAAACATCATGTACCTTCTTATTTATAACAAGATAAAAACAATGAGAATAATTTTATAAACATACTTAGTTTTGACATCATTAATTAGTGCGTTATTATTCACTCCTACTGTGTAAATTTTAAGGACAAATTTTAATTCTCATAATATTTATTTTCTCCCAAACTGATAAAATATTTTAAGATTCATTCTACAACTTGTATGTGTACTATTAACTTTAATTATAAAAATTTATAGTTCCAATAATTAATTGCATTGTATGGCACAATTTATACCTATACGTGGAATTTGTTATATAGGTTAAATATTAACCCCCGATTACTCTACTAAGTTTTCAAACGAATAATTCGAAATTGCAGATTTTGGAAACTTACAGCTGGGTATTCTGAAGTAAAATAACAAAATATGTGCTCATAGAAACTTGTTTTCCTAACTTAAGGATTTTCACATCGTGAGTTACTTAGAAGCTAAGAAGAATAGTAAATACAATGCTACTTTCCGAGAGAGAGATAACAATAAAGCATATAAATTAATTTTTAATAAAATGTTTAGTATCGAAGTCTTAAAATTTGTGAACTACAATATTTCCATATAAGCGAAACCTTGTGCAATCCCTTAATTTGGATAATCACTTGTTCCGAAATAATATTTTGTTGGTTGTACATTTGGTTTCGTTGATGTGTCCTCACTGCAGAGAATAAAAAAGCATCACTATTCTGTCCGAGATTATTTCTTAATATTTATTTCGATTAGTCATAAATTAAAATAATAACTATTTCGTACGTTAAAGACATTGTCAATTATCAGGACCATATCAGTGCTGTTGTGTGCCAGAATTTTGTCCTGTAGGAGTTTTTTTTTTTTAATGCTAGTAAATCTACTGACGTGTGCTGTCGCTTTTAAACATACCTACTTGAAGAACCATCGGTCTGAGATGGATTTGAACCCTCGACCTTATGGACGGTATCACTAGTTAGAAATTAAAATACAGCAAGAATGCATGATAGAACGCACCGCAAATTAAAGGTATTGCTTTTCCCTAGTAATTACAGTTATAGTTTTGTAGAACATTTACCGAGTTATAAATAAAGGTGGCAATAGGCATCCTGTTGCTAGTGCGGAACCCCAAAGTGAACAGTATGACAACGCATCAGTTAAACAACGGAAGACAAGTACCACGTATGTCTTGTTGAATATTGAAACTTGAAGAGATGTATAAAATAGGGATGAATTCATAAACGATGCAATTTTTAACATTTGGAGTCTTGAAAGATTTTCAAAATTAAAAGTTAGGGTTTCTGTGCATATGAAATGCATTAAAATAAGCTGCACTAGCTTCTAGCACCTGCTAAAGATTTTCTAGAACTGACATCACAGATCTGTCATCTGTCGTCTTCGGATTCCTACTGGAGATTTTGAGATGCTTCGTACCATTGTGGCTCAACGTGACAAGCTGTACTTTTGTTATGCAAAATTAGTCAAAACAGTCTTTTATGGTCAACACGACAGCCATGATACAAGGCATACCAGCTCTTAGTATTTACAGTCCTCCAGTTAATCCTGCATTTTGTAGCAATTTGTATCATTGACATTAAAGGCTAGTTTAAAGCTTGTGGAGAGAACGTTCACTGTATTTTCATTAGCTAGTCTGGAATTGCAGACGTCACTCTTCAACTTGAGACTCTGTATAGATAAGTTTAGTAGGTACATCTGCTGAGTAATGGAATTGAGAAAGGATGCTATTATACCTTTAGATCAGGTTTGTATACAAAAATAGGACATTTCCATGTTACCAATTTTTAGTTGAATGTGTTTATAAAAAATAACGAAACAAATTTGTGGCTACAGTGCTGCAGCCATTCCTTACTAGTTATTGTTGGAGTGATGATGTCTTTATTATTGAGCTCAATCTTTGTAGTCCAATTCTCTTTAATAATGATGATGATAATTATTACAAAACTTTCTCGCATTACGTTGCTCATAGGCATCAAAACTCGCTTCATTTCCGTGAGTGACAGAATTCGTGTTCAACATTAAAGCTGTACATACTCACAAGTCACGATTGTGCTTTCTCTCCCCTATTCACAAAACTCTCAGATAGTGTTGTCTTTCGATGCAGAGTTACTTTTACGAGGCCCCGTTTGGGCAGGGGATTCACCGGAGTGGAATGGTTAAAGAAGAATTCGGAATGAAATTTTATCAGTGGTTCAAATACACAAAGAAGGGGTTAGTGTGATGAAAACTTTTGATGCGAGGAAAGGAAAATGAAACAATTGAATTTCCCCTATTGGTTCACAAAGAGCCCGTTTACGACGCTGCATGTAATCTCTGCGGAAGGCTGTGATATGGTCCCTTAAAAGCAGAGCGGGGTTTGCCGTCATTGAGTATTCCAAAGGGCGAACGGGAAGTTAATGTGGGAGACTCGAGTGTAGTGGGGGAAGGGGACATGTAGTTAGTACTTGCAGCCCTAAAGTGCTCCTCGGGGACATCTCCAGCCCCCATCGCTCGTTCACAACTCAAATGCACCACGTGTATCACCCCCACAGAAGAAAAAAAAAAGTGCCAATAACATTTCTAAAACGAAAACGATATGCTGTTTTCACAAAAATCAGACAAATGTTTACAAATGTCACACAATCTACAACATTATTATGAATCTGAATTAAAAGTAGAATCCAAGTTACTGTGACTTATGAATGAATTGAGGCACAGGGAACTCAGAGAACTCAGAATTTCCATTACGAAGTATTACTTGCAAACGTGTAAAGAGTAAATTATGTTGGCAATACTAGATAAAAACTGAATAACGCAGAGCATCAGAATTACCTATAGGTACTTTATGCTTTGGCCCTTATATAACTGAATATCAGGAAAACTGGTGAGACAGCTTCTTATGACTTTTCTTTCCGTTGGCGAACAGTACTTGTGCTATTATTATAGGTAGGTGATAGGAAAAGTAAGAGAGACAGTAATTTGACGTAATTTTTGGGAATCTGTGACTGAAAATCGTTCTTTAGCTAATGACATGACACGATCTGAAATTCTAATTTGGATTACTATTTCGCAAAAACATATATAAGCTTTAATTATATCTGTTCTTATACTGTAGTCAAGAGTTACTATACTTTCTGAAAACATATTTTGAATTTATATGCATCGCCCTTATATTTTCAGATTAGTTTGTTTAAATCATATCTTCAAGGGCCTCTTTGAAAAAAAAATAAATACATAAATAAATAAAAATAAAGCGACACAGCAGGAGCATCTCTTATTTTAGAAACATTCATAATGGCGGTATAAAATGATTAAACCGGAATTACTTTTGTTATATTGCTTAAAAGTATTTGTGGTAAACATTTAGTCACAAGAATATCAGGTAGCAAGCAGGGAGGCTAAAGAAAATTGCGTCAGATTTATATAGAGGTAAAATAAAAAAAAAAAGGATCGTAATGATCCTAAGATATAGTATATTAATCTTTAGAAATATGTGTAGTATTAAATAAAATAAGTATGCCATTACAAATAGGTATAAGTTAATTAACAAGATTTTGAATGGTTCTGTGAAGTTTCAGTTTTGCATTCAATAGTGCTCAATTAGTTTTCCATAATATGTAGTTATTTATATGGAAAAATGAAATGCACATCGTGCTATCTTTATTCATGCTATACAAATCTAAACAAAGGAGAATCAGAAAGGAGATAAGGAACAACAAACGAAGAGGAGGAACAGAAAATACTTCTTGAGATTAATTAATGAAATACAGCGTGCTCCTGTTTCACAATCGTGCTATAGAAAATGTCCATTCTCTTGGTGAACTACTGAATTCATAAATAAAGGGTCCTTCAACATGAGTACCCTAACTTGAACATGTGATAGTTCCGTTGTTATTGAGTTACAGCAGTCATTTTTTCATGTCTTACAGTTGTTATTTACAATTAGCCATGAAACATTTCAGCATTCAGCAACGCGGAGAAATTGTGAACATTTATTATCAAAATGGATCATCTGTTCTCCAAACTTTCCGTGTATTGCGTAATACCGACTCTTACAAGGGACTATTTTTTATCTCAATTGTATAGTATGGATCTCAGAAACATCTGGTTTCAGCAAGATGGTGCCACATGCCATACTGCTCTCAAACAAATCGATCTTTTTAAACAGAAGTTTCATCACTTTCCGTGGTGGCGAGGCTAAATGGCCCCGAAATCTTGTGATTTAACGCGTTGGATTACTTTTTGAGGTGTTATGTTAAATCTCAAATTTATGCCAACAAGCCAGAAACAGCGAATGATCATATAAATATCACGCATGTTTTTCGTGCAGTTGGACCTGATTACGTTCTTCTCACAATGAAAACTGGTCAACCGCATAGTACAACCCAACGATATAAGGTCATAAACCGAACAATAGAATTTGGTTTTGTCTCTTGCTACTAGAACAAATGTTTATATTTGTAGAGTATTTAGCAGCTGTTGAAGCAGTATGAAGGCAAGCATTTTATCTCCTCGATAATTAATTGTGTTTAAGATTAACTCTACCTCCTATTTGGATAGAATTTGCACGTAGTTATAACGTATCCTAACTGTATGCAATGCAATGGATAATAGATTACATAGAGCTATTGTGATATCACCTCCCAGGAGAAATAAATAAATTGACAGAGTACTACAAGCCGCAGGTCACAGAGACGCACGGAAGTCTAACAGTTGTAAGACCCGCTCTATTACTGAAGCTGCCTATAGGCAGCGATGAACGACTCGTAGATCTAGCAGCCCTCTAGCGTGCACGGGGAGCACTCTTTACCGTGAGAAAGCATCCGAGCCATCTATTCGGCACCACCATGCACCGCGAAATCTAGAGGCATACCTGAAAGATGAGAAGGAAACGGAGTGTACAGGAAATGAGGGAAAGAAAGTTGCGATAGATAAGGAAATATCTCTTCATTTCCTTTCCGACTGAGGAAAACCACGAACAATCCAACTGGGTGATCGACGAAATCGAACCTCGAGCCTCACTACGTTGGTTGAAGAGTTACGCTCCATTTCCCTATTGTATTGTATTTAACACCTTATTAAGAATATTTAGTTGTTCACTAAAATTTTAGATGGAAGAACACTACCCTAAAGATATTTTCAAAATAATAATTTATGAAGAACTAGATGAAAGTTTAAAAAACGCAATAAAGGTAATATTTCGGTTTCATCAGATATGTTTTCTTGATTTTATACTACGCTGCTTTATTAGCAACAGACCTTCGAAACTGGTAAATTAATTTTGTTAATGCAATGCTGTTTCAGATTATAATAGGTGCAGTAGCAGTAGAAAGTCTTCGTTTGTTAATAATGGGAACGACCTCGATTGTCTCATTGAAATAGTTGAGAGCCAACAAGCAAATTTAGTAACTGAAGCTCGCGCAGAAAAAGCCTTCATTTACATGCATGTCGCTTTCAAAATGAAGAGTTACTGATGCTAATACATGCAATTAATTCCTTACTGTACAACACAATTTGATAAAATAGTACTTATTTTATCATTTGCTATAAGATAATTATGTGTTTAGACAACTATCTGTCACAGTACCTGTCCTATGGATACGCCACTTGACAAGGACATCATGTGGGAATCAAGCAAGAAGTACTGACTATACTTGTGTCTATATTTAATTTGCATCTGAGCAAAATGATGCATTATGCAAAGTGCAAATTGCTGTACGAGTAGATATGCCTGTTAACAATAATATATCCTTTTTCACTCTTTGTAAAACGGGAGGATAACATGCTTAGTAGCAAGTCGTAGAAGCCCTGGATACCCAATTCTTCGGGTCTATTGTTACCATCACATGCAATAGGTGCAACATTTTTCCTACTACAGCACTCCATTGTTTGTGCACAATTTACATTGGTCGTATACGACAACTTCCATTTGTACGAGGGCTGTCCAATAAAGAATGATCATTATTTTCTTGCGATCATAATTTTCCGCACTAAAAGTCAAAGTTATTATATTCCGTTAGCTTAATGTGAAACAAACACGCCGTAGTGGTTTCATTGTTGGTACTCCAGGTTCCCGCCTGTGAGAACCAGGCAATTTCAGACATGTTCAGTATCGTCTACCGCTGTAATGGCGGTAACATGCGAGGAACAATATGCGGCTTTGAAATTCTGCTTTCGTCTCAACAAATCTTCAATTAAGGCCTATAGAATGTTACAGGAGGCCTATGGAGAGTCTGTTCTTCCCTATAGCACAGCTCGAAGGTGGTTTAAAATGTTTAAAGAGGGGAGACAATCAATTTCAAAGGAAGGTGGACCCAGTGCTTCAGTTACTGCTCTTATGGAAGAAAACATCAACACTGCTGCTGCCACTGTGAGGTTCGACGAATTACCTTAAGATCACTTTCTGAAATACTGAACATTTCCGTGGGTGCCACCCACACGTTGGTGACAGAAACATTACACATGAGACGTGTTTGTGCGCGATGGGTTCAAAGATGGCCGCATATTGTCAGTGTTGTTGCTAAATATCTTGCAAAAATCAACGTGAAGTGCATCCCCCATCCTCCCTATAGTCCAGATTTAGCCTCATTTGATTTTCTTCTATTTTCTAACTTGAATAAACGCCTTCGTGGAAGGTATTATCCATCATCAGAAGCAGTGGTGAAGGCTGCGGAGGCGATTTTGAAGGATCTCCCAAAAATTAGTTTCCAGCATGTCTTTGAAGACTGGCAGAAACGCTGGGACAAGTTCATCGCATTCAGGGGAGACTATTTTGAGAACGACCATCAAAATTATGAGGATGAGTAAATGTACGTTGTGAAAAAAAGATCATTTTTTATTGAACAGCCCTCGTATATTTCAACGCTTCTTGATAATCTTACATACTCATCAAGAAAAAGAGTTGTTATACCGATTCCCCAGCCACTTCACTTATGATACATTTCTCAAAGAGCATTAGTCTTCAACAAGCATTTATATCAGGAATTGATAAGAAAATTCCAAATGCAAATCACCCATTAATGTTGCTAAATGCTCTGGTGAACTGTGTTCAGATATAGGTCTGTTTGAGTGATGAGCTATGACTGTCCATAATCGAATAATTGATAGCAACATTGTACACAAACGCTACCAGTTTAAGTGTAACCATATTCCCATTAAGAAATTGAAATCTACCTTCTACTATGTCCCACATATCTTGTATGTAGTCCATTGTCAAAGCGTCACTGAACGTTTGCAGGTGGTAAACATCCTAGCTTATATACTGAAGGTTTACAAATTCTACCCTTCAAGTATTGGTTGTCTCTTGATATTATTAAGTTATTGTCCAGAGAGTACCTACTTAGAGGAACCCCAAGCTATAGGAAATATCAGCAATGGTTATTTTGTGCTAGAAGCAGAATTAGTGAATCCAGCAGAAATGCATCAAGAAAAGTGCATGAATAGAGATTAGCTCTAAAGGATAAATCAACCAAAGGGGGACAATGGTTAAACGTCTAGAGAAGTCTCTCTGTGACATTCTCTCAAAGTTGTGGGATGCACCAAACGTTTCCCACTTCAGCGTTTGGTTCGGAAGTTGTCAGTTCTTAGTAATCTTAAATGTCAACGCTCGCTCTTGTACTGTTCTATTGAGACGTTGACACTTCTCCAGATTGTTGCCCTTTTATAAACAACCATCCTGCTCATATTACGTATCTGTGATTGTTACTATAGGATATAATTATGCTGTATTCTAGTATTACCTATCGTTTAACTTTGAGTAGAATGATACTTTGCATCACATGTACCAAAAATTTGAACTTGCGAAAGGCAAGATATTTTGAAAGCATTTTCAGAGGAACGGAGCTCTAGCCACAATGAAAGAAAATGGTTCACATAAGTGAAGTCATACTTATAAGTACCTAAATTAGGTACTTGTTGCAAGTGATCCTGTAAATCGAGACTGAAGACAAGTATCTAGTTATTAAAGTAACGTAGGGTCAGCATATGATCAACCTTTCTTATGTTTCTTCTTGACCGAATTACAACTGCGGCTCTCTAATTGTACACACTCTAGAAATTTGTTTTAAATAATTATATAGAAAATAAATTGCTTCAGATGTGAGCTCTATGCATACCTACGTTCTATGGAATGTGAATGAAATAAGAGAGGATAACTGAAGCTGGGGCGAGTGGTGGTTTTCTATTTAGCAAAGCTTATCCATAAACGACATTGTTTCTTAAACAATAGGTAATAAATTCGCATACATTTGACCTTTTATTACTTTCTCTGCTAATGACACTATGTATTGTGAGTTGGGGCACGCTATGGAGAGCTATATCTCCACTCAGGCGTGCATACAGTTAACATCTTTGATAGTTTTGAAAATAATGTTTGAACTGAGAGGTTAAATCTCTACTTAGGTGATACTCTGCATATTAAGACAAGAGAAGGTAGCATGAAATTGCTACGAAGGTGAGGATTGGGAATTAATACAAGGATTAGTCAGTAATCTATGGATGATAGTTGAGCTTCGTGACTGGACACCCTCGAGAGTAAGGAAAGAGCTAATGTAGGGAGATGTGATGTCTTACCTTTGTGAGGCACATCTTCCGAAGAGAGCCCCATGGAATGGTGGGCTGTGGGCGGCCATGGCGCCGTGGCCGTACCCAGCTGGTGATGCCCCTGTGCCGGCAGAATGGTGGCGGCAGACAGAGGGCGGCTACCCTGGAGCATCAACTCCACCCCTCCGACCTGCAGCCTCTCGCTCCAACCCCTGATCTGCAACAGTCAACCAAAGTTACGTTGAGGTGAACCGTCGCAACATCTGCCTCGGGCTCATTGGAACTCAAAGGGGAGAGGTTGGGCTTTCCACAATTTAAATTTCACTCTCCCCTTCTAAATGCCATACACACACCAGCAATTCAAATAAAATCTTGGGTAATTCCACCATTGTACTTGAAGCTCATATTTCAAAACAGGATGTATGACAATGGACCTTCGTGTTAGGCAATCATCTCGAGGTGAAGAATACAACAAACCTGTGTTTAAAAAGTGATACAAGCTGTGGGAATGCAACACAGCGAAGTCGGAACGTCTTAACAATGGTCCTTAATCTGAGGTTTCCAAACCATTAAAAACTAAATATACCTACTTCCTGCAAAGTTTGACGAAATCAATAAGGGTGACTAGTTGGTTTAAATTATACCTACTTGCTACAATTTAACTTTTGGGGCAGCCATATCTCCTAATTTTGGTTTTCAAGGGATTTAATTTATTCAGTTATAGTAGTAATGAATAAAATTCACTGAAATGCTCCATGTTCTGATTCAAGAATATTATTAAAAATTAAATGTTGTGGCATAGATTATATTGCAGAGTGCAAGAAGTTTCTTCTGATCAACCAGAAGTAACAAGTGTTTGGATGTCTGAGCGTTAAACTTTATATTCATGGATTACCAAAAGTCTGGACGGAGATACTCTAATACTAGAGATAGGTATAATCTCTTACCAAAATAGGAGTTAATTGAATTACATTCAAGAATTTTGGTTCATGGCTGGACAGGAAACATTAATTTACCTTATTTGCTTGTAGAAAATGCCTTAATGAGGTCATTTTCTCAACTTTAAATTAGCCCTTTATAGTTTTTCATGTCAATTGTTAATAACCCCAAACCCCACATATTATTGCTTCAGTATTACTCTAGTGGTTATCATTCTACATTGCATTTGCGTAGTTGTCTGATAAAATATTGTGCGCCAGAATATACATTGTCATTATCTTACGTATCGAGATGCTAGTGTAAATGTTCAAAATGTGCTACATTGCACTGTGGGCAGTGTTAATAACGACGACGCAGATTTTCTAACATATTCAGGAACACAGGCTGCTGCAGTCCCGAAGAACGAGACGACCTTCTGACGTAATGCAGACACACTTTAGGTGGATCTGGTCAATTGAAAACTTTCTCCTTTAACATTCACCACGCGTAAGCATCAGGTGGTGTGAGATCGGAGGAATGTGATGGGTAGGGGATCTCAGCCCAGCGGGAAAGTACTCGTCTTCGAAAGGTTTCTTGCAGCATAGCCATAGACTGACGAGTGGTGTGGCAGATCACCCCATCTTGTTGGAACCACTGTCCATTCATCTGCATATTCCTGGCATGACAAAACCCTCTTATATCCTGAATGAATGTCTCGATCATGATACTGAAATTAAAGGATTGCAATAAGTAAAGAATCATGATGGATTTCAAAGGAATGTTGGTTCTTTGTTACAACGCGTGCAGGTGTAGTTGAGTCGAATAACAGTTGGGGTGACTAGTTGTTTTAACAAAAGAAACGTAAGAAACAGTGTCCTTAGCAGATTTCTAAAGGGTAGTACTTGACTTTGTTGAATAAGGCATTCTTCGGACCCTTAATAATTGCAAGAGCATAATCACAATGGACAAAAATAGTTACAAAGTGAAACTTTGTGTGAAAAGAGGGCTTCCAGAAAGTGAAAGTCACATGTACACCCACGCGCAGCTGTGAGGACAGTTCGTGGCTGGGAGCCGATTAGGGCAGTCCTCTTCTTCTGTCTTGGTCGAGGGCAGACCAGAAGTGATGAGAGAAGATATTTGTCGGTTCATATGTACGTGAAGAAAGAATTAAGTTTATCGAGTAATAAGCATTCCACCTTCAGTCTCTCTGAACAATGATATATTGGTAACCCTTGGTCGGCAACTTCAAGTTTGATGTTCTGGTAAAAAGAAGCAGTCATTAAACCAGTTTGAAACCGGCATTCCAGTGTCATTAAAACTATCCTTTTCATACATGCTCACGCATACCCTGTGAGAAACCTCATTGCTTTACCCTGAGCTAAACATTATTGTATCAAATTGTAGCGGAAAGTGGAATCGTGCGACACCCATTCTATATTGCTTCAAACTGTCGCCTCAACGTGGAACACTTTGTTCTCTAACTTATTTGCTACAATCACCATGATCGACCAGCCTTGATAACCGTTTCCGTACCAGCGAAAATAACACTCCACTATAAACACTTTTTCCTCCCTCGCGAGACCCAGTCACTTCCAATCATAGAGCACAAGTCCAAGTCCAAGTCCAAGTCGAATACTGACAGGCTGTTAACAGCCAGAAGGTTTTTGCTGCGTACCCACCCAGGTTTTGGGTCTGTCCACAGGTTGATAATTTAGATTGTTACAGGATGATGTGGGATTTTTTGATGTGGAAGGTAGCTTTTTGCTCCTCTTTGATTTTGTACAGGATGCCAAACCGCTTTTTTATTTACACCCTGGTGTTTTATACTGCTAAAGTGGGGTAAATTTCTTGTAGCCAAACAGCTCATTTGGAGATTTGAAATTTAGCTTATGCTGCTGTATGGATTAACTCCTTTGTTACCTCGGGTGCCCGCAAGCCATACGGGGTACCCGGTAAAGCCTGAAGCGGCGTCTCGCAGCGTCGTAATCTCCTAGAGACCGAACCAGGGCGTTTCTATGAGCTGGATAGAGCACAACGTTCTTTACACAACTATTTATCAGTCAGACGCTCAGGCGTGCGCATGCGAACTGCGCGAAAACGAGTACTGTATATTTTGATGCATACCGTATTTCCAATCATTAATTATATATAGCCTTTTGTATTGTGATTTTCTAAATGCCTTGCAATTAAGCGACGTTTTTATGTCTGACAACTCAAAAGTAACGCGACAGGTAGATATTCCTCTCGATGGTTCGGCTCTCTCAAGTTAATATGTAATATCTTTTTCATCTCTGCTGATTTTATCCATTTGTTGTTCCGACGAGAATCCAATTGTCTTCCAGTCGTCTATGGATGGAAAGAGTCGTCTTCTTTCTCCAAATATGCTTAGGGAAGAACCTACATTTCAAAAGAAATTCTTTGTTTGATGTCTACTTCTTTTGTTACTCGATTTGTTTACTGCAATATTTTACTCGGGAATAACTTTTTAATATAGGAATGTAGCGCTGAGAAAATGTGTGTGTGTGTATGTGTGTGTGTGTGTGTGTGTGTGTGTGTGTGTGTGTGTGTGTGTGTGTGTGTGTGTGTGTGTGTGTGTGTGTGTGTGTGTGTGTGTGTGTGTGTGTGTGTGTGTGTGTGTGTGTGTGTCTAATGCTCAGGAATTGACAACCGAGCCATTCTCCTTGTAGCCTCCCAGAACTTGGTGACAATGTCAGGGCACGTCTTCAAAGTTTGGCGTGATTCTGCATGTTCCATATTGATAATTTCTTCTCTGGTACACAGTGGGCAGTATAGTGAGCTTGAAACTACAATCCTATAAAGATGGTTATTGAGACAGTCATGTCCAGTACGAAAGATGGCAACAGTTGATTTTCATGGTAGTTTGGAATTATTTTAGGGTTATGTGCAATTTGTAGCCATTTTGAGTTCTTTTCTTGTGTAATTATATGTTTTATACCTATTTTTCTTTCAACAATGCGTTTAATTAATTCATAAGAAAATTTTATACTAGATTTTTGTTTAATTTTGGTTCCTTTCTTTGCCAAAAAGTCTGCCTTTTCATTTCCCTCTACCCATAATGAGATGGAATCCATTGTAATACAATTTTTTCCCTAGTTTAAACATTTTTTTAATCATCTTTTGTACTTTTTAACTTTTTACCATTTTAGGGAGTGTTACTATTGCTTAGCAGTCTTTGAGTCTGAAGGAATAACTATATTTTTGCATTTATGTAGCCAAGGAAATATGTTTTGCAGTGATAAATAAACAGCTTCTATTTCTCCATCAAAATTTGTGGTATTTCTTCCTACATTTCTATAAAAGGAAAATAACTGGCATACGCTGCTGAGAAAATGTTGAGAGTATTTTGTAAAATCTGAAATAAAATTTAGTATCATATGAATCCAAATAAAACATTCAATGGAAATGCAGTTTGATTTTACAGTGTATTGGTCATGTCACCACACAACGTCTAAGCCTAATGTGTTTTCCTATTTCCATTCTATCTACAAAGACATTTATACAAATGTCTACTTTGATTAAGATGAAGTAGATAATAGAATAAGAGTTGTACACATCAAAGCAACATACGCAGAGCGAGTTTGTTTTAAAATATTTAACTGTCACTGTAGTGCCATCTGTACTTCTACACAAAAAGTGCCCGCCTCGGTAGCGTGGTGGTAGCGTGTCTGCCTCACGTTCAAGAGGTCCGAGTTCGAATCTCGGTCAGGGTGGATAAGATTTTTTCCGGGTTTTTCCTTATCCTGAAAGACGAATGTCGGTTAACTCTAAGCTCTATGGACCCTGGGCTCATTTGAGTATCAATTCACCCATTCCATCCATCGTCCGATTGGACTTAACGCTGGAGGACGTAAATTGCAAACAGAAAAAAAAAATCTACACAAAAAGTATATTGAAGCCATTCTAGAGTACATTAGTATGATTATTAAGAGATGGAAAAACAAGTTTTATGCAGAACATTGCACCATATTTGTTATTTTAGGTGATAATTTAAGAAGTAATGTAAATGGTTTCATCGCTGAATAAGCGTATTGAAAAAATCATTGGGAAGTAATGAGTGAACGTTCCTGAGGTCAGGAGTTTGTGTTGAAGTGGTGCTGAAGCAAATTAGCGTCGTGTGTGAGGCAAGTTGTGAACAGTTCCTGAAGATGTACCCCACCTTTGCTCCCCTGATTGTGGGTTAATTGACGTGCTGTTACCGAGAAGGAAGGCAGAATGCGGGGGTGATTGACAGCTGAAAGATATGGGCCCCGAGAGCAAATTGCCAGCAGGGAGGAAAGCCTATAGTCTTCGCATGATTAGCTCTGCCTGTCGAAACAGTTGCCGCTCTTGAGAAAGTATGGCAGCTGCAGGGTAGATCTGATAGCATCAGTCTGCACACAAATTTATTGCGCAACTACATTCTTTCTGTCATATCAAACACATTCTTGTAACATTTCCACGACCGTAATACAACACTTGCATGAAACATCTACATATACAGAAATGCATGACAATATCTCTGAAACAAAATTTGCTTAGTAATAATAGTAATAATACATATAGAAAATAGAAGGTAAACATTGTTAGAAAAATGTTAGGTACAGAAGTCGTAGGTGAAGAATACAGATTTAAAAGTAAAAAGTAAATGAAAAATATACATACATAGCGATTTTAGATGATTAACTTCAAAATGAATCACAAAGTATGAAATTTTACGAAAATACAAGTAAAGCATAAGTAGACACTATGAAATGGATTGGTGAAGTAAAAAATGATTTAAAATTGGTAGGAAGCACTCAAGACGATATATTAGAATGAAGGTGCAGTTGACCTAGGGGACAAACCGAAGTAAAAGACTGGAACAACGTGGACAGAAGAGAGAAAGAAAGCCCACAGTCAAAGAATGAGAGAACTTTGGATACATAGAAGAGCTAAGCAATGTCTCTAAGTACCTTGCGCATCTTACATGGACTATTGGCACACAAAAAAGTAATAATAGTGACCAGTTTTCAGTATAAATGTAGCTTTCAGGGATGCGAACTCAGTGCCATTTAATTAAAATAGGAGCCCAAAGAGTCACTAAAAATGTTTCATATTCATGGTATCATTTTTTTAGACAAAAAATTTACTCTCTCAAGTGCTATTCAGTGTCGTTTAATTGAATATAGCCTAGAAGCCGAAAATAATTTAAAGTATTTCACGTTCATGGTATCGATATGTTTAAAAGCTCCTCTCCTCCAAAAACTGATTTTTCAATATTTTAACCATATTTTTCCCCACTCGTAATTCTGTTTTATTTAAATCGTAAAGCCCCTCCGCTTTCCTACATCTGTAGTATTTAGAGGAAGTGCCTGCTGTATTTTGTCTAAAATTTGATATCGAAAACCAACTTCAAATATATTTCGATGTCTGCTGAACCAAAAAGGGGACAATATAGAAAAATCAACTGCAAATATATTTCGATATCTCCTGAACCAAAACATGGGACAGTATATAAAAAGGTTTCCACTCGCGAGTGTTTTAGAGAGAGACAGAGACAGGGCAGAGGAGATGCTGCCCTGAATGCAACAAAATATTGTTCCTTAATTTGAATTTCTTTCTAGGTAAACTGTATAATTAATAATAAAACGATGGTATGAAAATAATTGTTAATGAATGCATAACTTGTGTTTGTGAATTTTTAGTTGGGTAGAGAACTGCACCAATTCATATTTTCTGTTTAATCTATTTGTTTTAATGTGACATTCGGGAACATTAAATTCCATTACATTATTTTCTCTATACCTTAGGCTATACGAACTATTCTATTCGAACACATAATTCGATATCGACATTTCAAAAGGAATAAATGTTTTGAAGTTCACGACTTCCCCTAGGTATAGGAAAAAATTTGTATTCCATAACACATTTTTGAATGAGTTTATGAGAAACAAGGAACTGTTATTTAGAATTTCAAGGTGCTCTGTTTAAAATATGACAACATTGATGCAACATGAATGTCTCGGAAATGGCTAATAACACAATAAATTCTATTTAGCACGCATTTTATAGCTTATGGAAATAATCTGTTTTTGTAGTATACCACTGTTTCAATTCATAAAACTTAACGAGAAAATCACTGTACTAGATACCATTAATAACAAATGCAAGATACCCATAGTTTTATTTATGACCCAATATCTAAAATATTATAGTACTTTCGATTTAAAAAAATACAGGAAAGGGATATTTAATTCATTTCAGAGAAATTTAAGCCAGGGAATTAATTCCTTTTAGACAAAATAAACAACACGAGAACTAACAGAATTGCTTTGAAATATGCACACTTGGCAACAGAACTTATTTAACCAATATAGCTAATAAATTTAAGTGTACCATAATTATTAATTTAGGTGTGTCATAGGGCTTTGTCCCTGCTGTAGCAGGACAAACAAGCAGAACAAGCAAGACTTGTTTCATATTCTCATTCTTCTTCTGAAACCTTTAGTCATTGCTCCATTCTAAATATAGATTACAAGTCTATTATTTTACAAAATTATTCAGCTATCTTTACAAATGATTTACTCACCCCTACTGTAAACTATATCATGATATAGATTCAGCACGTCTCTTAAATATTTAACTGCTAAAACTAATAATGTATACTTTAACAAAGCTCCAAATGATTCCATTTGTATTGTCAATACAGAGTTTTGATATTCTTCAAATATTATGAAAATGTTTTGTGAAATTTCATACACAACTAATCACAGAAACATTAAACAAAACTTTCAGAGAGGGCTTTTCGGAAGATAAATCTATCACGGGTATAATTTTATACACCAGACATTTTGGAATAAGTCTTTACAATAACTTGACAGTACAGCACCGCACAAATAAATTTTACGTACTCAGAAATTCAACAAAGATAAAGGAAAAATAAATAATTTGTAATATCTAACTAGGCGCAGTTTTTATTAGAATTTATAATAATGTAGCATAGGTAAATATATATCTTACGGAATACCCCGTGGGTATGAGTTTCTTCTCCTTTAGGAAATATCTATAGATTGTTATGAATGCTGTCATTTGGCAGTGTTCCAGTATTTTGTGCCATTTACATGCGAGTAGATCTACGGACATGGGGCTGTCGCGTTTAAACTCACTTAGAAACCGTTGATCTGAGCTGAGTTTGAACCTGTAACCTTGGAAACACTATGCCAGTGCTTAACAACTGAATCACCCATAGGGATTCAATAGGGATTGCTAGTGAATGTGTTGAAGAGTGCTGTTTTCCAAGACACTTGCGAGGATTGCTATGGCGTGCGAGAGGATGGTGAAGTTTTACTTGGCACCCCAGTCCGGAAATAGAGGCAACGTCGTGCTATTTGCTTACAATGCTGTCACGAAGAAACTGGAGCGTCAGTCAAAACCAAGTGAAATGACAGTGAAAATTTTAACTAGACCGCAATAGCAATGCGAAACAGTGAAATGACAGAAACTGGATAAAATTAACTATTTTAAGCAACAAAATATTAAATTCCACCCTAAAATTCTGTTTTGATTTTCTTCTTAAATATGTGTTTTCAATATTCAGTGAATACAAAAAAGCAGTAGTTTTAGAAAAAGACCTCTATATGTATGTGTGTGCGTCTTTTTTTTTTCTGTCCTTACCACTCTGTTTGTAAACAACATAACCAAAGGTATCCACAAAGGATACAAAGCCTCTCTAATCTATACCTGGAAACATTTACACTACCACTCAAAAGTTTTTGAACAGCCTGTTTTTTTTTTTTTTTTTTTTTTTTTTTTTTTTTTTTTTTTTTTTTTTTTTTTTTTTGCAATTAACAGGTGTATAACTCCAAACGAAGCAAATGTCATATCATATATTGTAGAAATCCATGGAAACATAATTGAAATTTACTATTCTACCTTTTGTTTGTCCATTAGGAAAGCAGATATTTTGAAAGCAGAAGGAATTATGGTGAAGGGGCATTATCACAACATTCTCCAGTGCCATGCCAAACCATCTGGGATGCGGTTAACTGACAAGGGTTTCACTCTGCAGCAGAGCAATGACCCCAAGCAGATATCTTTATCTTGAGGAAGATACGTGGAACGATTGGAAGAGAGACAAAACTTGAAGATCATGGTTTGGTCCCCTCGAAGTCCTATCTGAAATGCAATTGAACTACTTTGGATTATGTAGACGAGAGGTCAGAAAGAAACAACCTACTAATGTATTGTGGAGTCGTGTGCAACGCGTATGGAGGTATATTTCTAAAGATACACTGGCGCACTTCAAGGATCCTTAGAGTTTGCAAAGCCGTGATTAAAGCAAGGAGAGGTTACCTTGAAGAAAACAAAATCTAACATGTATTGCAGATTTTCATAAAATATACTGTTCTAACTACATATTATGTCTCTTTTATTCCACTGTTTTAAGAAATACTAAAAATGAGGTGCGTTCAGAAACTTTGAAGCTGTAGTGTATGCTAAATCTATTTCCATCTAAAAATGTTAGTAAAATATAATAGGATATTTTCAGGACAAATAAAAGGTACATACGAGTACATTATGAACTTTCTGTAAATAGCCTGTTAAGTTCTCTTTCTGAATGATTTTTATTGTATAGTGTTGTATAAACTATAAATCTTAAAGTGTAGGCAAACAAAAAGATGCAAATTTCGTTAAAACACAATTTCTGCCAGGTAGTGTTGTTACATTTACCATTTAATGATGTTTGTGTTTGTTTGAATGTTAAAATATCCAGTTATATTTTTCAAGGGTTAAATTATTATTTTGTTCTTTTAGGACTGTACAAAGAGAAGAATTTCAAAACCAAACATAACGACTCAACTTTTAAAGATATGATTGTTCCTTAAAGCCTCCTTTATAGCCCTTGTACCTACACCAAAGGTGTTTAAAAAGGTTTCCTGGAAACGATTATTTCACTTAACAGGAAGTCGATATAAGAATAATAATATTTTGTGAGAATGGTTTGTAAAAAAGTGGGAAAAGAAAATAATGTAAGTGGAATACAGAGGATACTTCTTTATCAGAGAGCCCTTTGGTTAAAAATCTGCATATCGTATTTTTGAGCGATGTTTTACCTATATACCAGTCGGTCATAATATGGGTAGTGTAGTTGGAGAAGGGTGCCACTGTTTTGTTGACAATGCATAACGTCATCAACATTAGCGATCAGAGAGGCAGTAGTAGATTGCACAGTTGCACAAAGAAAACTGGGCCACAGCTTCATTAGTAAATGAAACCCATAACTGAGGATGTAGTACAGTCTACTTGACTGTACTTCCTATTGTTCCGTAACTGTTCAGTTTTTCTTTCCAGTCTATCGTGGCCTGAGCAATAAATAAAGTAAATAAAGTCCACCAATATTGTGAGAGAAATCCGTGCTGGACTGTTGAGAGGAACACTTGAATATACTTTCATCGCGTTCAGTGCCTCACCCTATCTCACGTGATTGCTTTTATAAATACCCAGCTCTACCCTAGCACTATTCTGTTTGAATAAATAGACGAGATATGTATCACTATTAGCTGTAGCCTTCTTCCACTTGACAAACAAACAACTTGCTCTTGGGCTAATTAGTAGTTGGTTTCCAAAGTGGCAGATGTCATGTACTTTTCTACAATAGTGTTTTGAAATTAATGCAGGGTAGTGTCCTCTTAATTAAACTAGTTTTCCGATTGCATGTATTGTTTCAAATGAGCATTCATTCAAACAACAAGGGTTGCATTTGTGTCATTCCAAAGGTTTTTTTTTCCAGGTAATTATAGGTAAGTTTTGTTTTAACGACCTATTGTCTTCAGTTAAATGACCTCATTTATATTGAAGCAGTATTTACACCAATTCACTGAGCAATGCAGTGAGATGATATTTTAAGCTTCCTGTTCTTATGTTAACAAGGATGTAATATAATAAACAGGAGATTGACATGAATGGCATTACTTCATTAACGAGACATTTGAAATCAGTTCTGTTCTGAAACTATACAACTGTGTTCTCAACCACAACTGAAAGTAAATTTTTACTTTCTTCGTCGAGAAGAAGTACCCACCTATCGATTTTATTCTATAAAAAGGGTAGTAAACCAAACAATACATTGACACAACTTTTTATAGGTAGTAAAAGCAAATTGACATTTATCCAGTGTACGAGTTGCTATGTGGTGGCGTTCAAATAGAATTCTTTTTGCTTGACCAGGAGAATACAAAAGAATGCGATGTTTTACACTCACGTGGCTTTCTGTACTCTTGTACAAAGTTTTGTCACAAAAATTTATTCTTTTATTTCAAGTGAATGGTGATAAACATTTGTAAAGGTTTGAATACATAAGAGTCAGACTGAAAAATTCAATGCTTGGCCAGGATTTGAACCACGGATCTCACGATTAACGCCCGGTTGCTGTTAATCGGAGTCAGTTACGAGTCAGTTGAATTTAAAGTAATGACGACATGCTGGTTATGGTAGCTCTAGGGTTAAGAGCAACCGGATGGAGATTCGTGGTTCAAAACCCAGCCATGGCATTGAATTTTTCAGTCAAAATGTATTCAAATCATAGCCTATACTCGGCTAGTGTGGAAGAACGATTACATTTCCAACAATTTACCTAATAGTGTAACTATAAAACCTGGGACAGAGTTACAGA
>CM060955.1:32178002-32303360 GCA_030765055.1 Mantis religiosa
AAAGGTTTGTAACAGGGAAACTTAACTACTATAAACAGAAACTTTATTTTTTTAAGTAGGATGTAGAACAAGGTGTGACACATAGCCATTCATTTTAACGCAAATTAAAGTAAAGAGAGCTAAGAAAATATTGCGAATAGTGCAATGTATCTTATTAGTTCAGTAGAAGCGATCCAGAAGAAGAATACAAATCACGTCTATATCTCGTATCAAATCAGTTTTATTTGTGGCCTTTGGAATACATCTAAATTGCCACCAAGACAATGAACATAATACTAGAGGCTTACTGACCACTTCCTCTTGGAAGCATCCAGTGATATTTAGACTTTTAAATTCGCATAACGGGTATCTCACAGTTCCATTAAACTCTAAATTCACTCACTTGCTCCCTGTCTGAAATATTTCCTCTGTCTCAATCTGAGACGCAAAACTGTGGTAGTCGTCCTTGGAACACGATACTCTATTACTAAAACCACAGATATTTATTGTTTTAAATAACTGCAAACAGACGCGGTGGGTGTAAGATAGCCTGGGAATTAAACACAGAATTTAGAGTATTTTATGGATGTATGTTATAGTCGGTGTCCTCAGCTGTGGTCCTTGCGGTATTGGGATGTCTAAATATATTTTAACCACAAAAAGTAATTTTGTACAGAAAAGAAAAGAAACAAACCATATGAAACAACAAAAATTGGCATTCAAGTTATGCAACCACTTCAATTTTGCAGTTTGGACAGCTTAAACATTTAAATAAGCAAATATTTATGCAGACAAGTGTACACAAATAACTAAATGACATTATTGTTTCTATCCAAATCACAGTATAGGAATTTACTAATAAGTGCATTGCATTGTAACTAAATTATTATTTATGAATATGACAGACAGCTTCATCAGCTGTATGTAGATTTTAAGCAAGCGTGTGATAGCCTGGATACAGCTAACATTTATCAGATAATGAGAGAGTTCGGAATACCACTTGGGATTGACAAGAATGACTATGGAATTGACAAGATGCAGGGTTAGAATGGAACAAGATTTATCAGGTATGTTTACCGTGGAGAGGGGGTTGAGACAAGGAGATGTGCTATCCACACTACTGTTTAATTTAGCACTGGAAAAAGTAAAACGACAATTACCCATAAACCCTGGAGGAACCATACTTTCCAGATCAGTACAAATAGTGGCATATGCTGACGATGTGACAATTCTCTCAAGGAATATAAGAGCTCTTGAGGAACGTTATGTACTGTTGGGAGATCTAGGATTGGTAGTGAACGTTAGTAAAACAAAATATATGAATATGGTAGATGATGGTGATGCAAGAAAAGGAGAACCTACAGTTAAATTACATGAGAAAGAATACCAAAGAGTGGAAAATTTTAAATACCTGGGATCTGTAGTAACAGTAGATAATAAAACGTCAGTGGAAATTCAAGAAAGAATAGCAAGCGGTAACAGATGTTTCTATGTCTTGCAGAATATGTTTAAATCAAGGAACGTCAGTAGAAACACTACAATTGAAATATATACAACTGTACTGAGACCAATAGTAATGTATGATTCAGGAAGCTGGGTGTTGACAACCAGAGAAGAGCAGTGGTTACTATAGTGGGAAAGGAAGATCATGAGTAATATATTTGGAGTGATAAGGGACTTGGACGGATGGAGAATGCGGACTAACTTGGAGTTACAGTGCCTATTTGGACAACCAAATATAGCAGTGAAAATTAAACAAGGAAGAATAAGGCGGATTGGCCATGTGCAAAGAATGCAAGAAACCAATGTAGTTAAGAAGATATCATAGGAAAGCTGGATGGCAGAAGGAGAAGAGGAAGAGCCAGGAAAAGATGGGTAGATGATGTAGAAGACGACTTGAGAAAGTTGGGGGTTAAAGACTGGAGAAGAAAAGCAGAGGACCGAGTAGAATGGAAGAAGGTGGTTAGGGAGGCCAAGGGTCTACATAGCCCAATCATCATCAAATTATTATCTACAATTACGAAGTATAAAAGGAATATATTATCAGTGCAAGGCACAATTTTCAAGGCGGTATTTGGTGAAATACTTTCCTTGCCGAAATTGTAGATTCCTTAAAGTTAAGACAATGAAGATAAGTAGATACTATTTCATAGAAATTAGTATGGCTATGATGTCGATTTGTGGGAGTATTAAAGTGTTTTTTAAAAATTTGCTCCAATATTTTGGTTTCCTATACAGAAGCTTGTTTGAACATATATATTAAACTTAGTTGAACTCCTCTCATTTCTAGTGGAGATTCTTCTGTCTCTATTTGAAGACTCGAAGAAGGACTTGTGCAGCCGTGGAGCTGTAGTCTGTGTTGTAAACGTACCAAACAATGTTATAAATTATACCAATGTTACATTTAGTGTCATATATTAAGCCAATGCTATATAAATATAACTTTTTGAATCAGGATGTATTATTGTGTTAACATAGATATTATGTAATTACTTTGTGTACAGTCGCAATATGACCATGCGATTAGCAACTCTAAACAAGGTTGAATAAAATAAAAAAGGACACAACTTTACACAAAAGATGAAGTTGTATCCGATGTTCTTTTCTTCTAGATCCTTTAATCAAATACTTCTTCAAAGAATCACAGCAATAAGAACATTAATAACGTACATATAGATTCTACACTCTTAACACTGTCTCAAGAAGTTGCATATCATATATTCTCATTTTCTACGACCTGCATGTATTTTTAGATTCTGTACTAGTATAATTAGAATGATCAATCGGCTGGAGTGGAGTTCGTTGTTATTCCACTTTTATCCAGTAGGAATCGATTCATTCCTAACATTAGCTAATCTGAATATCTTCCGCAATTAGGGTACATCACGTGATAGATGCTGGTGTCACTTTGCTGTTGTTATCACCTTAGATGCAATGCTAGTCTAATAATAAAATGAACTGGGTACACAAAAAGTATTGGAGGAAGTATTGCATCTATTTAGAAAGCTAAGATAAAGTAAACTTAATAAGAAAAATCTCCCATGGAAAAGTGCCCTGTGTCCAACTTTCTGTGAACTTCATAACTAAAAAATGAAGGCTTGTTCTCAAAAGATGTAACACGAAGATTTCCAGTAAAATACTCACACCCCAAACCACGTTACAAGCTACAGTTACTTTATATATGAATTTTTTTGTGACTTTTGCAAAAACGGCTCTAACTTTTTTGATCAAATACTACATGTTTTAAGATTCGTACTTTTTCACCACTTATCTAAACATATCAGGGGAGATATCGTATTTTTTCGAGAACGTCACTCATTATTTCATCCGAAATAAGTACAATATACTTTTAGAAGCCTTAATCTCAAACTCTTTTTTAGGAGAAATTTCGTATGTGTGTGATAAATGCCAAATTTGATATTTAAGTTCATTATCATCCAAAACGTGACGAGAAGATTTTCAAGAAATAGGACAGCATCTCAACTACTATTTGCATGAAGAAAATTCTGTTTTGCTTTTCTATAAATTGGTTCGTTAAAATTCCATGTATTAGTGATATGTGAGTGACAAACAAAATTTATATCTCGAACTTTTGGGGAATAACTTACGAGTTCTCTTCATTCAGAATGCATTTGGTATAATTTCTAAACCGTAAGGAATAGACAAATGTTTAGTTTAAAATGTAGATCTCCTTAAAGAACAGAACTTACATCAGATAAATATTTTGTGACACTAGCAATTTCCGAGGAATTCTTTGTTTATTGAATTATTAAATAAGTTATATTAAGTTATACTAAGCTAACTCCCTAGGTACCTATTCGTTTTTTCTCGTCATCATATAAAGAATGAACTTTTTAAGGCCATTAAGGTCTTTTTTTTGTACTTTAGGCCTTCCAATGCTAGGTCATATCGGACGATGAATGAAATGGGTGAAGTAATGCTCAAATGAGTCCCAGGAGCTTACAGTTATCCGACATTCGTATTGAAGGATAAGGGAAATCCGCGGAAAAACCCTTATCCAGATAACTCATCCTACCGAGGTTCAAACTCGGAACCTCTAGAAGGCGAGGCAGACACGCTACCATCTACGCTACCGAGACGGGCACATTAAGGTCATTACATAATCATATAACATTGACATAAGTGTAATAATTCTCTTTATTATAATGACTTAAATAACACTTTAAAGTCATTACATAATGACTCGCTGCAAAGAAATACTTAAAAAAGAAACTTTTATAATAATTAAGATTAAGTGTTTGGAAGAATAAGATTTTCTAAGAATATATACTAAAAATACTTACTATATTTTGATAAATACTTTTGTATTTCTCAGTATTTGCAGAATCATTGTAATTTCACTTCCCAAAATGCCTGGGAGCACTCATTATTTCACAACACAGGAAACGTTTTAAAAGTTTAACGACTCCATGACACATTCCCAGTTGATATAACCAGCCTCAAATTATTTATTTACGCCTATTCTGTTACTATTCTGTATATCTAAAACTTTCTGGAGAAGCACATTATAGAATTTATAAGCAAACAAATAATTTTAGATTTGATGGACTAAGACATTCTTCCTTTTATATACCTACGCGTAGAGTGATGGCCTTAAATAGCTCTGAAAGCAAGTGAATTTAACATAAGTAAATATGTGATTCACGTCTAAAGTAATAAAAGCGTGATTTACAGGGAGTATGTGTTGAAATAAAGGAAGAAACAGAAGAGGGGATGATGAGGGATGATTAGTGGTGGGAAATGGCGGTGAATTACCAGCGAAGTTGACGCCGACTCGCCAATTATCCCAACGTAACGACCCGAAAAGTGAACTGTTGCGTCGAACCTTCCTGTACACAATTAAAGTCCTACAGTGGTATTCCATGCATGGGGAGCACTTGCAGCATAAAGCTCGCTGTGAAAACAAAGGAATATCGAGGAGTTTTTGTTACATGTAATTATTTTGCTGCTGCCACGAGCGGGAGAAGTGGCTATCAAGTGGCTGTGGAACAGTACTACAAGCGACATTTCCCTTGTTTATTTTACAGCATGCACTTGCAGTCCATTCTTTTCTATTGTCTTCATCATCAGCATCGCTACTTCAGACCTGAGCTTCTGTAATGAGGTTATTTTTATCTGTCGAGAAGAGACGTGCTGATAAATATAGGTATACCTACTTAACCACTATGCATTTCCAATAGCTGTTATTATGAACCTTAGGTAAGACGTTTTACTGAAAAGTTTTGGCATAGTTTCTAAATTGTTTACCTTTAAAGCGTAAGTTCATAATTAAAAGTCTAAAATTATTCATCCCGGAAAAAAGTAGCCGAATATTTCCGAAAGATTGTGAACCTCTGTTAAAGGTAAAATACAGTCCCTTCAAGTCTGCAACTTGGTGGAGGTACATCAACTGTTTTATTTAACTATTGCTATTGGAGGTGAAATATAACCAAAATAAAATTCTGTGCATCAATATATGTGCATGACTTCAGTAGTGTAATGGTTTAGCTATTCACCTCTCGCAAATTAAAATAAATAACTCTTCCCTTCCTGATAACTGCATAATGATTAAATGTGTTCCTAATTATTTGGTATTTCATCATTACTGTAATTATTGCTTATTTTATTTTAAATTTGTCGTCATGAATTAAGAATGCATTCAGGTAGGTCAGGAACACCCAAACTCTACCATATGCAACGTTTCCTAACAATGGAGAATCTTGTAGATAAATTCGACTATTTAAACATACTCGAATGACAATGTGTAGCATATTTATATATTTATCAAGACTGTGTGAATTGGTTGCACTGGTTATTTAATGTGTATATTTCCTTATATTTCTTATTAATTACATTGTCAATTCAAGATTGGATTCTTGGATGTATCTAAACATTTTGTTTAGATGTTTAGATGAACCCAAGAGGATGAAACAGCTTGAACTGTTCTCTATGAGCTTACATTGGACTCAATTTATCGATATCTTTAAATTTTGTTAAAATTGATAAAAATATCAGCTGCGCCCTTAAAAATCATTGCAAGACGCTGCAGATATGAAGTTAACTTACGAAGAATCCTCATGGATTCTTACAACAATTTTTGATTCATTAAATGTTAATTTAAACTGGCTGGCGTTTATATGAGGAGTTTTCTATAGACTTACTTCAAAGCATTCACAGTAATAATAATTAGAAAGCAACTTGGTGCATTCTTTGCGTCACAAAATCAATTCCATCTTAGATACAGCAAAGGTCAAAAGATATTCTTTACCATTGTTTCAATTGCATGGAAATTACAATAATGTTATTACCGCTGACGGTATCTCAGTCCTGATAACAGTACCTAGTCGAAAGTTTAAACCTACTTCAGTGGTATATATCACAAGTTTGGAGAGCTCAATAATGTGAACTTGCTTTTAAGTAACAATAGTGCTGTTTGAAACAACTAATTCATTACTATAAATATAATTTATAAAGCAATATAATACTTCTAGTTACAGGCATGGTTTGAGTGTAGCATGTACATTATTTAGGTATAATAACTTTCAAAAGCATTTGTGGATCTGTAGCAAAATAATCTTATTAGGAGGGGAAAAAGAGAGAAAAAGAAAAGTAGAGAATTCTGATGGCACAAAATAAAGGTTGTGGGAAAAAAAAGTAGAGATCAATGAAATGCTTCTTCTTTCCATCGTAGATTTATATTTTTAAATTATTCTATATACATCTTTATTGCCGCATGGAATTGGAAAGGAGTAGCAAAAACATATTAATCCAAAGAAGGAAAGCTGCATAAAGTTTTTTCCTGCATAACCATGCATTGTTTTATATTATCACTGGAATGGATTTATATGCCTACACTAATTAAAAAAAAAGAACATTTATTTTGTTTTCAGGGGATCTGAAAATCTATATTTGAAGTGGATCCTCTATATAAAATTTGTGAGAAGAATACTTCATGTAGGTAGTAGGTACCCACTACAGAAAGCAGTTTGTTAAACATAACTAAGTACATCCATATTTGTCAAGTTTCTGAGGTAGCTATGCATGTAATTTAAATCATATCCTAAACTATAATAGATATTATATTGCAGTTTATTATTGCTATTACGGTTGTGTGACGAATCTGTAAATATGTATTATTGGAAACGCTACGTTATGAGTAGAGAAAATCCGTTGCAAGAATGAAGTAGGAGAGTGTGTTTGGTGCCTGGGGTAGGAGATAACGAGTTCTCGCGGCATACACGCCTGCCTGTTGTATGGTAAACATGGCTTGGATTCCTGCTAAATACGCATGTATGTACGAGGGCTGATATCAGTACATTAAAGTACACATTGACAACTATATTCAAAATGTTTTCAGCTAATAACAATGAATTGTAAGAATTATACTGAATTTACAATTTGTGGTCAAATGAAGTATGTGGCAATTTACGGCTTTTCTAGGATTGTGCAAACTTATCTATTCATATATCTCCAATAAAGCAGATATCAGCAATATATTTTTATTGTGACCTTTAAAAAGAGATATTAAATATTAATTTCAACCAATTGAGCTAACGAAATTGCTTTTGTACATTTCGTGATAGAATTAAACAGTTATGTAACATAGAAACATGATGATGACGACGACGATGATGATGAAAATGATGAACTTGTTGATCTGGATTTCTTTACAGAGAGAACCCTGGTACTATTTTAGTTACGTCCCTGTCAATATATCCTCGTTCCTTGTATTATCTATAGTAGTATCAAACGTCATACTTATTTTAAGGGAACCAGTACTTTAAGGCAATATACCCAAGAGAAGTCCTAAGATCCATACTGTTCATATAAGCAATTTGAAACTTTTGTTACTGTACATATATTTACTGTAACACAAAGTAGTATGCAAGTTTCAGATAGGTAAGTTGTTTTGTTTCACTGATTATTTTTATAGTAAAATAAAACTTTATTTGGCTTTAAAAACATCTTGCATCTCTTAAATTTCTGTAGAAATAATCAAGGGAAAAAAAAAAAGAAAAAAAAAGAAACATAAATATAAAATCGAAGATAACTAGAAGAACATAATTAGGATTTTAAAAAGGTACGCATTTTGCTAGTAAAGTCATGAAGTTTTATTTCAGACTGCAATACAATTGCTCAAAACTCACAAATTGTGTAGTAATTTAAGACTTGTTAAAATCTGGAAAGAATACTTAGGTGGAAACCAAACAAATTTATAAGAATTACTAAGAGCTAAATAAGTAAATGCTTTTAAGTTTTTCATCCAGATACTCTGTAAATTACGGATTCAATGTATTATAAAGTTTACCCCTAACAACAAATATTAAAATTGGAAGAATATAAAAATAGTTTTTCATATATTATATTTATAGTACTTAAGGATTCGTATACATATTAAAACAGATATGGCTAGCCTAGTGAGTTATATCTAATAGAAATAGCCTCTAATTAAGAATTGTCTGAAACATTGTATGTAATTAGAGAAAGCACAGTTCCTTTTACCTGCTTAATAAAGGCATCAGCAACTCTGAAATTTGCAAATTAAGTAAAGAAGAACTTATAATACGCAAAACGTAAGTTTATCAGAGCTGTACTGTGTATACCTATCTTAATAAAGCTACGTGTAACGCCCTTTGTTATATGCTTTTAAATATGAGTAGGTGTGTGAAATATTTTGTTTAAAATTTAAAGACATAAGAAATAAGCCGAACAAAGACTTATATCTATCTTAATATGTTTAAATGTTCACGGATTCGATTTTAATATGTGCATGTGTTTTCTTTAAACGATATCACTATTTAGAAATGCAGGCAGAAGTAGGTTTATGTTTCATTTCAGAGAGAAGGAATCCATTTTTGAGGTTCGATCTTTCTCACAACAATGTTTATATATTTGGAATTGATAGGTACTGAAGATGCTTGAAAGAAACTAAAATAAAAATCTATGAAGAATGTTACTCTTGCAATTTTAATTATTCCTGATTGTAGTAGTACTTTTCTTTAAAGTTAGCCAGATCTAGAATCAAATGTCATTACATCTGCTTTATAAATGTTCATCAATAGAAAACCCACTCATTATTTATTGAAAAAGTTACTAAGTGGACAAATATAATATTATTTAATACATATAAGTAAATAGTACAATTTTGTTACTCTTTGAGTAATTGATAGAAATCATATAAATTTATAAGCCTTAATGCTGGCTCTGAAGAAACAAGAGAGGAGGGCGCTAAAGAAGAAAATAAAGAAAAAGAAAGAAAGCTAATAACGACATTAGCTTAAGGATAAAGTGAAGATTAATTTCGAATCTATGCAGATCCCCTTCTATTTTAAAAATTTATACCTAGCACCCTGTTAAAATATCATATTGATGTTAAAAGTTTTCAATTTTCATATACGTTTTAAAATATTTTAAGGCTAAATACTATCGTTTTAATTTGCATGAGCTAAAATATAATTTAATTAATTTATTAATTATTTTTAAAGATTAAACATACCTTGTTTTCACAATGTAAATGTGAGCTTTTGACTTCTTGACCAATGTGTGTGTTTAGATGAACGCATTAACAAAAACGTCCACTGTAAAGACGTTACAAGGTTCACTTTATCACATAATTAAAATATCATCGTGAGAAAGAATATAGAAATCCAATTCAGTGGGTAAAAATAAAAACAAAAACAAATAATGAATTTGCCGTTAAAAGATGTTAGCTTTCGATCTGCTCAGGTTTCGCAAAGATGTGGATGTCTTTTCTAAAATTATTATTTGAAGATCAAAGTATGTGTATGACGATTACCTACATTGTCTGCGGTGTTAAGGCTGTATGATGATTTGTTGTTTAAAAATGAAAATTATCTACCTATAGGTTTATGAGGTAAATAGCTTTAGCGATATGTGGAGGTAAACCAATCATAAAATTTTGCCAATAAATAATATTAAGCATGTTGGTGAACTCATGGAAAGATAAAGAAAGATGAATCCCAGAAGTTCAAGTTTGTTCCGTCAGGTGACATCCCTACTTATACCTTATGAATGTGTAAATAAACAAACAAACGAATACCTCAGAAATTTTAACAGATGTACACTTTTTGTCTAGCAAGAGTTTGGAACGTCTCTAAATGTTTTTCCTGTCAGTCAACACTCAAATTAAAGTTAAGGGGACTTTGGAGGCTAATTGGGATATACATTTCAAAATGTGCATTTTGCTCATTATGGAAATACCTCAAAGAAATGGTATTGGAATCAAAAACATTAGAACCGCTTTTGAGGATTAGAACTGATACCCAAACGTGCCGCACGAGTCATCTTGGTGGGAAAATACTTTTAAAAACTTTCTCCTTCGCAACCTTAAAGGGTGTCAGACTCAGGTAAGAAATTTAGTATCTATTCGAATTTTCATTTTTTTAAATTTTTTTTTTTTTTAAGTTTTGTTACTCTAGGCACACGCAAATGGAGACTTTTCAAAATGCTTTATTCTGACTTAGAGAATATAAAACGTGCATTTTTCGTGACATATATACTTTTATCGAATGTTTAAGTACCTCGGCCTAAAATAAATGAACATAGAGGAAGTAAGAGTACCTAGCTGTAATTTGCCAAATATGACAATTAGACATTGTAGCGAATTTCCAAAGTGGTCATAGAAATTAAGTTAGAAATTTTGTTTGAAAGTCTGTAGTACTGAATTGCTATTTAAGTTAAAGTTAAAAATATAAAATAATATAAACATTTCTATTCTTTTTCTTGTTTAGCTATTTCATGAAGCTTAAGATTCGGCGAATACTTGAACACAAGTTCTGAAACTCTGCACGAGTTCTGTTTTCACCCTATAGATTTCCACTAATAAAGAATTTCACGACATTCCAAGGAACTTATGAATAAAATAAAAATGTATTTTCTTAGCAAAACTTCAAATTGGTTAATGTTATTGACAATCATTTGTTTACATAATAACCCCGTTTCGTTGCTATGAAATAATGCGAAATAAACAAATAACAGTAGGTGTTTTGTACAGCAACCATCTCTCACGTAACATCAATGTTTGGGAAAGCATAAATGATACAAAAGGGCTTATTGTTATAACTGAGCATAATAAATTTCCTGCAGTAAATGTTTATCAACCTACTGCGGTTATTTAGTTACAAATAATAAAAAAGAATGGTTTGGTTGACTGTAAACAAAAAAGTAATGTTTATTATGCTTGTAGAGGTATATTTCAAACACGTGACAGTAGTTATGGAAATTTTAAAGAATAGTGTACAATGAAGTTTGTTTCATAAGGCTGTTTGTTTATATTTTCCCTTAAATGACGTCAATTACCAGAAGTATGTGATTTTGTTCTCTGTCTCCCACCCCTTTCCTCTCTTGGGGTTATTAGCGTTCGAAAAACAAATCTTTAAAGACCACAGTTACTAGTAACTTGGAATTTTAAACTAATTACAGTAGGCATATGACTTGTTTTTCTAGAAAAATCCTAATTTCTCAAAGTTGAAAATCAAAACTTTCTCATTAGCTTGTGTGTAAACTTTGTTAACGAAATTCGATCTACCACATTTATACCTGTGCAACGCTGAGTAGTTCAGCTTAGTAATATGATAAAATACTAAATATTGCTTTGTGTTGATATGGGACAATGATTTAACATATCGTAATCAGTGTCAGGAAGAAGTAACAACAAATGCCAGGTAAAAACAGCTAATTACGTGTGTGTTATATTTCTCAAGAAAATGTTAACAATCCAATGATGCACTGAAAACTGTTTCTCAAATGTACTTAAAAACTATCAGTATAAGCACTCATAAGTTAACGATGGAATTAAAAACGCCTCTGTATTTCGAAATAAACGATCTTTTTTCGTTGTGGAGCTACCTCAATAGATAGCTAATATTTCTTCATAATCGCACACTGGATCACGTTTATAGATTTCAATAATGTCTGGATGTGTAGGTTTATGCATACGTTTTAGAAAATATTTATTTTTTTCAAAACTGCAATAAAGGCAATAAAGACACAATGATCAGGTAGGCGTGTTTTTGGGGTCATAAGATGCAATCCGTTTACGTTTTAGCGTTAACAAAGTGACGTAGGTAATCATAATTTTGAACTAATTATTGTTTTTTACTTTACCCATATTGAGAAGGTACTTATTTAATTGGAACCAAGTCTGATATAAAAATTATAAAAAAAAAAAAAAAAAAAAACATGTGTAGATTGTAGATAAAATGGTTATTTCATAATTTAAACAGAAAATATCATATTGCATAGGTACGTAAGTCAGGTATCGGTGCCTCTATGACAATGCTACATCTGTAAGTTCTTAACCTATCATTCTGTCCATGAGAATGCAACACAAACTCCACGTGTAAAATATTGCAGCTTTATGCTGAACTTTTATTATTCACCTTATTGAAAGAAAGTAGTTGTGTTAAATTTCACTAGAGAATTCAGAATCAATGTTTATTTTATTTCTATTTTAAAGTTTAAGGGTTTTTTTGGTCAAAAAACAGATACTGAATTTCAACAAGTATATACGTTTCCTTTGCCATTTAAACTTAGGGTAGAAAACATAATAACTTATTTTTGAAATCTATATAAGAGCTCTTTTTAGCTTTTATAATATGCCAATAATGAACCACTACTAAAAACTAGAAAGTTGTCTGACCTTTTTAATGTTATAATATGCCGAAAAAATTATTATAGAAATAATCGATTTAACAGTTATATAAAAAGAACGTAAGCGAAGTTGTTCAAATAGTGACGTAAACTGATAAATGCTTGAATGGTTCAAACCACACTAATATAGTATGAATGTATATCTTAAAATAATAAGATCAAAATAGTTATTTTTGTTGCTGCCAGTTCCAACTAAATTTCACCGCTGGATACAAAGGAATTCCATTAATTAATCATAAAGTCTTTGTGGAAAACGTTTTATTATAATTTATTTTCTGAAAACATTGCTGGAGCTTTTTGTAAACATCATATGTTTGAAATACCTACAAGATAAACAAAATATGTGTGCTTAAAATAGTTATAGACTTCTCCTTCAACAAAGCAAGTTATGTCATACAAATTTAATCTAGCATTAACCGTTTCCGAAATATTCGTTGTGCTTATACATGTGCCTAAGGTATTAATTTTATTCGCTCGAGCTGCATTCTCTAAACTAATTTCTGATAGAAGTATTTCCGCATTTTGAATGTCACAAGCCTTTGCTGCCAATTTGAAACCATTTCTGGAGTTTTGGACGCGTGATTGAATCAGCCTGTACATCAGTCTAGTGATTTGAGATGTGTGACTGGGACACGGTAGTCACGTGACTGCTGTACATCAGATGTTTTACACTAAAAATAAGCGCACTATTCCTAAACAGGAAAGTTAGTGGGTTAAAAGTTTTAGCATTGTTTGAGAAAACTGTGTAAAGTTGAACGTACTCAGTTTGTTAAAGAAATGAAGCAAAATTCCTATGTATTTACAACGCACGGCGTGAATTAGATGTACATTGTAAATGTATTTAATAATATTAAAATTACATATTATGTTTTGAATATTTTCGCAGAGAACTATAATATCGATTTTATTCGTTATTAGCGCTTTCCCACCAAAACACAGAGGTCCCATTCGATCATCTTAGAGCATATCAACGAAATGAAGATCTCGAAGAACAGTTGAAATACTCACGGCGTGTTGTAGCGGCAGGACAGCGGTCACGTGGTCTTTCTCACAGCATCGTCAACATCATTACCTTAGCGTAGTCGTCAATTGTTTTTCGCCTAGCGTAGCCTTAAAACAAAAGAATTAATCGTCAGGTGGCTTTACTTTTGGCTTTTGTTTTCATTTCCACACTGATGTTGAAGTCAATTTCAAACACGTCGGCGATGTATTGCACAAAACATTGAAACAGGTGGGTGATACAACACACGAGGCACACTACTTCACATCGACAGTCGTCGTCGTCTTCGTCGTCACGTCTTGTCCGAGAAGAGCCTCCTCACGTTGCCCAACTAGCTAGAGGTAACCAACTGGTCTCTTTAGGAGCGGGACCCCGTCCAGCTATCACCGGAACCTCCCCTCCACCATGCTCGCTTTCTCCCCGCCACCACCCATTCATCAAGCCCAGCAAGTTGCGCGCCCTCTGTCAATCCACACCCCTTATCTGTCTTAATATTATCATCATCGTCTTAGTCGTTCCCTCTCCTTCCCTCGCCCGTGTTATATCTTTCTCACTTTGTTTTTCCGTGAGGTCGAGATATCGCGGGGTTGGGAATAACAAGAGGGGTGAGTGACAAGTTTTAAGGGGGTAAACCAATCAGAAAGCCAGCGCACGGATGGTTGCTCCAATGGGATCTGGTTTGGGGGGAGCATTGGATGCTCATTCGTGTGGAAGACACGCTAGAGGGCGCGGTGGGCGTGAATATTGATATGGTTCCGCTGTCTGCCGCTAGAGAATGCTGACGTCGTGGAGACGAGCGCCACGAGCATCCCCCATTTAAATTTCATTCGTTCCTGGCTACTTGCAAGGAATGTTTGTTGCTTGTTATAGACGTAAAATTCATAGCACATTTTCTTTTAAATAAGTGGTGACCCCAAGAGGAGAATGTGCCTTTCTTCACCAAGTCCTAGTAATAGACAACTTGCATGACACCACCTAAAACCTTGAAGAACGTAGCTGAAAATCCAGAGCACTAAGGTTTGTTTCAAATAATCTTGCCCCTTACCTAAGGATCATGTGACCTAATCACCTCTCATTGGATGCTGTTGTGACTTAAAATGAGTTCGTTATTTAACACGATATATTTTAAAAAGAGGATTCTCAAATTTACATTTTCATAACCGTATGAATTAAATACACGGTGTTCATTTTTATCTGTAATTTTATCGCGCAAAATTTGACGTCATCAATAGCATCGCTGATGGAGCGGGTTTATATACGATTCCCCTAGCGGCTTGCGATCGTATTAGATGTGCTGCCAGCAGCTTTGGTGCCTCCCTCTAACGGCAGGTATATACACTATTTGAGAGGTGGGTCTGCCCACGTAATATAAAGGTGCGTAGATAGGATAACTGTTTAAAAATAACTATATACTGCATTGCACTGTACTGCTATTTATGCAGCCATAAAAGTATACCATGAAGAATATACGAAATGATAAGACAATGAACACTTATTTCACAATGAATACCTTTTTTTTCTTTTGTCATAGCAGACATATATGCATATTGTAAACCTGTCATATGAAATAGAAATATTTCAATTTGATCTTAATTCTTTTCTAACACCCATAGTTTCCTCACAATGTAACTTCATTTACCAGAACATGTTTTAGGAATGAAATAAATTAGTGCTACAATATGTACAAAGCTTTTATCCAAGTCTACACAAGAAAATATCTCTAGTACATAGTCTTATGTATCCATTTTCTTTTATTTTCTTTCTCTCTTCCCCTTAAACACTGTATATTGTGAGAAGGTATGCTTGAGGCCTTTCTGCATTAACATTATTTATTGCTTCTAGATTGGGAGCAGATGCTTCAGGCGTTCAGTGTCTCTCTTTTTGCGAGTAAACTGATGCTGTATCTTGGAAATGTTTGATGCACCTATTGGTTTTAAAAGATAAGGATACCATCATTATTACACATTTTAATTAAGCGCGAGAATGACAAAAAATTTATGTCGTATACTGATAAAACGTAAGACGTTTATGTTACAAACAAAAGTATGTCAATTTGACGATACCTGGGCACTTTTGACAATATTACGTTCCGAGGGACTTGTCTGAATGCCGGATAGCGTTACATAAACTCCTCTATGCAGCGGTTTAAACTATATTTATATGTCACAACAATTTTAATACGGGTAGGGAAGTAGCATTCAGCCATGAATACGCCATGCTCTATATTCATATCCAGGGGAAGTTGGTTGTATTAGCTACTAGCGCAACCACCTCAGAGCGCTGTAATTTGCTTACTGTACCGCAAATATTGCCGCTTGTTCTCCGTAGAGGGTAAACGAAATTAAGAGAAGGATCCTTTGCTTCAAACGTATCTCTCGGGATGACTGATGCGCTTATCGGTATTGGTGAACTATTTTAATATGACTTTTATGGCTGACCTTGCTTTGAACTGGATTTGTCGTGCATTGCTCCGCCTACGGCGCCGAAAACATTAGCCAATTAGGGTAAAGGGGAAGACAGTGGTACACGGAGAGATACGTATCAGCGGGACAAGGTTATTGGAAACAAATCTTAGTTTTGAACGAAACTGGTGAAGGAAACTCAATTCCGACATCCCTAAAGAAGGAGCATAGATAAGCGCTGTCTATCAGAAGCCGCAACTCCTCTCGCATTATTTTGTGAAGTGTAGAGAATTCTTTCACTTACTTTCTTTACTCCCGTTCTGATTCCTCCCTTTTCACATTTCCTCTCCATCTTCCATCTCATTCTTTCTCTTCCCCTCTCTCCCCCTCCCTCATTGACATTTCATCCCACTCCTCAGTCCGTTTCCTTCATACTTTTATACCTTTCTTTCTCGTTCCTTCCCTCTCTTTTCCTCCCTATTTCCCTTTCCCTATATCTCATCTTTATTTCACGAAGTTCAGAAAGTACAATGTACGAGGGCTGTTCAATAAAGAATGATCATAATTTTTTCATGGTCATCATTTTTCACACTAAAATTCAATCTTATTATATTCTATTGGCTTAATGTGAAACAAACACGCCGTAGTAGAATATTGTTAGTGCTCCTGGTTCCCGCCTGTGAGAACCAGGGAAGTTTAGACATATTCAGTATCGCCTACCGCTGAAATGGAGGTAACATGAAGTTAAAGTTGATGTTAGAGGAAGATTTGGAGTTTCTTTCAAACATAATCACTGCTGATGAAACTTGGCTACATCATTTTGATCCTGAGAGCAAACAGCAAAGCTCAGTGTGGAAATCTCCGTCATCACCATCCCCCAAAAAGCAAAAGTGGTTGCTTCTGCTGGGAAAATTATGGTCATTTGACATTCATGGAATGGTTTATCAGCATGTTGTACCTGCAGACAGATCAGTAACTGGACAATACTACAGGGATGTCCTGAAAACATTGAAAGTCCATATCAGGTGCAAATGACCACATTTCTATAAAGCAGGCTGGATGCTTTACCATGATAATGTGTGGCCGCATTTTGCCAATGTTGTTGCTGAATATCTTGTCAAAGTCAACGTGAAATACATCTCTTAACCTCCCTACAGTCCGGATTTAGCCCCATGTGACTTTTCTATTCCCTAACTTGAAGAAACGCCTTCGTGGGAGGTATTATCCATCATCAGAAGCAGTGGTGAAGGCTGCGGAGGCGATTTTGAAGGATATTTCAAAAAATGGAAATGCATTGCATTCAGGGGAGACTATTTTGTGAAGAGCCATCAAAATTATGAGGATGAGTAAAGGTATGTTGCCAAAAAAAGATTGTGATCATTCTTTATTGAACAGCTCTCATAGTTAGAAAGTATACCGCGTATGTGATGTGTGATGTTTATGGTATGTGATGTTTCCAAATCCGTAGACAAAACTTATTTTTCTAAGGCGTTAAACAAATAGGTAAATCCACAGGTGAAAGGTTTAATAGTCCACAAAGCTGTGATTCTTCCTTATGCTTGCTTTCTGATCAGAACTAGGTATACTTTTCCCGTTTCGAGAGAGAATAAATTAACCGACTGAGGTCCACTTTTCGAAAAGGGGCATAGTTCACATCCCTTAATCATTCGAAGTAAGGATTCTCATGTTTCTCATTTCTCTATCTTTCAGGGCTACCGGGTTAACAGATGTGGAGGGCGGCGTACGATGTACCTATGCGATGGATTGGATTTTCCTACTTTGAAGAGAATTGTTTGCACCCTGGATCGAAACACCTGAACTGTAGCTGTCCCTGTATATGGATATCATCGTAGGGATACTCTACCACATTGTACAATCTGGAAACGTTAGGGAACATGCTGTGCTCTGTCTATTGTTAATACTTCTGGCTGCCCTTGGTAACTCCCAACTCATCGCTTCGTCTCCAAACTCAATTAGGCTGGAGTCTATTTGTGTTAGAATAGGTAAAGTGTTTGCCTGTTTTTTAGGTAGTTTAGTTGTTATAGTACAATGTTATAAACAGCGCTACATCCCTATAGAAAGTCGCTAGTATTTTTAGACTTAGTTCTCATGTCTGCTTCAGAAGAAACTTTTGACATGAATATTGTGATTGTTGAACATTTTATATGGTGTATGTTACTAATTGCTCACTTATCCACGTACTTGCTGTAAATTGTGTAAGTAAGTGGCTAGTCACATCTACTGCATTGCGTTAGACTAGCCGTTTACACCAATAAGAGTAGAATTTTAAAGAGAGGTTATTTCTGTCCTTCCCTCCTTAGTATCACGTCTTAATCATGTTGTTTCTTCAATTTTGTTCCAGTTATAGAGTTGATATGTATAGGTGGAATCAATAGGTCTCATAGAACTGGGGAACACTCCATATCATTATCATAGTCGTCGTCGTCTCTGCCACCTACACCACCAGCACCAAAAAGGGAGTGAGGAGAGCCAGCGAGTGAATAGGAAAAGAACAAAGCTAGAGAGAAAGGGATAGAAGCAGGATATGGAGAAGGACGGACGGAAAGCGAGTGGAAATAGTGAAGGGAGGGAGTGATGGCAAGGCCAGGGAGAGAGAATGGGAAATGTGAGGGAAATAGAAAATAGGAAGTGGACAAAGACGCAATGAGAAAGAGGGGAGAATAGAAAATGCAAAAGTGCAAATGAAAAGTGGGTTCGTAAAGGACGTAAAAGAAAAGGGATGAGGAAAACCAAGGACGAGAAAGCGGAAAGATATGGAAGGGAGAGAGCAGGAAATGGATAAAGATAGGGAGGTAAAGATAGTGATAACGAAACATGAGAATTTAGATAAATGGAAAGAGAGAGAAAGAGAGTGGACATAATGAAGGAGGGTAAGAATAAAACGGAATGAAGGAGAAGGAGAGAGAGCGGAAAATGAGGGGGGAGAGATTAGAAGAGGACAAAATGGAGTGAGTGAGGGGAAATGGGATAGTAGAAAATGCAGAAGAAAAAGAGAAAGAAAATGGAAATGCTGAGGGATGGAGGGAGAGAGACAGGAAGTAACAAAAGAATCTTCAGAGATAAAGCAATAAATGCAAGCGATTTCTATTAGCTTGTACTAAAAGTCTTATTAGTTTGCTGCCATTTTGTTACACACTATTTATTTGAGTATCGAGAACGCAAGAAATTGGATTCAATCTCCCATTACTTTATGGCAAAGCACCTGAAGTATACTGTGACGGCCCGGGGTACGTAGAATCAAAAGTTTGGTAAGTAGAAATTTACAACACTCTTTGTAGCAGTAAAAAGACGTGAAATTGACAATCTGCTGTCTTCAAGGTTGACTAGGTGCTCCGCTGCAGTGAAAGAAATCACTGCAGTACACTTCAAACGTCGACTGTCGCAATAGCGATCACCCAACTGCCGCTCTAACACCTTGCGGGGTTTTTATACTCCCAGCCATTGTCTCTAGAAAGCCGCAGACCTTTCGATAACATTCGCGGCGGCAAGAGAAAGACAGAAAATTCCGTAACCTCTCTGTGTCTCTTTCTCTTGGCAAGCGTCCAGCTTTCCTGCCCACGCGACCGGCTCCGTCTTAGAGCGGCAACACAACAATGCCATCGGTGACAATATGCATTGTAAAGATGTGGCCGTAGTTGCAGGTTTACGGCTGTTACGTTACATGATGCCAGTTGATGACTTTAAAGTAATCCTGGGCTGTATAGAGACTATTGTATTCCACTTATGAATTTATTAATGTCTTGTTTGTGCTTACACACACTCACACACATACTTTTTAATTTTTTACAACACTGTTTCCCATTAAACAAACGATTGAAACGATATCTCTCACACTTTTGTTCACATACGTTCACACTGAGTGACCAATCTTCAAATGAGTCAGCTTTTCTGCATGTAAAATGTATATCCGCAGCATCTTTAATATTTTCACTTCCTAATCTCGTAAAGTTTTATTCGAACTATCAACAAAGAGCCGAACGTTCCTAGTGGTTTATAATGCACCAGTGCACAGTCTGACTTGATTACCTTTAGGAAATGAACAGCTGGATGTAACATTTGTTATGGAGGGGTAGATTGTCAGCTGTTTGTTTGGGCGCCAAACAACCCTTCAATCTCTTGTCATTAGGTAGGCCAATCGCTTTGTTGTTTCGTTTATGGAAAATTGTGTTTTTATCCTATATTACATTTATTACACATGATAGAGGTGAAATCAGCATATTACTGTTTTAAATAGATCAAATACCACAATCAAATACGCTTTCACGTGTAGGTAACCACAATTTTGCTACAGAAACGTTTTATTTTCAGCAATGTTTGGTACGTTTTAGGCAATCGATCTGTGAGTTGTACATTTCGTAATAGTTACAGATTTTTACTTTCCCTGCTATAAATAATAAGCTTTTACTTTCAGACTCTCTGAATCCCATCATAAAAACTTAGTAAAATATTTACATATCCATGTGTGCACATATATCTGTGAAGGGCAAGATTCCAAAACGGAAATTCCTTTATATAGATGAATATAAATTTGGTATTGAATATTAGCATCGACTAAGGATAGAAACTATTAAAACGAAACTATCTTTTACAGGGAACATTTTTGAAAACTCTGATGTTAAAGATTTTGAGTAAAATAGGTTATATTTAGGATATTTTCATAACATTAATATAATTTAAGTATTTCTTGAGCTTTTTTCTTGGAATACCTAGCCTGAGGAACCCTCTTTATTCTGAATGACTTTTGTCAGATTGTAAAACCTTAAAACTACAAAGGTATAGCTCTCGGTAAGGCACACCATCTTTATATATAGTGTGTGTGTGTATATGTGTGTGTGTGTGTGTATTTGTTTGGGGGGCGGAGTTAACCTTTTTTGAGATATTCCGTGCTAATGGAAAGTCGTATTTGCTTTTTAAAGAGAGAATAGAATTTCAAGTAATCACATAGGTAGAGTAGCTCTTATTCTTAAGCCTACTGTATTTCTCTTGTACAGCTCGGACAGCGGTTCTGTGCCGGTGACCTACTTTCTTCGCGCACTGAGGAGAGTCTATACCCAAGCGTCACTTGCACCTTCTGCTGGCGCTGGAAGATGGGAGACAATGCAGCACGGCCATATTTCGCACGATACTGACCATTTCAGTGCTGCACATGACCGAAAGTGAGAGTACTGCGCATGACCGAGAGTGTAGGCTCGGCAACTGGCTTTAGACTAGTGCGCATACGGTCCTTACCGGCGCAAAACCATTGTCCAACCTATATCTTAAGAAACATATTATAAAGCCATTTTCTCAAAAAATTATATCGTAAACATAAAGTATTAGGTAGAATAATACCTAAGCTCTTCTAAGAATATTTAGTCGAGGAAGAGTAGTGGATAAAGTCACGTGACTGCAGCTTTTACAAATTATTACATAGGATTACGTAAGTTTGTACCAAAGGAATGATAGTATAAGACTAGGAGCTTTTAAGTAAAGCAATTATCAGACTTTTTTTTTAACAATGTCGAAAATACTTCCTTAAGGTGAATTTTAAATTTTTTAGGAATTAAGTGTTTGGACGTATGATAGCTAAAAATGTAGTACAAATATATCTCCCAGAGAATACAGATATACATTTTGCTTTTCTCGAGTGATTTTGTTGTTCCTTTTTTAGTTTGTGCAGGGATAGTAAATATTGGGGTCGCATCAACTTTCGGTACCAACTGATTTTGTAACTAATAATACACAAACCATTTTGGTCATCTCAAGTAAAATTCTTCATATTATGAAACTCATCCATTGTATACGCCTAACCAAGTTACATTTTACTTGCTACTGGATCCTTTCTGTAAATTTAAGGCAAACCTGGTGGGTAATTCCGGAGAAACTTTCTTTTGTGCGACGCGGGAATATTTTCAAAGTCCAAAGGTGCAGTATACGCATGCGCAAGCAGACGACCAACTGGTTCTCGCTTTGTAGCCAACATGAGAAAGATATTGTAACAGGAGCGTTGGAGCACCCTGTAACCAGCTGGGAACGGAAGGCAGGGGGGAGGACCGCGTTAGCCACACCTCTCCCTCGTTTGTCTTATAGTGGTGACAGCCAGTGGTCGGAAAGAAACATAATTGTGCGTCTGTTTCCCTTCCACCTGTTTCTCGATCTTTCGTTTACTGGAACAGTCTCCTGGTCACTAGAAACCGGCGATATTCCGATATAAAGAGGGTTACAGGCAGACAGAGTCAGTCAGTCAGTTGTTGGTTTGAGTTGGTCATTCAGTTGGTTAGTGTGTGTGAGCGAGGACAGTTCTTGGTGTAAGAAGGCAATGTTAGTCAGTGACGTGTTAATGTACGAGAAGATTGTGCAACGGAAGACTGTACGTAGCTGTGAAGGTGTACCGGAGTTTATGTAATCGCGAGTACAAGTGAAGTTGTAACGGACGAACTGGTAAATTGTAATTGTGTGCAGCAAGTAATTTTGTGTAATTGGCAAGTGTTAAACTGTAAGTCGGTGGAAATAAAGAACATTGTTGAGTGGTGTAATTGGACTTTTCATTTCACGAACCCACAAAGTCACACTGGTGTCAGGAAGCGGGAAGATAACATCACCGAACATTACAGCCATGGAATCCGCATTGGAAATGCTTTTGGCGAAGATGAACGAGTTAACAGAGAAGCTGGAGACTAGAAATAACCTGGCCGCGGAACTGAAACTAATCAGGACGGCTAAGGACAACATCACCGGGAAGATGGAAGAAATGAAGGCCGAATTAACAACGGAAATAGAAGCGGCAAGTAACAACCTGGCCGCAAAGCTGGAAGAAATGAAGACGGCTAACGATAACCTCACGGAGAAGACGGAAGAAATGAAGGAGGCGAACGAGGTCCTCGCCGCAAAGTTTGAGGAACGGTTGGCCGACGTGAGGGATGACGTCACGAACCTGGGCAAGCGGAAGGGTCAAGTAGACGATCGCCTTAATGATTTAGAGGAAAAGGCCGACAACATCGCAAAACCCCTCACCCGCCTGACGGAGGAAAACCGGCCTTATGTGTGGATGGAGGACGCCGAAGACGCTTTCCAGCACCCGAAGGAGACCTTGTGCAGTGCTTCAATTTTGGGTTTCCCACAACCGGGTGGCGCCTTCATTGTGGACACCGACGCCAGCGACCATTGCATTGGAGGTGTCCTATCGCAGATCCAGGACGGCCACGAGCGCACAAGAGTGGAAGAGGAGGAGCGTACCGCAGCAGTCCGAGTAGTTGTTGCAGTGCCTGCTGAAGGCTGGGATAGCGCAGGCCTGAGAAGGGAGCAGCTGGCGGACGCAGACTTGGGGCCACTCTTGAGGGAAGTGGACGCAGGGACGAGGCCAACCTGGGAGGACATCGCACCGAGGAGCGCCACCTACAAGTCGCACTGGGCCCAATGGGACTCGTTGAAGACCAGAGAGGGCGTGCTGTTCCGGGTATGGGAGTCACCCGATGGGAAGGCGCGGAGAGGACAGTTGGTACTTCCCCGGAGCAAGGTCCCGGAAGTCTTGGAGGAAGTGCACGCCGGTACTTCAGGAGGACACCTGGGAGCGAACCGAATGATTCACAAACTACGGCAGCGCTACTTCTGGCTGAGACTCCGAGCAGATGCTGGTGGTACACCTGGACCGCCTCGCACGCTGCGATGGGGCTGTTCGGGGCGAACAGCTTTGAGAAGGGAGCAGTGTAACAGGAGCGTTGGAGCACCCTGTAACCAGCTGGGAACGGAAGGCAGGGGGGAGGACCGCGTTAGCCACACCTCTCCCTCGTTTGTCTTATAGTGGTGACAGCCAGTGGTCGGAAAGAAACATAATTGTGCGTCTGTTTCCCTTCCACCTGTTTCTCGATCTTTCGTTTACTGGAACAGTCTCCTGGTCACTAGAAACCGGCGATATTCCGATATAAAGAGGGTTACAGGCAGACAGAGTCAGTCAGTCAGTTGTTGGTTTGAGTTGGTCATTCAGTTGGTTAGTGTGTGTGAGCGAGGACAGTTCTTGGTGTAAGAAGGCAATGTTAGTCAGTGACGTGTTAATGTACGAGAAGATTGTGCAACGGAAGACTGTACGTAGCTGTGAAGGTGTACCGGAGTTTATGTAATCGCGAGTACAAGTGAAGTTGTAACGGACGAACTGGTAAATTGTAATTGTGTGCAGCAAGTAATTTTGTGTAATTGGCAAGTGTTAAACTGTAAGTCGGTGGAAATAAAGAACATTGTTGAGTGGTGTAATTGGACTTTTCATTTCACGAACCCACAAAGTCACAATATGTAAAACTTGCAGCCAACCTCTGCAAAAATGCCCCAGACATAGGTGACGTAGTCTGTCTGCAAAGGAACATTGTTTGAGCAGGCTGGGTTATCGCCCGGTCTATTTTTGTTAATCATGCACTGCTTTGTACATAAACAATCCTACGACACGACGATAATGGAGTGCTCCGAAATACATACATGAGCTCACGGACCGTATCGGACTGGTTCGGCTACTGCCTCGAAGTGTGCATGATGTCAAATGACACCAAGTATACTGCAATGGGGAGAATTGGCGTTCCCGGTCACGTCGTTCAAATCGACGAATGCAAAATAGGACGACGCAAGTTTCATCGTGAGCACGTCGTAGAGGGCAACTGGATCCTGGGAATGATCGACGTGGAAACAAATGAGGTGCGGATGTCGATATGTCCCAACAACAGGAGAGATGCAAATACGCTCTGCAGTCTAATTGCAGCGCCCACGATGAAACTTGCGTCGTCCTATTTTGCATTCGTCGATTTGAACGACGTGGACGGGACCGCCAATTTTCCCCCTTGCAGTATACTTGGTGTTATGCACACTTCGCGGCAGCAGCCCGATACAGTCCGTGAGCTCATACATGTATTTCCTACAGAGCACTTCATTATCGTCATGTCGTAGGATTGTTTATGTGCAAAGAAGTGCACGAGTAACAACATTTGACCGGGCGATATAGTGTAATTTCGGGAGAAGTAAGATTGATGGCAGCACTGCTTTTAGTGGAGAAACAAGCATAGTTTGGCTGCACTGAATTCTTCAATATGGCTTCATTACGCAGTAAGTATATAACCAAACAATTGATAACGTTAAAAGAATGCCCTCCAACACGAAATTGTACTAAAAAGTAAAGAACTTATATAAAAATTATAGTTGTATATAAAAACATAAAAAAGTGTGAAGTAATTAGAAAAATATCACTGCGTCGCATATCAGAAAGAAGAGCCGAAAACTCATACTAGTCACTAAGAATATTTCGGAAATGGTTAACGTCACAAAATTTACATAAATGACATACTTTGATGAGTTCAACATTTTTTGTCTGAATTGACTTATTGTCTCACTCTTACAGTTTAGAGGTTACAAAAGTTTCTTTCAGAATGAAGAGGACCTCACATTTTAATCCCAGAAAATTTTAAGTATGCATTACTATTTTAGTTAATTGATGGAAATTAATCATTTCTCCACACTAGCCATTTATAGGCTAAGGTTTTGATGGATAGAGTCAACATGAAAAATTCAATGCCTTGGCCGGGATTTGAACCACGGATCTCCTGGTTTCCGTCCAATCGCTCTTAACCTTTGAGCTACCATGGCCAACGTGCCTTCCTGACATTAAATTCTCCAGTTTACTCGTATATTTCCCCGGTAGACCACTAGGGGCTCTCGCATCCGAGATGCACCGTTTGTGGAGACTTACTATTGTAAGTACTTGAATCCTAGGCTTCATCATTCGTGGTTCAAATCCCGGCCATGGCATTGAATTTTTCATGTTGACTCTATCCATCCATTTAAGTATACATACTTATGTAAATTTGGTCTATCGTAAAAATATCTTAAACATAGCATTTTTAAAAAAATCATTAAAACTATTATGGAGAAAGTAAAAAGCAGGACAAATATTCATTTTCATTTTCTTAAAAATCTTCAAAGATATTATCTAAGTTTATGTTTCGTATTTAACCAAATTTTCGTTTTTTGAATAAAGCTGATTACACTCAAATACAGAAAGTTTTCTTGGCTTTCTTCTTTAATTTATATATTTACCAAGGAAGTCCCATCTCTAGTTCGAATCTCGGTCAAGATGTTACCTGGATCAAGTTTTTTTCGGGGTTTTCTGTTATTCTGAAACATGAATGTTGGTTAACTCCAAGCTCTATGGACCCTGGGCTCATTTGAGCATCATTTTATTCATTCCACTTATCGTCCGATATGACTTAACGTTGGAGGACGTAAATTAAAATATAAAATAATAAAAGAAGCCTGAAAACTGAAATTTGAACTTTGTATGGTAGGTTACTACAGGCAAGCTTTAGAGATAGTAAAACCTTCAAGATACTATACCAGAGACAATAATATCAAATGATCCCAAAACGGATAATTTCAAAAGAATTTCCCTTTTGAGACACGTGTTGATGTCACCAGGCTACACCCTGTGCTGCGTGACGTCAGCACGTTACGTCCACTTGGACGGCTACGACACGCTCTTCCCCTTCTAGCACGCGTGCTCACTGCACCCACCCTCACAACGCGCGTGATTCACTCCTGCTGCAAGTAAAAAAGGCGGCCCTAATCGGACTATCCTACATGAATACGCGATTAACAGCCAGTGGTTTTTGTCTGGCACTCCCCGTCCTATCTTTATTAATATCGCCCGTCACCTCATTGTATCACAAAGCGATCAGCGTTTATCCCTGTCTTGTCAACGCTGTATGGGAACAGCGCATGTTGTAATAGTTGCCTATATCTAGCAAACAAATGTCCTCCATCCCAGTTAATGATGGAAGCCGAACAGGTTAGTCAATGGCTTTCGATAAAAGGATAATCATTTTTAAACGACATGATCAGGGATATATCCATTACTCGAATCAGAAATTGCGAAAGAAAAAAAATACACTTTCAAAATTCGCATGGAAAATTCTTTTAAGAAACTAAGGATAAAAAGGATTAAATAGCGGTTTTGCCTTCTTTTTAAACAAACTTGCATTTTGCTGTGTGGTTGGTTGCTGGTACACTACATTGGCTGCTGAAAGTACGGCGAGGAGACACTGTGTTAGGAAAGCACCTACGTATATTTTTGAAGGAGCAGAGGTGGACCTATATACGGAAGAAAACCTTACGTTCTCTGGAGCCATACATTTATCACTTGGAACAAATTCAGATCTAATAACCATCTAAGCAAATAGAACCCTTCATTTGTCTCACAGTACAAGCATATAAAAAAAGAATAAGAAAATAAAAATAAAAAAAGATTCTTACCCGGTACCCATTCCCGTCTTAAATAAATAAACAAAAAAATACAAAAAAATAAAAAAATATTAAAAAAATAAAAAAAATAAAAAAAAATAAACTCATGTACGTAAATGGGTGAAAATATCGCGTGAAAATTCAAATATAATTGCAACTAAATAGCTCTACTTTATGTAATTTATTTATTTGTTTTTTTTTTTTAATTTACGTCCTCCAACTTTAAGTCATATCGGACGGTGAATGAATTGGGTGAAATGATGCGCCAATGAGTCCAGGGTTCATGGAGCTTACAGTCATCCGACATTCATCTTGAAGGATAAGGGAAAACCTCTGAAAAACCTTTATCCAGGTAACTCACCCTGATCGTGAGTCAGGGCGTATTCGAGACCTCTTGAACGTGAGGCAGAACGCTACCATCTACACTTTCGAGGCAGGCTTATGCAATTTATTTCATTTTTTCTTTTCTTTTTCAGATTTTTTTGTAATTTAAAGTTTTTGAATTTCAAGTGTAGTTTTGGATTTAGAATTCCAGTAACTTAATGCATTATTAATTTGTATCAATATTGTATACTTTGTGAAATTTTCCACAAATAAATTTTTAATTAAGAAGTGGCCAGAGGAATAAGCGTCCGAAATTTTTATTCTGTGGAGTATTGTACATGAGATTTAATCTTTTGAATTTTTTTTAGAATGTTTAGGTGCATTTCACCATGAAAATTAATATTATGCTATCAATAATTACGAGATATTATTAAAACAAACAAATAAGACGGTTAAAAATAAAATTTAATATTTTGCAATGGACCTAAACATTTATTAATTTTACATATTAAGTTAAGGTCGATTTCATGAATAATTAATTATGCAACTTCATGTTTTATAAATATGGTTTCTTAGAATGGCATTGACCTCCCGAAGGCAAGCAAAGACTAAACTTCAATGTTGATTAGGTAACGTTTAATCTAGACTTTACTCTCTGCTATGTCGGGGCTGCTGGATCGTCCGCATTTGCACCATCCCTCCCTCCCGATGCGCTGCACTAACGTCAGTGGACATATGTACTTCTGAACACTTAACTTGCCTTACTCTCTTTAAAACCTGGGGAAAATATCTCAATAAGGACTTTCAGAGACATACAAAAACCGTCAACATCCAAAAGAGATAAGGACAAAAAGATAGTGCCTTTTTTAATTGTTCCATTTATACTCTGCCCTTGACTTCAATGGTCCTATCGACGGCCGTTCTCCTTTGGAACATACCGCTATGGTGTTATCTCGTAGACGTTGGGTTGCTGGTTCTTTGGATTTTTTTTTTAATCATTAGATCACGGACACATTCGCACTGTCATTGTACTTCCAGACTCTTGGTTGGAGAAAAATATCCACCCCAGCTGGGAATCGAAACATGGACCCCTTGCACCGCAGCCAGGTGCTCTACCGACTGAGCTACGGGGGCAGCCAAGTGAGTGCTTTTATTACCACGAAAGTTCAAAAGAAAATTTGACAGGTAAGTAGGTATATCTCTTGGCCGAAATGGCCTACAGTAAGTAGTTTCCTTATATTTCAACTTAAAGTCTATGTTATATACTTATGTGCTTACCTAGTCATTCATTAGATAATAAAAAACCCATAACAATTACAAAAAACAACCTTTTAATCCACAAAAGTGTCATCCTTCCATTGTTCTGTTCATTGATCATTTTCATTATTTCTTATGTTCCATAAACATTTCCCACACTCTTTTCATTTTAAGACAACAACCAGCTATTTATTTTTCATTAACCGTTTCCTATAAATCAATTATTACCTCGGTAGTCTGTACCCGAACATTCTAATAATGAATAGATATTACCTCATCTTACATATGGACATTTTTCCTTCAAAACATTCTTCCTTTCATTCCTCAACTTGATTACCACCTTGATTGCGTGAATGGTAGCGTGTCTGCCTCACGTTCAAGAGACCCCGAGTTCGAGTCTCAGTCAGGGTGAGTTACCTAGTTAAGGTTTTTTCCTGGGCTTCCCTTATCCTGAAAGACGAATGTCGGGTAACTCTAAGCTCCATGGATCCGGGACTCTTTTGAACATAATTTCACCCATTTCATTCATCGTCCGATATGACTTAACATTGGAGGACTTAAATAAAATGAATAAATAATAATTCCTCAACTTTCTCATTCCCAAACAAAATTAAGTAATCCTTTCCCTTTTATTTTTGTCACACAAAACTTAAGATATACCTAACTCTAATTTTGATCTCCATCTATAATAGAAACTGTGATTTTTCTGCTCGTACATATCTTCTGGCCTGCATTTCATTTTTTTCCAAACTCCCTTTACTAATGTGTAACTTGGTGCCCACATTTCCTCCATCCATAATAGGCCTTTAATTTGTTCAAACCATGTTCTATCATGTTGTACTTCTGTATAGGACCCTTTATAATTGATTTACAAAACATGCTGATTATTTTATCTGCACTTATGCACCCATTATTATCTCCCTAAAGTTCGATTCCACAAGGGAATTATAAATTATTTCAACCCATTCAGCAGGCATAGTGGATGCTGAATAGGGTTCCCTCAACGCTGTCAACCTAATTTACCTTTAGTTCCGACTGCTTAAACCCATAACTCAATTTACCTCTTATATAACAACATTCTTTAACAACATCAACTTCTTTTTTATTTACAAACAATTTTTTATTTTTACTTCATGCTACTTTTTTAAATAAACAACAATCATATTCTACTTCCTCAGTTGGTGAGTTTATTGATCCCATCAAATCATCTGCAAAGAGTAAACGGGGTACATTTATATTATTGATTATTGGCGTTTGCCTCATCACCTGTTTCAAACTGTCCAAAATATAATTATTAAGTGGACAACACTGGGCTTCGTTTACAATCCTCGTTAGTCTCACAAAAACTCGAGAACGGCAGGACTGATTTGCCTAAATTTGGTTTTGAAATATTTGTGTAAGTCCAAGGAAGATTTAAAAGGTGAGAAAAAGAAACTGAATTGAAGATGGACCGCGTTGTTAACTAAATATACAAGTACAGTAAACACGCAAACTTCTGCAGAACACATACACCTTCTTTTATTTTTGACAAACAAAAGCATTACAAACTAGAAAGATATTCCACTCCTTGCCAAAGTCATCAAAGCTACTTCACTTACGATATTTAAGTAAATAACGTCTATCTCTTATCAAGACTGAAATTCTTTTATGTAGCATGATGATATAGCTTTCGAAGATCAGACACAAAATTAATATCTGAACGCATTATAATACTATAAATATTTCACCATAGACAATTGTAAAATATTGGTGAATCCTTGGATATCTTCGTTATAATTTGTGTTTGTGAATTCGTGAATGTGAATTGAATTTACAGAAAATTAATTGAATTCCTTTGTGACTCTGTGAAGTTCGCGGAAACCCTTTTACTCTGCCAAGGAGAGTACCACATGACTTAGATTGTAGAAGTCAGTTAAATGTACGACGAGCTACGTCACGTGCTGACCGCACTGATGAGCAGCGAGACGCAGCTAGTGCTAATAGTCGTGTTGGTATGTCAGAATTTAGTTCTAGAGTGTCTTTCTTCCGGGGGAGTTGTTTTCTTACGAATCAGTTGCCACAGTTATAAACCAGGATGACGTAGTCAATTATCTCACAGAGTTATTAAATTCATTAGAATTGCCTGGACTTCCACCTCAGGATCAGTTGTGATCATGCTGAGTAACATTAAACAACCACGACTGTACCATGGAACGAGACTAACTGTGAAAAAGCTAATGAATAACTACACCGAGGCAAACAATCATGAAAAGAAAGTATAAAGGAGAGGATATCTTGATCCTGTGTATCCCGATGATTCCAACGGCTTTACCTTCTGATTTTAAGCGTCTACAATTTCCTGGCATATGGCCTTTTCGATGACCATAAATACGAGGGCTGTTCAATAAAGAATGATTATAATTTTTTTTACGGTCATAATTTTTCTGACTAAAATTCAATGTTATTATATTCTGTTAGCTTAATGTGAAATAACCACGCCGTAGTAGTTTCATTGTTGGTACTCCTGGTTCCCGCCTGTGAGATCCAGGCAAGTTCAGACATGTTCGGCATCGCCTACCGCTGCAGTGGAGGTAACATGCAGTTTAAGTTGATGTTAGAGGAAGATCCGGAGTTTCTTTCAAACGTAATCACTGCTGATGAAACTTGGCTACATTATTTTGATCCTGAGAGCAAACAGCAAAGCTCAGTGTGGAAATCTCCTTCATCATCAACCCCCAAAAAATCAAAAGTGGTTGCTTCTTGCTGGTAAAGTAATGATCATCTCATTCTTTGATATTCGTGGAATGGTTTATCAGCATGTTGTACCTGCACACACATCAGTAACTGGGCAATACTACAGGGATGTCCTGAAAACATTGCATGTCCATATCAGGCGCAAAAGACCGAATTTCCATGAAGCAGGCTGGATGCTGCACCACGATAAAGCGCGGCCGCATATTGCCAATGCTGTTGCTGAATATCTTGCAAAAATCGACGTGAAGTACATCCCTCACGCTCCCTATAGTCCGGATTTAGCCCCATGTGACTTTTTTCTATTCCCTAACTTGAAACACCTTCGTGGGAGACATTATCCATCATCAGAAGCAGTGGTGAAAGCTGCGGAGGAGATTTTGAAGGGTCTCTCAAAAAATGGTTTCCAGCATGTCTTTGAAGACTGGTAGAAACGCTGGGACAAGTGTATCGCATTCAGGGGAGACTATTTTGAGAAGTACCATCAAAATTATGAGGATGAGTACAGGTACGTTGTCAAAAAAAATTGTGATCATTCTTTATTGAACAGCCCTCGTAAATCGCAAGGGCAGTCGCTGGAAGTTTGCGGAATCAATTTGAAGTTTTCCTGTTTCATGAAGTTTCCATGGACATAGCGTGTTCGCCTATCGGAAAACCACCGTCTTCAATATTTACGCACCACAAAAAACTATTGTTTATCAGAAAGCTTTAAATTGATTAACTTAATTGTAACTATGTTGTATTTGATGGATAGAGTCAACATGAAAAATTCAATGCCATGGCCGGGATTTGAACCACGGATCTACTGGTTTCCGTCCAGTCGCTCTTAACCTTTGAGCTACCATGGCCAACGTGCCTTCCTGACATTAAATTCTCCAGTTGACTCGTATATTTCCCCGGTAGACCACTAGGGGCTCTCGCATCCGAGATACACCGTTTGTGGCGACTTACTATTGTAAGTACTTAAGTCTTAGCCTATATACGGCTAGTGTGGAGAAATTATAAATTTCCATCAATTAACTAAAATATGTTGTATTTACATTTCACCACCAATTGCAGAATAAATACCTAACTACTCCAAATTTGTTTTATTTATATAGATAAGCTGAGATAACTTTTCTTGGTGGTACGAAGTTTGCCGGGTCAGCTAGTGTATTAAAATAGTATAACTGTAAAATTACTACTGTCTCCTCAGTCACCATTTTTTCCTCAACATAAACCACAAAATATATCTTATTCTGTAGTATGTTTTCTCTAATCCTGCGCCGTGGCGTAGTGGGCTAAGGCCCTGGCTAACTGCCACGGAAAGCGACCCGGAATCGATCCCATCCATGGGTTGCGGACTTTAGGTCCCGGGTGCCCACTCAGCATCATGAGGAAATTAAGTAGCTTACGATAGGTAAGCGGCCCTGGTTATAAAAGCCAACATTCCGGCTGGGGATGCCGAGATGCTGACCATATCCCGTATCGGTTGGATGATCGCTCACCTCTACCTTGTGTATGTAAGCGTGAGGCCAGCAGTCGGGTTGGCAGGTCCTGACCCTACATGGGCTGTAACACCCTGGATTATCTTATGCTTTCTCAAGATCAATAAATATGTATGGATAGAATTTACTTCGTTTTTAAGAAATATTTACTAATTAAAGAATCAACAAAATATAAATATATTATCCATTATTCTTTTGGATTTACGATGTACTTTGTTATTGTTTTCTGCTCTGGTTTGCTACTTCATGATAAAATCCTTGTAACTACCAAAATTCGATATTTTCTAATGCTTACTTGGACTTGTTACATCATCGTTACCTTTAAAAATTGACCAATTATTGCTAGGAACCAACTTTTGGAAACGCTTCTTTAAAGCTTTTCATAAATTCTGCTAAACATAGCAATCTTGACTCATCTTCATACCACAAACAAAGAAACTGTGTTGGCATATGCCCATAGTTTTATTCCTCTAGAATTTATGCACTAGGTTCTGTTCCTCTAAATAGTTAATAATCTTCTCCAATTCTAAGCTATTTATAATTTGCCCTCTATTTAAAGTAAATGTGGGAATATTTGTATTGATAATAACGTTTTCTTCTCTTGACCAGTAGTAGTGTATATGGAAATTTTATTTGAGTGCCCAGAACGCCCTGGCAATTCGACCTTAGGGTGTTTTGTGGAATCCCTATTTCCCATCACAGGAATTCGAATACTTTGTATATAATAAACTTCAGAACTCTCTTCTCCGAGAAGGGATGTTTACACTAGTGCAATGTCGAAGCCCCAAAGAGCTGATATCCTTCCCTACCTAGGACCTCGCAGTTCAATAACAAATGACTGCGGGTTTCCTCTTGCTGCTTGAAAGTTTGCAACTGGTAACACCCTAAATAACACCTACAGTTCGCAAATGTTTCAAAAAGTGTCCATATCCAGGTAATATCCTACTGCCTTCTGTATTCCACCTCTACTAAATTGCAGAAGTGTTCTAGTGAAGGCTTCGTCAGGTTCTTTACATATTCTTTGGCCAGAGGTCATATTCCATCTCTTACGATGTTTCTCTCTGCACTATATAACTGTAGTTTTAACAAAAGTTTTGCTCACTCCTCAGAAAGTCTCTGGACCAATAAGGGGAATTGTAGCTCCTTTCTTTGTCCAGTTGGCCAGCTTTTTCATTTTCTCTTGGCTATTTTTAGATAACATTCTGATCACTTTCGATATTTGCTGTTTCCATTTCTTATTATCTCATCAATGACCTACGCTTACACTTACTCCATTCACCGTTCTGTTTCTCTAGTAATTACTTAGGTATATTCATTTCTCAAATGTATAAGAAGTTGCACAATATGTGATTATGATGTCATCAATCAGTGACCCAAATCACCCGTTACACAAATCAGTTTTAATGGCATTCCAATTCTTGTGATGAATGAATGAATGATAGAAATGTACTTTCAACTCAGAAGGTGAATTTGTGATCAACAAGATAAGCTTGTCACGTTTCTTACCTTGTCAGTATAATGTCCAGGAATGAAAAATGAGATCTTTGTTGCCTTCGTGACTTGGTCTGAAACACATAATAAATAAAAAGGTGAAAATAAAATGTTCAACAAAATAATACATTTTACTTTCTGTCCTAACAAAAGAAGAGGAAATCATGCATTGCACCTAAAAATTCTATACTGTGATTTCAACGGAAATAGATACATGTTTTGAGTCCCCATTAACCTCAAAAGCAATTTTAGCAAAATAACTCTAAGTGCATTGTCTGTTTATATGTTTGTGTCTCTGTCTGTCGTCTGTCTGTAAACGCATAACTCAAACACAAATGTCTGTCTGTAAACACAAAGGTTTGTTAATTATTAATATTGATATTGAAGCTCAGCATCTTCTAAAGATATAGCTTGAAGCTTATTAAAAAGTCTCCGTCTAACTCATATTATGCTTTACATATTAAATATTCAGTATTTATTGTTTTATCAAATATAAAAGAACTGTGGAAGTCTGGCGTTGTTTTTAAAATCAAAATAACGAACATATATTGCGTTGTTAATCAACTATGTATTCCACAATTTAAATACAACAGTTTTAACAAAAGAAAGCCGTCATATCAACTTTTATCTATCTCCAAGTTGACCAACCCAATAACAATTGCCACAAGTACTCCCCCTACTAATGGATGGTTAAGAATCTTGGAGGTAGTCATACTGTTCTTCCACTGCAAGTTGTTTGAGTAGAATTACCTGGAAGTACTGGTGGCTATGCAGCAGATATGGGTTTCACACGTGGGCTTTCGACTAATCCGTGTGATGGGTTCATTAGGTACGCAGGTTTTAGGCACCCGCCTCGATAGCGTAGATGTTAGCATGTCTGCCTCACGTTCAAGAGGTCCAGTGTTTGAATCTCGGTCAGGGTGAGTTACCTGGATAAGCTTTTTCCGGGGTTTCCCTTAACCTAAAAGACGAATGTCGGGTAACTCTAAGCTCCATGGACCTTGGGCCTATTTGAGCATCATTTCACCCATTCCATTCATCGTCCGATATGACTTTAAAAATTTAAGGACGTAAATGACACAAAAAAAGAAAAAAAAAAAACAGGGAAAAAAAGAAAAAAGTTTTAGGCGGTCAATAACAATATGCTTGTTATTGCCATCAGTTTTGAAGAATTTACTGCCCCGTTTAAAAACGTTGAATGGACCTTCATGAGGTAATGTTTTCTTTCTTTTTTACTATTTTTTTGACTGCACCGACTCGCACGAACACATAGGTTGCTGCAGGATGGACAAAACAATATTTTGAATTTGCCTTGTTCAGATTATGTTGGTTGGTTTTCACGAAATGCAGTCCTTAGCTGTTTCAAATATGTTGCCATGTTCGTATCATCTTGCTCAGTAGGAACAAAGAATTCCCCTGGTAGACGAACTGGTTGACCAAAAAGTAATTCTAAGGCAGCATATCTACTTGTGGCAATTATTCTTAGGTTGGTCAACTTGGAGATACATAAAAGTTGATAGGTATAACAACTTTCTGTTGTTATCATTGTTGTATTTAAAATGTGGAATAAATAGTTGATTAGAAACCTGTTGTACCTAAATGGAAATATATAATACAGTCTTTTCTATAAATGTTTATTTTGATTGAAATTAAGTAGATAGAAGAATGAGAATTTGTAAGAATAGTTTACAACAGTGAGCAGCAAAAGTCACGCGGGTACAAAACATTAGATTTTTAGTTAAAAAACGTAGCTTAGGGAAAAATTAACCCAAAAGTTTGTGATATAAATGGTGCCAAATCTTAATATCTATCTATCTATCTCTCAATGACTAAAAGATGCCCTCTATATTTTCATTAATTCATCATTATCGTTCTCTTCACGACAAATAATTTTGACCTTTTTGCTAAGCAGAACCTCTGTGGACGGAACGAGATTTTCGAACATATAATTGCTTTCTCATTCCCAAATCCAATAGACGCAGATACGTATGTTAAACTAATGTGATCCACTTTTACAAAACAAATTTTACGTATTATCATTCCGAAATACCAGGTCCTGTGATTACAGTTTGTAATGTTTACTTCAGTTTTATCTCTTTGCAGCATTTTCAGGAAATCATCCGCATTTTCCCTATGGTTTCCTTTGCATTGAATTTGCTTAAAGTGATCTAAATGGAGTGGAAATATTAGTGTCAGTTTCTGCGTTGGGCTGCTCGAACTCGGAGTCGGCACTGCCATCTGGTGACAGCAGCAAGAAGACCGTTGCGGCAAGAGCGATTAAACTGCGCGCATGTCTTGGGTCGGTATTGTAGAGTGCTAACCTATCATATATTATCTTGCTGTTTCCGATGGGTAGGGGTTATAATGTTTAACATTTTGAAATCAGAAATTTATCATTTTAGTTTATACATTCAGCATTTTATAGTTTGTATATTTGTAAAATATCATTTTATAGCATTTATGAAAATAGACAACTAAAATGTAATTCATTTCGAGATAATGCAAAAGGATAGTAGTGAAATAGACTTGCATAGAGTAAATCGAGCATTTATAAAGAAGAATGCAGGTTAAAGGAGCAAAGAGAAAAATAGAACTAATAGAATAATACTCTCGAATTAGATCATAGGGCCCACCACAATATTTTGTCCTCCTGTTATGACCATATATGGGCTTGCTGAAACATTTCTAATAACTACGCTGTAAATTGGAACCAAAATATAATACAGAACTCCTTAACTAAAATCTGTATAGTCAACAACATTTTGTAGTTTGTGCAAATCTATGTTTTCTCCGAAGTATATACTAGGTATAAGTTGCAACTAAAAATATTCACATACAAAAAATCAGCAACTGATCGAATGGTTTTTCTTTTAATTTTACTTACTTAAATCTTTAAAATCTATCGAAAATACTCGGGAGAGAGAGAGAGAAAGAAAGAAAGAAAGAAAGAAAGAAAGAAAGAAAGAAAGAAAGAAAGAAAGAAAGAAAGAAACAAACAAACAAACAAAGAAAGAAAGAAGGAAAGAAAGAAAGAAAGAAGGAAAGAAAGAAAGAAGGAAAGAAAGAAAGAAAGAAGGAAAGAAAGAAAGAAAGAAAGAAAGAAGGAAAGAAAGAAAGAAAGAAAGAAAGAAAGAAAGAAAGAAAGAAAGAAAGAAAGAAAGAAAGAAAGAAAGAAAGAAAGAAAGAAAGAAAGAAAGAAAGAAAGAAAGAAAGAAAGAAAGAAAGAAAGAAAGAAAGAAAGAAAGAAAGAAAGAAAGAAAGAAAGAAAGAAAGAAAGAAAGAAAGAAAGAAAGAAAGAAAGAAAGAAAGAAAGAAAGAAAGAAAGAAAGAAAGAAAGAAAGAAAGAAAGAAAGAAAGAAAGAAAGAAAGAAAGAAAGAAAGAAAGAAAGAAAGAAAGAAAGAAAGAAAGAAAGAAAGAAAGAAAGAAAGAAAGAAAGAAAGAAAGAAAGAAAGAAAGAAAGAAAGAAAGAAAGAAAGAAAGAAAGAAAGAAAGAAAGAAAGAAAGAAAGAAAGAAAGAAAGAAAGAAAGAAAGAAAGAAAGAAAGAAAGAAAGAAAGAAAGAAAGAGAGAGGTAGAGAGAAATTTTTCCAGTTTCTGTCACGCGATTGTTAAAACCTCTGTTGTACTTAAACAAATATCCCATACACAGGTTTTCAATTTCTTTTTACATCATACTTTTTCACATTTTGACTCAATTTCACATTTTATCGCGATTTCAAAACACTTATACAAGTCGTGAAAAATGAATACGTAGGATTACAAGCCTTTCTAAGAATATCACTTTATATTGCATTTGCGGAAGTTCGTATCTCTAATACTGGGGTAGAGGTAAAATAATCAAGTATCTACACTTTTTTATTTCTGCATCCTTAATCTGATAGTACGAGGGTCGTTTGATACGTATGGTAAATTTCCATGAAGGAATGGAATTTTATTGTTGCAACTTTGTGGGTGGTAAGCTTGATTATTCCAAAAATTGTAAAGAAAATTTGAATGTGCTACAATATACAGTTCATTGTTGACAACCATCTGAACTAGTCAGTGTGATAGATGCAATTGAAGATGAAAAAAAAAAAAAAAACAGAGTTTTGTGTTGTTATTACACATTTTCATTTGAAGGGTTGAACTGCCGCACAAGTCAAAATTGAATTGGTTGAAGTTCACGCGGACTCTACTCCAACATTGAAGACCGTTTATTTTTGGATCAATGAATTTAAACATGGTCGTAGAAGCACCGAAGATGAATTGCGCTCTGATCGCCCAATTGAGGTCACCACACCGGAAACCATTGAAAAAATTCCACAATCGGGTTATGCTAGACCACCGAATTAAATTTCGTGAGATTTCTGAGGCTGTAGGCATCTCAAATGAGCGAGTAGACAATATCCTGCATGTAAAATAGGCAATGACAAAGCTTTGTGCAAGATGTATGCCGCGATTGCTTATAGCTGACCAAAAGCATACCCGGAAGAACACTTTTACCGATTGTCTGTCATGTTTAATCGCAATCCGGAAGATTTTTTTTGCACCAACTTGTGACCGTGGATGAAACTTGGACTCATCATTACACACCAGAGTCAAAACATCAGTTAAAAATGGTCAACGGCTGGTGTAAGTGCACCAAAGAAGACAAGAACATTTTGTCAGCTGGTAAGGTGATGGTCACTTTTTTTTTCATTTACGATTCTCAAGGAATAATCATCATAAACTACTTGGGAAAGGACAGAACCATAACTTGAACCTATTATGCTTTATTGTTGGATTGTTTGCAACATGAGTTGACTGAAAAGAGACCGAGATTGAAACGCAAAAGGTGCTCTTTCATCAGGATCATGCACCATCGCACACATCAGCAATCGCAATGACGAAAGTGCATGAATTGGCTTTTCATTCACCAGACTTAGCCCAAAGTGACTTTTTCCTGTTTCCATACTTGAAAATTTGGTTTGGTGGTAAGAAATTTCATCAAATGAAGAAGTGATAATCACTGTCAACGAATATTTTGCATACCTTGACGGAATCTAATTTTCCGACAGATTAAAAAAAAGCTGGAACGTCGCTGGACCAAGTGTACAACCGTCAATGGAGACTATGTCGAGAAATAAGATGAGATGTTCACGAAATAAAAAAACGAAAACATTCTTGGTCTTTTACCAGAAATATCAAACGACCCTCGCACTTAAAATTGTTGAAATACCAAAATTCAACTTTACTTGTTATTATAGTCACTGATACTAAAAACTATAATTCAAGAAACAACTTGAAACTAATTGCTCTGGGCGAATGGCTTCCATGGAGATGATAACAACACTCACCTTGTGTGCATAACCTAAAGCTCTGTTTGCCCGGCTCCTTTCTTTTTACCTGTACGTGTTGAGCTCAAGTCCGACCGTTCAAAACTCCAATTCACACAGCCCTCACGTCACTTCAGACCGAATTAATTATCCCTTAAAACTCGTTACATAACAGAACTTGAAATATCATTCTTTTAAACTTTTGCTTCATAACATGAGAAACAAAAGAGAACAGTAAAGATATTTATTTTATTTTGTATCCCATTAGGAATGTCAGGCGTCTTTTAGGGACAAGTGAAACATTATATATCTTGCTTTTAAAAAATCTAAAGTAATTTGCACCTGTACAAAATCTCATAGGTAATGATCGTTTGTCCACTGTTGCACTAGGTATAAAACTAGACACACTACCGAAAACTTCTAAGATCTAGAGAAATAAAATTAAAAAACAGTGATATAGATGATGATGACGATGACGATGACGATGACGATGACGACGACGATGACGACGACGACGACGACGACGACGACGACGACGACGACGACGACGATGATGATGATGATGATGATAATAATAATAATAATAATAATGCAGCTATGATTGAATTTGTTTCCTTTCGTTTCATTGGACAGAAGAGTGTTACGTAGTTGAGGTGAAACAGGGATTACGTATTCATCTTAAGCATTGGCATATCTGTGAGAAGGAAAATATCGCGATAAAGAACAGTGTAAAGTGTTGAGAATATCCCTCCCCCGTCGTCAGCCCAAGCAAATCATTCCGCGTCTGTGGAGCCATTTCCAATCACAGTCAGATGTTCAGATTTTCTTTCGTAACCCTCCCCTCTCCATTAGGATTAGTAATACTCCATTCGGGGTCGGCCAGTCGATTTGTATCGATTGTGCTACTGCTGCTGATAATGTTATTCAAAGGCGTCATATGGCAACCCGATTTGGTTACGTCATATTTTCCTAACTGGCACTTCAATAAATGTACATCAGAATTGCTTAAAGGAGCACTCCTTATTTCGTGTGCTAGACCTTTGTCTGCCAGTATAAGTATTGCAGTTGTTTATTTATTTCTCACTTTCTGTTAGGTTCACAGCTCTTCAATTAATATTATCTACGAGGGCTGTTCAATAAAGAATGACCACATCTTTTTTTTTTTTTTTTTTTTTTTTTTTTTTTTTTTTTTTTTTTTTTGACAACGTACCTTTATTAATCCTCATAATTTTGATGGTTCTTTTAAAAAGTCTCCCCTGATTGCGATGCACTTGTCCCAGCGTTTCTGTCAGTCTTCAAAGACATGCTGGAAGCCATTTTTTTTAGAGATCCTTCAAAATCGCCTCCTGCTTCTGATGATGGATAATGCCTCCCACGAAGACGTTTCTTCAAGTTAGGGAATAGAAAATAGTCACATGGCGCTAAATCCGGACTATAGGGAGGGTGAGGGATGCACTTCTCCTTGATTTTTGCAAGATATTCAGCAAAAAGATTGGCAATATGCGGCCGCGCATTATCGTGGTGCATCACCCAGCCTGCTTCACGGAAATATGGTCTTTTGCGTTTGATATGGACTTGCAATGTTTTCAGGACATCCCTGTAGTATTGTCCAGTTACTGATGCGTGTGCAGGTACATGTTGATAAACAATTCCATGAATATCAAAAAATGAGGTGACCCTAACTTTCCCAGCAGAAGCAACCACTTTTGCTGTTTTTGGGGGGGGGGGGGTTGGTGATGAAGGAGATTTCTACACTGAGCTTTGCTGTTTGCTCTCAGGATCAAAATGATGTTGCCAAGTTTCTACAGCAGTGATTACGTTTGAAAGAAACTCCTGATCTTCCTCTAACATCAACTTTAACTGCGTGTTACCTCCATTGCAGCGGTAGGCGATACTGAACGTGTCTGAACTTACCTGGTTCTCACAGGCGGGAACCAGGAGTACCAACAATGAAACTACTACGGCATGTTTGTTTCACATTAAGCTAACAGAATATAATAATATTGAATTTTCGTGCGAAAAACTATGACCGTAGAAAATTATGATCATTCTTTATTGAACAGCCCTCTTGTATATAACGTTATCAGTTTATTTCCTTTATTAACTTTGTAAATATACTGTAAAATTGATCAACCTGAAAAAATTCAATTCCATGGCCGGGATTTGAAACACGGATGTCCTGGTTTCCATCCAGTCGCTCTTACTCATTGAGCTACCGTGGCCAACGTGCCGTCCTGACATTAAATTCTCCAATTGACTCATATATTTTCCCGGTAGACCTCTAGGGGCTCTCGTATCCGAGATACACTATTTGTGGCGACTTACTATTGTAAGTACTTAAATCCCAGACTTCATCATTAAACTATTATTATATTTATTATTTAAGTTAACTGATGGAAATTAATCATTTCTTCTCAATACTGTATATAGGCTAAGGTTTTTGTTATAGCCTATAGACGGCTAGTAGGAAGAAAGGATTAATTTCCATCAGTTAACTTAAATAAGAAATATAATAAGAGTTTAATGATGAAGTCTGGGATTTAGTTAAGTACCTACTTATTATAGTAAGTCGTCACAATCAGTGTATCTCGAATACGAGAGTGGTTTACCGGGAAAATATATGAGTCAGTTGGAGAATATAATGTCATGACGGCACGTTGGCCATGGGTCATGGTAGCTCAATAAGTAAGAGCGACTGGACGAAAACCAGGACCTCCATGGTTCAAATCCCAGCAATGGAATTGCATTTTTTCAGGTTGACTGTATAAAAAAACCGTAGCCTATATACGACTAGTGAGAAGAAATGTTTAATTTCTATCAATTAAAATTGAAAGTATTTACATATCTAATGAGCTTCAGTGCAAAGTAGGGTTCATTGTTTTAGTGATTAAATACTACTTCTACCACCACTACTACTAATACTCCTATTGCAAGGCACGATATACCTTATCCATATAATGGAGTTCTCACCATTTATCTCCAAATTTCTCCATATCTACTACACTAAATTGGAAAACTTCCACACGTTTTCTCTTATCATCACCAGCTGGCAATAGTGCATATGCCGCCCTTTAAACCAGGGATAGATTTCTATCTGTAATAGATTTCTCAAATAAGAAACCCATTGAAATTTAGATGCATTTGGCACATGGCAAGTACGTGGACAGGTAAATTGCACTTGCCTCGCAAGCTCTGAATGCGCGCTTTCACCGATGCCGCTGCAAATTGGTTACTGCATTACAGAATCACTTAACTTTGATACTGATGTTTAATAGCCATGACATAAGAAGTTCTGAGCAAAAGGAAATAAGTGATTTGACTCACTGCATTTACTCAGTATGCATTTAATGAAAATACGTACCACTTTACAAAAACTGCAGATGCTAATTGAAATATTCATTGAATAAAATGGAAAACGAGTAACTATTTTTGATTGAATAATTTAAGGAAATTTTATAAAATAAAGCAAGTAATTGTAGTTTTGATTAATATTGCCAATAATTAAACTACATTAATTTTATTTAAAAGGAAATAAAAGCGAGACATGTTGGTAACGAAATTTATGCAATGTGTGTGTAACTAATAAGCAGTGCGTGGAAGATAACTTTATCTGTGTGTGTAGTTAACCATTAAGACCATTGTTGTGACATGCATACCTCAACAAAAATACTGCCCAAGCTGTGAGGAAACGAGATGACTGAGGTAAAGTGTAAAAATGATTAGAAATGTAGCTGAACCGCTGTTCTGTCGTGTATTGCGAGGACTGTTCAATAAATGATCATAATTTTTTTACAGTCATATTTTTTCGAACTAAAATTCAATCTTATTATATTCTGTTAGCTTAATGTGAAACAAACAACCCGTAGTAGTTTCATTGTTGGTACTCCTGATTTCCGCCTTTGAGAACCATACAAGTTCAGACATGTTCAGTATTGCCTAACACTGCAATGGAGGTAACATCCAGTTAAAGTTGATGTTAGAGGAAGATCCGGAGTTTCTTTCAAACGTAATCACTGCTGATGAAACTGGGCTACATCATTTTGATCCTGAGAGCAAACAGCAAAGCTCAGTGTGGAAATCTCCTTCATCACCAACCCACAAAACAGCAAAACTGTTTGCTTCTGCTGGGAAAGTTATGGTCATCTCTTCTTTGCTATTCATGGAATGGTTTATCAGTATGTTGTAGCTGCACACACATCAGTAACTGAAAAATACTACATGGATGTCCTGAAAACATTGCAAGTCCATATCAGGCGCAAAAGACCACAGTTCCGTGAAGCAGGCTGGATGCTGCACCACGATAATGCGCGGCCGAATATTGCCAATGCTGTTGCTGAATATCTTGCAAACATCAACGTGAAATGCATCCCTCACGCTGACTATAGTCCGGAGTTAGCCCCATGTGACATTTTTCTATTCCCTAACTTGAAGAAACGCCTTTGTGGCAGCCATTATCCATCATCAGAAGCAGTGATGAAGGCTGCGGAGGCGATTTTGAAGGATCTCTGAAAAAATTGTTTCATTATTTTGAGAAAGACAATCAAAATTATGAGGATGAGTAAAGGTACGTTGTCAAAAAAAAAAAAAAAAAAAAAAATGTGATCATTCTTTATTGAGCAGCCTTCGTACATTAAAATTGCCAACGATTAATAATAACCTGTGGCGTAACAGCCCTAAGTAAGCCTGAGTCTGTCAACCCGACTGCCGGCTTCACGCTCAAATACGCAAGGTAGAGGTGGGCTATCATCCAACCGATGCGAGGAGAAGAGTGGTCAGTATCATGGTACCCCCAGGGTTCGTTACCTAGGGCAGTTCCTCAATTTCCTGACGATACTGAGTAGGCACCGGGACTTAAAATGATCATCCCAGAGGGGTGGAATCGATTCCGGAAACATTCCGTGTCAGTGAACCAAAGCACAACACTCTAGCCCTCTACGCACGGCGCAGGTCATTGCCAACGAATACCGGCTTAAAAATAGAGATAAGTAGCTATGACTATGTATTTGAAACCCTAAACCAATCGCAAGGAATATCTCGGAAGTTATGTATCACTAATTACTATTTAATATGAACCACATGTTCTAACTCATTAAGCTATACAAAATTATGTGTATGTAATTTTAGATATTATTATTGCAATTACTAATGGAACACTACCTCATGTTAGTTTAACAGAGACCAATCTGTATGAAAATGTAGATCAAAATAACGACATATTCATAATTTTGGTTTATATTACAATTTATAAAATAAATCCTCTCGTCCGACATAGTAAGTGAATGATATGCGTTATGCAGAATATGCCACGGAAATTAAAGATAAACAACAGTCCTACTGGCTTTCATTCAATGTATATGAGAGATTACAATGGGCAACAATGAAAATGTTTCGGGCTTAAAAATAGTGAATTTATATGCATTTCCATCTGCTGAACTCAAAAGTCACCATAAAAATGATAGATTAGCTCTTGTTTTGAAGATAAAGTGACATTTCTTGGGGGATTTTTTTTGGAAGTTGGCACACATATCAAATAACAAAACACAATCAGAGAGTAATTTTATAAATTAAGTGATGCAAAAGTTAAGGAAGGCACTTTTGTCGGACCACAAATAAGAGAACTTGTAAAGGATCCTGCATTTGACCAAATTTTGGAGGGGAAAGAAAAGGAAGCTTGGGAAGCCTTCCAGGGTGTTGTTCAATGATTTTTAGGCAACAAAAGAGATGACAACCACAAGCATTTGGTGACGGTGCTCCTGCAAAAATACCGTAACCTTGGATGCAGCATGTCCCTTAAGATCCATTTTCTCCACTCCCACCTAGACTATTTCCCTCCTAGTTGTGGAGCTGTTAGTGATGAACATGGGGAGAGATTCCATCAGGACATTTCTGTTACGGAACAAGGATATCAGGGTCGTTGGAATGAAGTAATGCTTGCGGATTACTGTTGGTCTTTGTATAGGGATTCTGCGGAACTCCATAAAAAGAGGCAAGCTAAAAGACGACGAAGTCAATAGTCCACCACATGATTCTCTTCAGACACGACTATCTGCAAAGTATTTTTCCAGCAATTTAGAACTCTTAGCATGTAATTACTAGTTAAAAGCTCAAATGCACTTTCATTGTTGTTTGCATGTATGCAATTAAAATGTATCCTTTTCTCTCAATCCGTTAATATGTAATACTTCCACCTTGTGTATATCATAGAAACTAGAGCTAATAAAATTTTTTCATTGTCATATTTGTTTTTCTCAACCCAAAATTAGTAGGAATTGCATCATAAAGTGCTCGAAACATTCAAAAATTATTTTTTTGTCGCCCAATGTTATTGAAGCTCTAAAAATAAATCGGTATGTTGAACTTTCTCATATGTGATTCTTTTCAGAAAGTGGAAATTGAAATATCATGTAAATGTAATCTATATATTATTATCTAAGAGTGGCGTCAAAGTGAAACTTTACTTATACCAAACTTGGAGTAATTGTTTAAACCATTCTTGACTGAAACTATAAACTACGATGGTTTGATAAAGTCTGTCTAGTGAACGCGAGTGCATTTGCCGCTCAAAGGAAACTACCGTCCCGCCCACTAATGACCGTCATAAATCTATCTCCACACTTCAGAAATGGAACACTGTCGGTGAAGACCAATAACAACCCTGATGTTCTCGAAGTGATAGTCGCATGTCTACTCCACGTGGAGTCTCAGTTGCCAAAGTTCCAACTTCCATTTGATCTGTTTCATTACGTGCAGAAATTCGTTGTGTGTCACGATGTGGAGACCGTGGGAGAGAAATGCAATGGTAAATGCAAATGAAGTAGTAGATTACTTTCAGTCACGTGAAAATAATCAAAGTAAAGACAATAGTGTGAATAACTGGGCCGAGTTATATTACTGGAAAAGCCTCAAAAAATAAAGTTATAACGGGAACTGTTTCTAAGCAAATTCAAGCGCTTTTTGTGAACACATATAAATATGTGCTGACAAATAATCTTGGTAAGGGGTCATGCAATGAACCTGATGATAAATTCTGGGTATTCACAGAAATACAATAAGAAATATTGTGAGGAAAGGAATACCAAAGACGCCGATCTAGTGTGAAAACAAATTAAAACGTTTCTCTAAAGTAGATAATTTCACATGCGATTTAATTCGTCGAGAAATTTATAGATTTTATGCAAAAGGGAGGGCACCCACCTTAGACGAATTGGTTGCACATTTGTAAGAAATTTGACATTCTCTTTATGGGCACTGCACTTTGCTGGGCCTCTTGAAGGAGCTGGGTTTCAAATACCGCACTTTGGATAAAATCAGTTATTACGGAATCCAGTAGAATTGTAGCTTGGCGATATATATATATAAAAACTAAGGGCGTTTTGCAGTAATGGACATAAGATAATTTATTTAGACGAGACCGAGTACGATACCCATGATGTATCGAGAAAGGTGGCAACCTTGCAGAAAGGTCTGCGAGGAGGAGGGCCAGTGTTGTAAAACGATTATATGGGTTCATCAAAGGTAGCGGCCGACGTGCACATCAGTTAACTAAACAGACTCTAACAGTTTTTCTAGATACTCCATTCTCGACACCGACACACGATATTTTCCACGATACCCGATACTTCGATACTCGATATCCTCGTTTCTAATAGAAAATAGAAAATACAAGATAGAATTCCAATGTGTAAGGACTGTAATAGGTACAATGAAGCACAAAATTAATATAATTTTGAGTCGAACTAACTCAAAGTTATATTAACAAAATAGAATGTTGGAGAATTGTGTAACGCCAATAAAATTAAATAGGTGTACATATTTGATGAGACAGAACTTAAAACTTTCAGTGTTCTTATTTTTAAACTCTACATTGGACATTTAAAACAAAAGGGTCCACTTTTATACATTTTTCACAAATACTGGCATTTTGACTCGTTCGGTGTCCAGTTCTTTTTCTGTCACGTATGAGACCTGCTGTGTTAAACAGTCTTTCAGAGGAAACTGTAGCAGGTGGAATACACAAATATTTAGTTGTTGATTTTGTTTCTCTGCAATCCAATACACTAGAAAGAGAAAATGACAAATCACCGTTGAAATGTGCAGCGTTTAATGCCCACTTTTATGGTGACCGCGCTTAAAGCATCCCCAGCCGGCTCTCTTTGTATGGAAAAACTGTTCTTCCCCATAACCACAATGTCACAAACATCTTAGGAAACACCAACTGGGGTCAGAATGTTAGGCACGTGTTTACAGCTGATAATACCTAGGGCTGCCGTTGTGTAAAATAACGTTTAGAGGCAAAATATAAATAAATAAATAAATAAATAAATAAATAAATAAATAAATAAATAAATAAATAAATAAATAAATAAATAAATAAATAAATAAATAAATAAATAAATAAATAAATAAATAAATAAATAAATAAATAAATAAATAAATAAATAAATAAATAAATAAATAAATAAATAAATAAATAAATAAATAAATAAATAAATAAATAAATAAATAAATAAATAAATAAATAAATAAATAAATAAATAAATAAATAAATAAATAAATAAATAAATAAATAAATAAATAAATAAATAAATAAATAAATAAATAAATAAATAAATAAATAAATAAATAAATAAATAAATAAATAAATAAATAAATAAATAAATAAATAAATAAATAAATAAATAAATAAATAAATAAATAAATAAATAAATAAATAAATAAATAAATAAATAAATAAATAAATAAATAAATAAATAAATAAATAAATAAATAAATAAATAAATAAATAAATAAATAAATAAATAAATAAATAAATAAATAAATAAATAAATAAATAAATAAATAAATAAATAAATAAATAAATAAATAAATAAATAAATAAATAAATAAATAAATAAATAAATAAATAAATAAATAAATAAATAAATAAATAAATAAATAAATAAATAAATAAATAAATAAATAAATAAATAAATAAATAAATAAATAAATAAATAAATAAATAAATAAATAAATAAATAAATAAATAAATAAATAAATAAATAAATAAATAAATAAATAAATAAATAAATAAATAAATAAATAAATAAATAAATAAATAAATAAATAAATAAATAAATAAATAAATAAATAAATAAATAAATAAATAAATAAATAAATAAATAAATAAATAAATAAATAAATAAATAAATAAATAAATAAATAAATAAATAAATAAATAAATAAATAAATAAATAAATAAATAAATAAATAAATAAATAAATAAATAAATAAATAAATAAATAAATAAATAAATAAATAAATAAATAAATAAATAAATAAATAAATAAATAAATAAATAAATAAATAAATAAATAAATAAATAAATAAATAAATAAATAAATAAATAAATAAATAAATAAATAAATAAATAAATAAATAAATAAATAAATAAATAAATAAATAAATAAATAAATAAATAAATAAATAAATAAATAAATAAATAAATAAATAAATAAATAAATAAATAAATAAATAAATAAATAAATAAATAAATAAATAAATAAATAAATAAATAAATAAATAAATAAATAAATAAATAAATAAATAAATAAATAAATAAATAAATAAATAAATAAATAAATAAATAAATAAATAAATAAATAAATAAATAAATAAATAAATAAATAAATAAATAAATAAATAAATAAATAAATAAATAAATAAATAAATAAATAAATAAATAAATAAATAAATAAATAAATAAATAAATAAATAAATAAATAAATAAATAAATAAATAAATAAATAAATAAATAAATAAATAAATAAATAAATAAATAAATAAATAAATAAATAAATAAATAAATAAATAAATAAATAAATAAATAAATAAATAAATAAATAAATAAATAAATAAATAAAGCAGAATTCAATGTAAGAAATCGACATTGATCTTTTCAAATAAATTTTAAATGTTTAATGTTTCCTATAGTAATACATAATGTTACAACTCTTTATAACATAACTGAAAAGATACATACGGGGCGGCTTCTGAGGTAGTGCCGCTGTGCTATGGCGCCATCTGTATGAAAGCGAAAGAAAGAGATGTGTATAGGATTTGCGCTAAAAAGATTGTTTCTGAGTATCTGCTCCCTCGTGTGAATAGGTCCTCGTTGTTTTCCGTGGCTTGGTGCCGATTCCAGAACGACACCATCTACGCTCATAAGCGCCCGTGTTAAGGGCTAGGATGTCTGCTTATACACGGCTTCTTATGGGAGAAGGTTGAGCCGAGATTTCTCTGGCGCATAGCTTACGCTTTATCCGTTAGAGTGCAGTAAAGCACGGGACTTAAGGTAACTGTCTCTCTGTCGCGAAATCGCACACGAACGCTTTGTATCATATTCTCCATGAAACTGTATTATCAAACTTTTACTGTACTCGTTACACCTGTCCTTAACAAGAGTACGGATGTAATAAATATCTATTTCCGTTTCCTGTACTTTCTGTTTGGTACAGTATGTTCTAAAATAGGATGGATTATTGATAAGATTACCTAAATCGTTCAAACTTGGTACACATACTTATATTTAACAACCCTTATTTATTTATTCATCTATTTATTTATTCATTTATTTATGGCACCGTCAATACAATGCCTCACCGGTCGCCCCTGCTCCCTATGCTGTTATGGTATTAGTACTTCTATTACGTACAAGAACTAAATGCGTATTATTAGCATAATATCTAAGGAAAGTTTAGTAAAACATCATTACAATTTTAAAGGCGTTAAATTGCACCAGTGTGCATGAATTTCCGAGGGATATTTACTTGCAAATCAAAGAAGCACTTTTGATATTCTGGTAGTTAGTAATAATTTATAAGCAAAGATTGCACGTTAGCGCTTTGTTTATTGCAATCGTGAGCCGATTTATCCTAAAACATGTTCCTGTATTCTATGGTAGCTACAGGTGGTGAATTTCTGTTGATTTAACAAAGCAATAAATACTTCAAAAGTAAAAAATGAACCAAGGAATTAAAGAAAAACTAGCAAGGAAACTCTATTACTCTTTTTAAACGCTGGAACCATTTTACAAGGATGTCTGCTAATTTTACAAGTTTGAATAAAGTTAAGCAATGTATTTTGTTGGGAAGTGGTGGAGGGGGCCCTTCTGCTAAATACAATTTAAATAAATAATCACGTACATTCCGCATAACAGTTAAATATGTCATAAACGCTTTAGAATTCGAGAAAGGTTAGAAATACTGTTAGATATATATTACAAGTATGAATGGAAATCTATGTTTGCATATCCATGTTAGGTTCGATACCCACGGTCTCCACATCTTAATTAAATTACGCAAGTGCTAAACGCAAATAACTATTAAACACTAATAAATTTATAAAACTATACTAAGTAAAACACTGTAACTTCTATAAATATAAGCTTAATTAACACACATAGGAAGCACGTTTGCACAGTCTAAGATAATTTCTGAGGACACAAGAAAAATATTGCAACAGCGCTCTAACTTGTTTAAGGGTGGAAAACCCTTATAATTGCTTACATGTGAGGAGGCGTGGTCAGAAGGGAAAGCTTTGACGTCGCATGGGATGCAATGGACGAGGCTACTATACTACATATGGCACCCCAGGCGGTGACACTGATGATAAATGAGATGAAGATGGAGCCCCGGTGAAATGAGATGGCGTGGTAAACCGGAGGACCCAGAGAAAACCCGCCCCAGCCCATCACAAATCTCACTTTGCGGTCACCTGGGATCGAACTTGGGCCTTGGTGAGAGCCAACTAGTCTAAACACTCAGCTCGAAAATCATCGTTGAGATATGCAGTGATTTCTTCTTGAGAGCTGGCATCTGGCACTGAGTTTGAAACACGATTATTTTCATTCCTGGTAGTTCTCGGGCTTTCCAATGTTCTACTTGTGGCAGCAATAATTTGTTGTGATTTTTAAATAAAATAAAAGTTACAAAATCACTGCCGAAATATCGAGCGAATTTCCAAAGTATCCTTTGATTTCGATGCCATGTAAATATCGTATCGAGATATAGCAAGTACCCATCCCTACTATAAGCACACAAAAATGTAAATATACATCATATAAAATGTGGAAATAATTGAGAATCTGCAAGCATATTTTAATAATAGTTTCATCATAAGCTTTAGATATGTGTGCAGCAGCAACATGTATTCCTGTAATCTGATGGATGCATTTTTGTATCCGCAAAGTTTACTACTACTTTCCTTTGTAGCGTTGTATTCGGTTTCACAGCATTTTCGTACAGAAATGCGTTGCACGTGCCAGAAGGTTTATGTATGTACAGGTGCGCAGTGTTAGTTCAACTGTCTGTCGCCTTGGGAACCGGTGTTTGTTTTTGCCACTATGTAGCACTGTATCACAGAAGCTAATTACCTCTCTATGGGCTGTGTGTTGTACCAAAGCACGGTCTGATATTGCCTACAGACAGCTGACAGTCATAATGCTTTACGAATACCTTTATGGAAATTGTACATATACAACAGTAAAGAATAGATGAGCTTTCCCTATTTTATAGGAGGCATTTGTCCTGCACGGGACATTTCAGCGTATTTTAATTTTCATTCATTTTCAATGTATTTTATAATTTCTTTTTCAAAACTTAGTTTAGATAATTAACATTCACGCATAATTCCATATAATTTTAAACTTCTAATAATATATTTAAAACAAATTAACAATATTGATTCTTTTCGATTCAGAACTCACTCTATTACACGTCTTTCTTTCACTCAGAAATTAATCTGGTTCACTTTACAAACACTTCCAACAATTTATAATGATCTCTTTTTAAATATTTTAAAAATACATTTAAAAGAATAAATAATAATAATAATAATAATAATAATAATAATAATAATAATAATAATAATAATAATAATAATAATAATAATAATAATAATAATAATAGTAATAGTAATAGTAATAGTAATAGTAATAGTAATAATAATAGTAATAATAATAGTAATAATAATAGTAATAATAATAGTAATAATAATAGTAATAGTAATAGTAATAGTAATAGTAATAGTAATAGTAATAGTAATAGTAATAGTAATAGTAATAGTAATAATAATAATAATAATAATAATAATAATAATAATAATAATAATAATAATAATAATAATAATAATAATAATAGTAATAATAGTAATAATAGTAATAGTAATAGTAATAGTAATAGTAATAGTAATAGTAATAGTAATAGTAATAGTAATAGTAATAGTAATAGTAATAATAATAATAATAATAATAATAATAATAATAATAATAATAATAATAATAATAATAATAATAATAATAATAATAATAATAATAATAATAATAATAATAATAATAATAATAATAATAATAATAATAATAATAATAATAATAATAATAATAATAATAATAATAATAATAATAATAATAATAATAATAATAATAATAATAATAATAATAATAATAATAATAATAATAATAATAATAATAATAATAATAATAATAATAATAATAATAATAATAATAATAATAATAATAATAATAATAATAATAATAATAATAATAATAATAATAATAATAATAATAATAATAATAATAATAATAATAATAATAATAATAATAATACTTTTGAGGTTGAATTTAAAAATGAAATTAAAAACAACTGATTCATAATCCTATCATGCAATCTAATGAGTATATATGCTTCATTTTTAATTTACAGCATTACTAAACAAATATCTATTTCTGAAGCTTAGGTCGTCAGACTTTCCAGTAATTTGTAGTCTTGGTATATAAGTTTCCTCTTATTTCCCCAACTGTATGCATGGCAGCCTCGGTCATTACTTCATAGTCGTCCAGTTTGCTAAGATGATCTGCTTCTAATCTACCCCGGTGGACCAAAATTTTATGCCGGACCAAGATGTTTTTCTTCACAGGAAGCAAGCAGCACGTGTACTATGTCGTAGTGACCAAGGAAGGAACTAAGTTTTTGAGTGAGTTCCCGCAGGACAAAGCAGGCAAGGGTGGGTGTGACGTCACGATAGCAGGTATGGCAGTATCGCCCCACAGGATCTGCCGCACAGTGTTTGCTCAGCGGATCGTGAAATCGCGACCCTCCTGAGCGCGGGAGCCCGTTAGATACCGACGGAGCATGTGTCCGATAACACGGTGGCCCTCACTGCCGGGGATCGAACCCCGTCCTGATTGAGGTTTTCCCGAATATTTTTATACCCCGTCACCCTCGGAACCGTCATTGTTTCCCGTGGCTATCTGGTCCCATTATCAGAACACGTTCTGTATTCGCGCTCATAGTTTCAGCTTTTCTCGAACAAAATGCAAAGCGTTTTACTTCTCTATCATCTATATCTGTCTACTGTATACACAGATAAGAAGTAAGAAGCATGCACCTGAAAATGGACATTAAACGTTTTTTAGAAATAGTAGTTTTAGAAACCCCCGAAATGACTTGAATTAGAGGTCCCTTGCGGGTATGGGTGTGTGGTTTTTTATTTTAATTTATGTCCTCCAACTTTAAGTCACGACGAATGAAATTAATTAGACTGACATTGCAATAAGATATTCACAACAAAAAAGCGGAATAGCTTAGCCAATTAGAGACTTCAGAATAATCTTGTCCACGTAGAGTAAATTAGGTGATAGGAGCAATAGGTCAATTTCCTGGGTAAGCGTTCTCAATATAAAGCAGCAAGTTAAGTCTAGTGGACAACTTGTGGGGGGGGGGGGTATTGTCTGCGAAAAAATAAAATGTGGCCAACCTTCTGTCGTATATAAAGCAGAGCAATCTTGGAGGGTAGTGGTGGTTAGAAATCCCAAATAAACATCAGTTTTACTTATTTTAAGCTTTCTGATGTCCGTTAGTTCTAATTAATACTGTCTCGGCGACGGCTGGTGTATGCAGTGGAGAGGTTAAGTGTGAACGGAGCGTTCACGAACAGCCGCATTACGCAGCCGGAAGTACCTACGTCCTCAATGTTAGCACGCTGTATGTATCCAAACCTTTCGACTTCCGGAATTCTAGAACATTCGGCTTCAGAGCCTTCTCGTCGCGACCAGCAAAAAGGCGGTGCAAACTCTAGCATTTCAGCTGAGTCGTTCATGAGAGCAGAGTAGTTGTGAGTCGGTCTGTATGAACTATTTGCAAGTTGACCAGATATTAAGTTGTGTCAGAGTCGGCAAGAAGAGCAGTGTAAAACGGAATATTAGGAAACATTCTGTGTGCGTCGAGAATTTACGAGCAGCATAAGTTGGTGCAAGCTACACAAATATAAAGGAAGGATATGCTAACGTGCTTACTCTATATATTTGTAAAAAGAGTGAAAGTGACTGTAATTAGAATTTGACTAATGATTCTGGTGACAAATATTTTAAGTTCCGTGCAACTTCGTGTTCCCAATTTAGTCACAATATTGAAAGATAGCGTTAAACAAGTGCCTCGATGAAAGCCACAGATTCTCGCCCCATTTTCTGAGCTTTTGGACTGGCAAAAGGACCTATCTTTCAATCTGATTTTCTTATAGCACTATGTAATATGCTTCTGTACTTTCGGCATAGCAACCTCTTAAGTGCACTTCTATCAGAACTGTTCAGTCACTTTCAACGAAACACTATGGCAAAAATAAAAAATACATATTTATAAAGCAAATATAGGCAACACTCAAACAGTAGAGGGCACGTAGGATTTCTTTGTTAAAGGGGTAATATCAATCAGGATGCTGCAAGTAGAAAATCAATAAAGGAAAAGCATTACATCTTTTAACTTGATAAATATTTAACACGAACTGCATAGCAAAATTATAATTCAACAGTCTATAATACAAATGGGCCATCCGGTAGGAAAATGATTTGATTTTGCTGCACAATGTAATAGCTATTTCATAGACGTCGCGATGTTTTGAAGCAGTGACCATTCCGCACAGGGGATATTTACATAGGTACTACTTTTACAAAGTACATAGGTAGGTACTAATGACCACTACTAGTCGTAGGTCTTAAAGGTTAATTTTTGTAACGATTAGATGTTTAGCTTCGAACATTCACACGTGTGTTTTATAACTAAACTAAGTTTTACATTAAAACATGATGTGTACACTTACACACCTTCTCTATGGAATACAACTTCTTAGATAATATGCGGATAAAACGCGATTCTTCTATTGGCTTATCTTCATTCATGATAAAAAGTTTGACTAAAATGATTTCATATTTAATGGAATAAGTTACTCCTTACATACTTAGAAATGACAGAAGGCCTTATGATTCTCTTTTGTTTGCAGTGAGGTCACGGAGGTTAGAGCAGGCAAATTTAAAATTTGAGTTAATTTATCTGAATGAATCCCTTAAACTAGGTAAAATGTAAAGAAACAGTACGTAAGCAATATTTAGAATACGTGCTTCTCCAGAATATAGTTTTGCCTTTATCTCATGATTTACAGTTAAATAAAATTGTCTAAAAATCGCTCAATAGCAAAAAATGACTCAAATATATTCTAGAAAATATATTTGTTATGTCAGGGTCACTAGTATAAATTAAAATGAACATTCTCAGCGACGTTTCTGAGGAAAAAAGGGCAATTTCTGTTGTGTTACATTCATACGATTTTCTCCACCATTTATTCAACAAACAACTAACATTTTCTATTTATTTTACGTTAATCGTCATAAGCAATTTTAGACATTATTTATTACTTATAATTTATCTATCGGCACAATGGGAATGTGTGATTACATTGAGATTAAACGATAATTCAGATGTTTAAGGAACTGATAGCTATGTGATGGCTCTGAAATTCTCTTTTCTGGACCAGAAATGGGAGAAACGAACGAATTCCTACTTGAAAAAAAAAAAAAAAAAAAAAAAGTAAAGTTACTCAAGAAATTCAAACGAACAACTAATTCGGATATTTGCTAGTCATTTGTTTTGGTATACCTATTCCTACACCCTAAAGATATCACAATAATAGGAAACTTTGAATTATAATAGATAGATTCTAGTAGCTTCTTTAAGAAATCTCAATATGTTGATATATTTTTATACATTTTTTCAACTGAATTAACATTATATTGGTTGTGATTTATTTTCAAGGAAACCCAAGCCTGGCAACATTAATTTGGTGTTAGTAATAAGTGTATTAAAGCAGAAAGTAAACACAATCGAATTTTTCATGTCTTTCCAACCTGAAATTTGTTTTTGAAATGCTGAATTTCTATTATGGTCCTTATTATTTTCAAATATCCCGCTGTAACTCATTGTATCATCCATAGAACAATTAACTCAATGCCTCCTAAGCTCTAGTACCTATCATATAGGTAATTTATTAGAAACTGTTTTAGTTTTGATAATTAATATAAAACAATTTCTTCTTTGTTTTAATACTGCACTTCGCATAATAATGGAAATATTCAGAGGTTGGGGGAGCTTCAGCGCTTAGAGTCTGATATATCGATTAAAGCTTGACATTTCTTTTCCAATGTTTAAAATTAACCACTATGTTATTTACCGAAATTACAAAGCCACCGCCATCGGGTGTCGAACACCAGTCGTTCAGTTTTTGCACATCATACCTACTCTTTGAGCTTTCAATACCAAAGTTAACTAAATTAAAAACAAAAAGTTTGTTTTTGTATAGGTGAAGCGGGTTTTGAACTCGTAGCCTTCAATCAGAATCTGTCACTCATCCTGTTTGTTTGACGATATGTTTCTGGTTCACTAAACTCCCAGCGGCGTGTTTGAAAATTTCATAATCTGCCAATTACACTTGGGTATTTTATCGGAAAATTGAGCACTAAAATGTGCGTACAGTTGGCGTTTACTTGTGTATCTGCGTGAACTGACCGACAGAGTGCATGACCTACTAATTACGAAAATGTTACAATCCCCTGTAGGTATTTACTCCTTCAATTTACAACAAGATTTTGACTTATCTTTTACAGTTTACCAATTACCTTTGCAAAAGGCAATCAGAAAAAAAGAGAAGGACTTCACAGATCTAAATATCTTTAGAATTTATCGTAGTTAAACATCCATGTAAAGGATAGTATGGGATGAGATTTTTTTAAAAGAAATCTTCGTGTCGTAACCTTGGAAGATACTGGATTTAACTACCAAGTGGTTGTATTTATTGATTTCTTTAAATATTTCATTTTTATTCAGGGGGTCTCAAAACATGCTTTTATCAAGACATAGAATTTTTTGTGACATACAATATCTACTCTTATCTACTATAGGAGACGGCAGAGAAAGTAAAAGCAGCAGCTATAAGTATTTGAGCTATAATTCGAAGATTTACCATCTCTCTTGCCCCCAGCATCACACTGAGGCATTCTTTGTACTAAGAAATAGCGATATTTTTCAAAATAACGAGTAGTTTAACATTTTCACTTACACCTATGTCGAAAGTTATTTCCAGGTTGATAAAATGATATAAACTTGAATTTACCTCAGGTCCTATAGCTTTAAGTCGTCTACCACATAGCATTGCAGTTCACCCATAAATTCAATATCCGGAGTTCACTGGAATATAGACAATGTTTCGAGGCTTCTTTAATTCCGAGAGAGAGAGAGAGAGAGAGAGAGAGAGAGAGAGAGAGAGAGAGAGAGAGAGAGAATAATATTAAAAAATATCCGTGTTTGTGTGACGTGTTTGTCATCAGAATTGAAAAATGAAATGTTGGATGAATACCGAAACTTCCAGCCACCAATTAAACTTTAAATTTCTTGAGAGGAGACCTTTGTGTACTAAATTTTCTTTATTAGTTCGTTTAATTACTGCTGCTGTGAGTTTGTTCCATTTTGGAGTAGTTTTTAGGGGCTAGGACAAAGTCGTTTTGTTATTTTCTTTTTGCTCCGTTTCTTTTTGCTAAGTCAATAAATATGACTCTACAACATATTTCTCTTTATTTTTCATGTTATAAAATAGCTTTGCGATTTTAATTGAACTACCTAAGCCAAGTTTAAGTTATTTCGATAAAATGCATACGATTTTGAATGTTCTCTCTACATATTATTCCCTTCATTCCTAAGAATTGTTTGTGTATGGGTATATATTTTAATGCCATTTATAATTGATTTAACTTGTTTATTTTTTAACAGATGTTATTCCGTTGTTTATTGATATGTCATGCAGAGTATGGATATTTACATTATTCCCTTATTCCCTTTATACCTATACGTAAATATGTAATAAGACAAACTTTATCTCCATTAAGTTTAAGCAGATAGAAGAATGACATTTGTAAGAATACTTTGTACTGTTTTGTACTTAGTTTTCTGCAGACCGTAAAAGGTGCAAGAGATAATGGAAATAGAAGTTATTGGTGTTTGAAAGCGGGTTACTATATGCTGGCCTTCAAATTTCTATACTTTTTCCGTAACACTGAGAGGAACATGTGAATGTGACATCACTTAATAGTTATTTATGCTATAAGGGAGGTAGGCATAATTTACCATCAGAGGACTCGCTTGTGTCCGAACAAAGTGAGTGTTAGCAATATTGTATCCGAGAATGGTTCATTTTACCTACTTCCCGAATTGCATATAAGATTTTTCCAACTCATGCTTATGATGTACCTATTATTAATTATTTGTGGTACATAATTTCAATTTTATATTATACATATTCATTTATATTACTTAATGAGGCGAATTGTTTATTGACATTCTCTTGTTTGTCATTGTATTCTTTGTTGCTGAGGAAGAACAGTTAATAATTTTTATATGAAGGTGTGGCAACATATTGATGTTTGGTGTAATTATGAATGACAGCATAGGTCTATGTTGGCGATAGCTTACAGAACAAGAAAGAGCTGGCTCTAAAGTTTCTTTACGGGAGAGCTGGAAGTTCTAGTACTAATGAGTTAGTAGTTGCTAACATCAACATGGTTGAAATTCAGGAAAGTGTTGAAGTTAAGAAAGAAATACAGTTAATTTCTGAAATTGGTCAAAAAGTTGTGTCAACTATAACCTCCTGCAATGATTTCAATATTACAATAAATTGTAAATAATTTATATGATATAACATGTAAATGAATCTCGAATTTAATCATTGTAATGTGTTACTATTAATACTCCATTTCAGGAAGTAATCTCTCACTTCTGCTATTCTTTTCCAAGTAACATTTATTTCATTCGCATTTAATTTTGTTTCTATTACTGAATATTTTTCTTTGGGTAGCAATAAATAAATATGAGTATTTTCTTAATTGCATAGAAATATTGTAAATGATTTCAGTTCCTACAAAAAATTCAGTCCTTTATAGCAGAGAGGTAAGTAAGTAAGTAAGTAAGTAAGTAAGTAAGTAAGTAAGTAAGTAAGTAAGTAAGTAAGTAAGTAAGTAAGTAAGTAAGTAAGTAAGTAAGTAAGTAAGTAAGTAAGTAAGTAAGTAAGTAAGTAAGTAAGTAAGTAAGTAAGTAAGTAAGTAAGTAAGTAAGTAAGTAAGTAAGTAAGTAAGTAAGTAAGTAAGTAAGTAAGTAAGTAAGTAAGTAAGTAAGTAAGTAAGTAAGTAAGTAAGTAAGTAAGTAAGTAAGTAAGTAAGTAAGTAAGTAAGTAAGTAAGTAAGTAAGTAAGTAAGTAAGTAAGTAAGTAAGTAAGTAAGTAAGTAAGTAAGTAAGTAAGTAAGTAAGTAAGTAAGTAAGTAAGTAAGTAAGTAAGTAAGTAAGTAAGTAAGTAAGTAAGTAAGTAAGTAAGTAAGTAAGTAAGTAAGTAAGTAAGTAAGTAAGTAAGTAAGTAAGTAAGTAAGTAAGTAAGTAAGTAAGTAAGTAAGTAAGTAAGTAAGTAAGTAAGTAAGTAAGTAAGTAAGTAAATAAGTAAGTAAGTAGGGAGGTAAATTGACTTACTTCTCTTGAGAGGCAATTTCCAATTACTCGTAAAGATAAAATATACATAATACCATTCTGTTTTTTTTTTTGTTTCATAAATGACTTACGTAGCACTGTAAAAAATTAAAAAATGTTAATGTCTGCTATGATGTTAACCTATATATAAGTATTAGCAATGTTATAGTCTTCAACAGGTCCCTCACTCTCTAAATGCATGGAGCTAAACAAACAAACTCCCACATAATATGTACTATTAGTGTGTAAAACTGTCCTTCATCAGAAGCAAAAATCACTTTAAATACTACGTTTATAATATCAATTGTACACAACTTGTTGAAATAGTTGAAAATAAAGTTCTGGCTGTACATTTTACAACAAATCTAAATTCAACGGACACATTGAATTAATCGTAGGACAGTCTAGGCTTCATTATTCGAAATTTCTCTTAGATTATTTTTCTAATTTCTCTTAGATTATTTTGTGTTCATTATTTTTTCCTTGGTTATTTCTCGTGTTTAGTTATATTTTACTACTGTATATATCTAACATTTATAATGAACATTGTAACTAGGCTTAGGCGTGTTACGTTCACATTTATATTAAAATAAAGAGATATTCATGAGCTTGCGTCTAAGGAAGTTATCTTATGATATTTCAACTATGTAGATAAGTAGGATATTTACACATTTCTTTTTATTAACAGGCGTTCTCACAAAATTAAAAGCACTAATAACAATATTTTATGTATGTATAAATATTTTGATTAATTATAGATGTGATATTTTCAAGAAAAAATTACTGATTTATTGAGAAATGAAAAACAACGAAACATTTTGGGGCTACCTAAAGGAAAATTGGGGTGGGGAGATTTTTTTTTTTAAATTTACCTAGGTACATATTTGACAGATAGGTACACATCTACCTCCTGAACTTGAATACTATCAAGTTTGGTATTTATCGGGAGAGCGGATTTAAATCCCGGGTATAGGACTGGTCCCCACTCAGCATTGTGGGGAAATTAAGGAGCTACGATAGGTAACGGATCTTGGTCAAGAAAACAAACTTTCCGGATCTCTGCCTTTCCTGGGCTTGAGGCCGGTATTTTGCCTTTAGGAAAAACCTAAAAGGATCATAGAAGGAAAAACAATAAAGGAAAACTAAAGAGGAGTGTGAGAGACTAAATGTGTAGATCACTTTCTTGAAGAAATTGAATAAGGGCGAATACGGGTTTGCGGTATGACTGTAATACGGTGATGGTGCTAGAGAGAAAAGCAACAGAATGGGGAAGCAGGCGGCGGAGGAAGGCATTAACGTTGTCCAGCTGTGGCCCGCTGTTACGTAGCTGTTACGCCATGGAAGCTGTCTTACGTTTCTTCTCTTAGATCATGCTGTTCACACACAAACACAAATACACACACACAGACACACTCCTTCAATGAATAAAGTTCGCTTTTTTTTCTTTTTTTTTCTTTTAAGGCAAGACTATACTGAAAATTCCAACTTCTATAATAATAAAGCTATCATTATGAAAATTTAGCCACATAATAAGAGTATCATTTTAAACCTGCAGGCAAATTTTCATGTTGCTACACCAAATATTTAATCATTATTAATTATTTTTTGTGAAAATATTGTAAAAATTATTCGCTATATAAAATATTCTATGCGTCAAAAAATTTGAGCTTTTAAGTTGAATTTTTGTTTTCGGCTAGTACAGAGCAATTTTAAAAGATCGACATTCTTATTTTTTGGAATATTCTTGTAGAATTTGTTATAAAATATTTTCCATGTTCAGCTCTCAAAATTTTGAAAATATTAACTTTTTTATTCCTAACACAATATAATTTTCAAAATAAGAGCATTAATAAAAAAGGGGAATCTGAAGTTTCTTATTTACATATTGTGGAGTTATCCTGTAAGTTTCACCAAGGTAAATGAAAAACTTTGACGCGCGAGGTATTTTGAATACTGAAAAGTGTTGGAAAAATTTTCTCAGAAAGTAAATTTAGAAGTAATGATTGTTACTTTTAACGACTGTGGAAGGTCTCTTTAAATTGTCACGTGATGGTCTAAAATGGTGCTAATGATAAAAATAGCATGCGATCTATTACTACACACTCTAAGCTACCAAAAAATGTCAAAAAGGAAAATTCCGTGATTTTCAACATTTTCGGCAAATTTACAGTGTAAGCCTTGCATTAAATTTACGTTCTCCAACGGTAAGCAATATCAGACGATAAATGGAATGGGTGAAATGATGCTAAAATGAGTGCTGGGCACATAGAGCTTAGAGTTAACCGACATTCTTCTTTTAGAATGCCCGCCTCAGTAACGTAGATGGTACGAGTAGCGTGTTTGCCTGACGTTTGAGAGGTCACGAGTTCGAATCTCGTTCAGAGTGAGTTATCTGGATAAGGTTTTGTACGGGGTTTTCCCTTACTCTGAAAGACAAATGTCGAGTATCTCTAAGCTCTCTGGACCAGGGCTCATATGAGCATTGAAACAGTTATTTTATGTTCAGTTTTATTTAAGATTGATTTTAATTATATTGAATAGAAGACGAAGTTTAGGATAACAAGTGAAAGTGCAGAAGTAATTTTATAGAAGAGAATAAAATTAAATATTAATCATGATTTTGATAACCACAAAATCAATTTAAATTGAAAAGAAGTATTATTTTTAATGTCAAATATTATTAAAAAGTATTTTAAAAGAAAAGTTATTAAACTATTATTGAATCTAACAACGAACATAATAATAATACTAATAATAATACTAATAATAATACTAATAATAATACTAATAATAATACTAATAATAATACTAATAATAATACTAATAATAATACTAATAATAATACTAATAATAATACTAATAATAATACTAATAATAATAATAATAATAATAATAATAATAATAATAATAATAATAATAATAATAATAATAATAATAATAATAATAATAATAATAATAATAATAATAATAATAATAATAATAATAATAATAATAATAATAATAATAATAATAATAATAATAATAATAATAATAATAATAATAATAATAATAATAATAATAATAATAATAATAATAATAATAATAATAATAATAATAATAATAATAATAATAATAATAATAATAATAATAATAATAATAATAATAATAATAATAATAATAATAATAATAATAATAATAATAATAATAATAATAATAATAATAATAATAATAATAATAATAATAATAATAATAATAATAATAATAATAATAATAATAATAATAATAATAATAATAATAATAATAATAATAATAATAATAATAATTGGTTGTGACGTGGACTAATGGTTAAATGTTGGCTTCCTTAGCAACGGAAGAACCAATAAATAGAGATTGGATAAAGCTTCTTTCTTCTAAGCTTAGCCTTCTTAGAGAATGGACACGTTTTTGAAGGTCTATAATTTTGCAAGTACTGACGCTGTGCATATACAGTGCGATCCACATAAAGCTGAACCATTTCAATATATCATAACTTTTGAACCAATAATAGGACACACGCGTAACTTTGGGAGAATATAATACACAATTGGGAGATTACATTACACTATTTACATCTCAGAGAAAAGTTGGAAGTGACCTGTAACAACTTCTATACATGTTTGCAGTGGTGTTACCATGTTCTCTGAAGTTTTACGGAGATGGTATCGAATTGAGAGGTTATTTCCAGCAAGATGGAGCAACGTGCCATACATCTAATGGCACCATGGGACTTGTATCCAGTTTCTTTGATAATCGAATAATCTCAAAAGGTTTGTGACCCCCAGATCCCCTGACGTATCCTCACCACTATTTTTCTTGTGGGGGTATCTAAGAAATAGAGTGTACAAGAATAGGCCACGGACAATTGATGTTCTCAAGGAATCCATTCCAACTCAAGAAAGTAACATTGGCGAGGATACTCTCCGTAAAACTTCATAGAATATGGTGAGACGAGTGCAAACATGTATAGATGCTGGTGGAGGACACTTCAAAAATTTTATCTGAGATGTAAATAGTGTAATGTAATCTCCCAATTGTGTATTATATTCTCCCAAAGTTGTACATGTTTCTCTTTATTGGTTCAAAAGTTATGATGCCTATTGAAATGGTTCAGGTTTATATGGATCATACTTTATATAATTGCGAAATGTAATATTGTCGTTAGTAAAATTGATTATTTGTTCAGTGTTTTAAAGAGTGGTTTTACATGTTTTAAACAAAATTGAAATTAAATTACGATTTGAAAAGGAAAGATTAGAACATTTATTTTATCTCTAAATAACACCACAATTATCGCTAATCTGCGACCGCACCCTAAAAGGGAATCTCATATATGTACCTACTCCGTCTCACGCTAGTTCAATTCTGTTGTAAACAAGCCGGAGCTGACTCAACTCGCCACGTGCACATACATAAGTTTCGCAACACTAGCAGTATGTATAGCAGCGCTAACTTCTAGACAAAAAGTAAATAGAGATGGGTTACACATTAACTTATTAAACCTGCAAGTTGGTTCATTTGTGAAAAAATAATCATGAACTTTACTGCGTATACCCTTTTCGTAAAATCGTCGTATTTCTCCACGCGCTGTTTGCATTTACGCGATTTTCCCGGTGTTCTTAGAGTTCCGGATGCTTGCTGCGTATAGGTATTACTTGCGCAAACACCAAGAAAATCACCAGTTTATTTCTCAATGTTTTTATATAAAACGATTCCGGGTTTCTTTAGTTAAGCACCGCGAAACAATGCGCGATCATTCGCCCCTCGCCACTTTTTAAAGGTTTGCCTCGAATGTGTTGAAGCACCGGCCTGCTCCATGATGAAAAGCTTACCGATTTTAAATTGCATATACAGGAAATACAGTGTTAAATATCAGAAGTAACTCCACACTATAAACAATAACATCTTAATCAGCATTCAACTCAATACAGACCTCGTTGCGACAAAGTTGCCTGGTATAGGAATGCAAAAATATTATATAATAGCAGTATCCTTTAGTAATTGTTAAATAAAATACAGCTTAATTTAACATAATAAGTTAAGTCTGTGTAATTTCTCCTGTCTTCTGTCTAATGTGGTATGTGAAGCATAAAGATAAAATGTTGGGTTATTACGTTTATAACAATCGAAACATTTGCATACTTTTCTCTCTCCTAATTAGGTTTATCGTACGCATGCAAACAAAGGAAAACACCCATTAACTTCGCTAAACCAATCAACAGCTTAACCATTTTCTGTACCAATATCTCTAGCATTGTCTCTCTTTCCACCCAATAAGTTTACAGCAAGATTAGTCAACTAGGTTTTGGTAAATTATAATACAAGCGCAGCCGAGGTAAATTCCAGAATTCAACTTCAAGTAAATCTATGAGAACATCAATTCCATCATCTACAACATATGCGTAATCCTGTTGCATATGGCTTACCAACCTGGGGCTTCGAAATGATCAACATAAAACATCGTAGCACCTCAAACATATGACATTTCTGTTGCAACATCATTTCATCCATTTCATTCATCGTCCTATAGGATTAACGTCTGTTTAGTTAACGTGTGTGCAGTTGCCACTCAAAGGGACCTGACCTTCCCGCCCACTAATGACCGTCATAAATCTATCTCCTCAGTTCAGAAATGGAACACTGTCGTTGAGGACCAATAACAACCCTGATTTTCTCGAAGTGACAGCTGCATGTCTACTCCACGTGGAGTCTCAGTTGCCAAAGTACCAACTTCCAGTTGATCTGTTTCATTATGTGCAGCAATTCCTTGTGTGTCACGATGTGGAGACCGTGGGAGGGAAATGCAGTAGTAGATAAATTTCAGTCACGTGAAAATAATCAAAGTGATGACAATAGTGTGAATAACTGGGCCGAGTTGTGTTACTGGAAAAGCCTCAAAAAACAAAAGATTCAACGGGAACTGTTTCTAAGCAAATTCAAGCACTTGTTTTGAACACATAAATATGTGCTGAGAAATAATCTTGGTAAGGGGTCGTGCAATGATGATAAATTATGGGAATTCACAGAAAACAGTAAGAAATAGTGTGACGAAAGGAATACCAAAGACGCCGATCAAGTGTGAAAACTAAAGGAAACGTTTCTCTAAAGTAGATAATTTCACATGCGATTTAATTCATTGAGAAATTTATAGATTCTATGCAAAAGGGAGAGCGCCCACCTTAGACAAATTGGTTGTACATTTCAAGAAATTTGTGATTTTCCTTATGGGCACTGCACTTTGCGCGGTCTCCTAAAGCAGCTGGGTTTCAAATACCACACTTTGAATAAGTTAAGGGTTATTATGGAATCCATTAGAATTGTAGCTTGGCGATATACATCGTCAAAACTAAGAAAGTTTTGCAGTAATGGACATAAGGTAATTTATTTAGACGAAACCTCGTACGATACCCATGACGTATCGAGAAAGGTGGCAACCTTGCAGAAAGGACTGGGAGAAGGAGGGCTGGTGTTGTAAAACTATTATAAGGGTTCGTCAAAGGCAGCGGCCGACGTGCACATGAGTTAACTAAACAGACTTTAACGTTGGAGGATGTAATTAAAAAATATATCCTTGAAGATAAGCGAAACCTCTCGAAAGAACGTATCCAGGTTACTCACCCTGATCGAGATTCGGACTCGGAACCTCTGGACCGTAAGCAGACACGCGGACAGGTAAAGTTCGTTGCTACTTGCTTCCATCCAGCAAGAATCGATATATAACTAACTTTGGGCACTCAGAGACATGAGACCATCTTCTCCAAGTGAAGTGAATCACATGATAGGAGCTGTACACACAGCTGCTACGTCAATCTATAAACTGGACTGATCATTTTTAATTGGGACTGTTCCACTAGGTAAGTAATGAAAGCTAATTGCGGCCCCCTTAACTGGGCACGTGGGAACGACGAACAGGGTCGCTTTACAGCAGAGCTGGGGAATTGTGTTGACAGACATTTAGCAGACATTACAAACGTAAACTTCCCTGCTTTTGAAACTTGTGAATGGCGCATGATTTATTCAAGGAGGGAACAAGACTCCAGGTGTCTGTATCCGTTTTTTTCCCCCTTCACATTAATACTGTTACGCAATACGGTTCACGGAGGGGGGCGCGTCCCGGTGGTTGGCCCCGCCCCCCGGGTTCATCTCGCGGTGATTTCAAAGGCTTGAGACCGCGCCTCCTATCTCCACACTCGAGGAGGATGAGCATGCGCAGAGGCGACGCGACGCAACAGGCTTCCCCCACCCCCTCTTTGTGGTGAGGAGGTTGTATGCTGCGGACAAGGGTTTAGTAATGATTAGAATACAGGTCCAGGTGTCTCCCGTCTTTTGTCTGTCAAGGTTACGAATTGGTACTTTCAGACTACCTCAAACTAAAACGATCATGTTATAAACATATAGGAGAAGATCGGGTGAGAGACAGAGGCAACGCTCTTGAGGAATTTTCCTCCATCAACAAGAGCTTACCTACTCTTAGAACCATACTTCATGTAAACAACTTCACTAACTACAACGATACGCGGGAGAACAGAGCACACCATGGAATATACTGCCTTAAATATTATCTGAGCGGTTTCCAGAAATATGAAATACAAACACAGTTCGAAACGCTTAATTAATAGTAAATAATATGAAAGCAACACAAATGAAGGTTGTGACTTCCATTCAATCCCGTGTGGTGTCGTTACCCCTCTTCTTAATCACACGAAGATAAAAATGAGTAATTTCTTCGTTATATTGCAGGGAAATAACTTGTTTTGTTTACGTGAAGTGCGGTTCTTAGGTTGGATCGCCTATAAGTATACATCATTTCCAAAATTTTGAAGAGCTTTAAAGGAACCCAGAAACAAATCATTCATCGATATTGTATGTTCATTTCCATTACGAAATTTTGGTTGGAAGGCGTAAGTTAAGCAGAGGAATCACATGAACATTAAGGTGAATCAATTAACCTGTTTTGAGGCTTGAAATCCCACTCGTTTAACGTCAAAGTCCTTCATAAAAATTATTCTTGCTCCATCTGTAGCAGAAAACGGTCAAAGTAGTGGTTATTCCAAACCGAGAATGACTTCCACATTCGATATCTACCTAGAAAATAGTGGCTTTAAACAGAGTTATTTCTTAGTTCTTGAACACCAAGAGATATCATTAGGTATCTTTTAGGGTTAGTACAATATCATGAACAGATTTTTAATAATGTTCTTCTTGGATGAATATATGTAGACATTACACACATAAGTACATCTAGGAAATTTTAATAATTTAACATCCTTGTGCTGATTGAGCCAAACTAAAAAATTCAATATAATGGGCGGGATTTGAACAACGGATCTCCTGGTTTCCGTCATTGAGCTACCATGGCCAACGTGCCGTCATGACATTAAGTTCACCAATTAACTCACATATTTATGAAACTCAAGTACTTCCTATAGTAAGTCGCCACAAACGGCGTATCTCGAATACGAGAGCCCCTAATGGTTTACCGGAAAATACAAGAGTCAACTGGATAATTTAATGTCATGACAGCACGTTGGCCATGATAGCTCAATGGGTAAGAGCGACTAGACGGAATCTAGGAGATACGTGGTTCAAATCCCGGCCGTAATATTGAAATTTTCAGTTTGGCTCTATTTATCCAAAATCTTAGCACATACATGGCTAATATAAAGGAACGATTAATTTCCATCAATTAACTTAAATATTAACATTGTCCTTTGCCGGTAGATAATTATGCACTTATTTACTTAAAATAGGTTTTACGTAGATTCCTCCTATATTCCTCCTGCATTATATGTAAATAGAGATCAGCATCATAAATTTTCTAGAACGTTTCTTATTAAGCCCTTGAGCAACGCAAAGTTTTTATATTACGAAAAAGTTTTGAGTACCAATTCTCAAAATCAATTGATATGTTATTTAATAAAAATGATTCCACCAGAGCATAATTGTTAATTACTTCTTATATAATTTATTTATTATCCAATTTTGTGATTCCTATTTTACCCAAAGGTATATTAGGAATATAGTTAACAAATTATAAAATGAATATAACAAAATTATAAAACATAATCAAATAAAATATCAAGTTGACAAATAGTAAACATCAAGATGAATCCTTTAGCTTAAGACATATTTTGTTTAAGAAAACCGTGAAATATTGATAAGTTTTATAATTCATCAAAATATGTGTAGGTAAGTGGTTTTGAGAAAGTGTAACCTAAGGATTGAAGCAATAATTCAAGTTCATATCTTTCAAAACAGAAAAAAGGGGCAATCAAATAAAATATGAGGGACATATTGAAAGTGATTTCCACAAATACCTATAATCAGATGTGGATTTGACTTTGAATCGAAATAAGTAAGCTGAAAATTTGTCATGTCCAGTTAAGAATTGAGTTGAGAACATATTTTATTAAGCACAGTTTTTAAACATCTAGTGGGAAATAATGGTTTGTTTAGTCTGCTGCAAGCATGATTTCTTTTATTCTTCAGATCTAAATCACAAAATATAATTCCCCAAAACTTATATCTCATTATTGCTTCTAGAACACGATTTTTGGAGTTACAACTTAAAAGAAATGCGAATTTATTGACTATTGGACAGTTACTCTGTTATAATTTACTTTTGGCCAATAAGATGTTACGAAGCTTATCACACATTTTATAGCCTCTCTAGTATTTGTCTCTATCACTTCCCTATCATCTGTTTAATTTCTTTGTCATCGTCATTTGTTTTCCCATCGATAGCTATTCAAAGCTAGTTTCATCAAAGCAGCATCAGACCAAACAACACAAAGTGAAAAAAAAAAAAAAAAAAAAAAAAAACGGTAGCAGTATACGCAACTCTTACGAGTTTTATACGTTTTCTTTTAACGGTATGTATGTATGTATGTATGTATGTATGTATGTATGTATGTATGTATGTATGTATGTATGTATGTATGTATGTATGTATGTATGTATGTATGTATGTATGTATGTATGTATGTATGTATGTATGTATGTATGTATGTATGTATGTATGTATGCATGCATGCATGCATGCATGCATGCATGCATGTATGTATGTATGTATGTATGTATGTATGTATGTATGTATGTATGTATGTATGTATGTATTTATTTCACTGCAATTGGGTACTACCCGGTGGCAGAGTTAAGAATACAGATCAAATTACAAATACTAGATTTACAACAATAACACAATAAACAATACAAACATGATATTATTTTACTTTAGTCACTTAAAACATATCTAATTACTTCTCTATTTACATATTATATACCATTGTAATTTAAAAGTTAAACTATAAACCATCTAGATTTTTTCTAAATTTCTTCAGCGACAGGGGACAGCCCTGAAAGACTGCTACAGGCAATTCATTCCATTCTTCAATGGTTCTATTAACAAAAGAAAATTTTCCTACGTCGGTTCTGTATCTTCTACCCTTAATTTTATACCTATGATCGTTTCGTCCATGATAATCCGGATTATCTAACCTTACACTAACGTCCACCCATGCCTTTACACCAGCATTAGCTTTGAATAATGCTACCAACCTATGTTTTTTACGCCTAATTCTTAATTCCTCCCATTTAGTCTCATCTCCTTTTATAGGCTCAAAATACTTGCCTCTTTTTATGAATTTTATTGCCCTCTTCTGTATTTTTTCTAACGGGTCGATTTGGTTAGCTCTATACGGGTCCCAGCATGCTACTCCATATTCCATAACCGGCCGCACTAAGGCCTTGTAGGCAATTTCCCTGACAGTCAGTTAGGTAAATCCCACACGTTTGGATTTTCACTAGATAAATAAAAGCTCTATTGAGATTAACTACTGTTGATAAGATTTAAACAAGTAATTTTATCACTTAATTATTTCATATATTAGTAATAAATTACCAGTCGAATATATCAACGGAGTTCTAATTAATAGAACGTCGTAACTAATCTCTACCCAAAGAAGAGAAAAGTTGCAGAAAAGTTTCTAATACGCTCTGTTTGTAAATTTAGCAAACTTTGCGAATTCTTTTCAGGAACATTCTAACACTTATTCGGTATTTGAAAATTATTTGCTACTGTGTTGTCTTAATGCTTCATATATCTTTTTTAGTAAACTAAATTAATTTTTTTCCATAGATATAAGGATGTATTGAGTACTCCTGCAAGGGTATGCTATGCCTTTCTTTTGAACACCTTTCAATTTTTTTCTCTTAGTATTTATTTTTCCTCACTTCCCTTCTTTTCTTGTCGTTTCCATTAGATACATACACAGATGTACAAATACTTGCGTGAGGTGTAAGGGAAGATATAGATCAATGTAAGGTTCGGGCTAAAGAGTGGATGTTTAAGCACCTCTCAGGAGAACTGTGCACCTCTGTGTGTGGCCGAGCATTATCATGCATCAAGACAAGAGCAATCCGGTGTCGCTCTGAATGGCCAATTCATTGTTTCACCTTTGTTCAGGAATTCGAAGAGGACAATGTCCTGTGTGTATAGAACTTTCGGCCCCGACATAATCAGCTTGAATTTCGTCGCCAGAGAGATCCATAGAGATGTTTGGGCAGCCTATGTTTCATAATCTGTAATAATCCGATCCAGTAGAACGTCGTCGTCGTCATCATCGTCATCGTCATCATCATCATCATCATCATCGTACCGCTACAGAAGTGTCCATGCTGACGCCATGAACTTTGCTGTATGTCCCGTTGTCAGTTGTTTCTATATGCGCACGATTTCCTGCGCACCAGGTGCTTCATTACAATTTTGTGCAACAAGGAGCGACAACTTCCATGACTATGAAGTGATAATTCCCTATAAATCGATCTCGCACAAAATCGTTTGTAAGGTCGATAGAGCAGCTCATCATGCACATTTTGCAGACTTGCTGAAAATATCTGCTTGCTCATAAATACGTAAAATATGAAGCTATTAACAGTGAAGCAAACGAATATATACAAATATAACAGTTTGTAGCTTGAAATTTCACTTATCTTATAAGAAATGATACCTTTCTTATAAATTGTCCGGGATCGCGATTTCATGTAAAACTTTTACACATCTTCAGCCGGAAACAACAAAGCTGTCGTCATCGTTACGAACGTTAGATGTTAATATGTTCTTGTTAGTACTACCAAAATCTGAAAATGAAACAAATTTAAAAACAGAATCGACTGTCTGTATTTCAAAATTCACTACGCGATGTTTGTTTTTTAAAATAAACATCTTTTCCCAAACCATTAAATCTATCGGACTATTTCATTGTTTTAATAATTGAACTTCTGGATTTATTTTATGGTTAAATAACCAAAAATGATCTACTACGGCCGATTTATCACTTTGTTTATACTTAATGTTACGAAAATGTTCTTTCGTTCTGGTTTCCAAATTACGTTTTGTATTTCCAATATAAACGTTATCACAACCGAAACAATTAAACTGATAAATACCAGACTTTTATTATTAGAAACTTTATCTTTTTTAGAGAAATGCAATAAATTGTTAATACTATTTTTATTTTGAGGAACTAAAGTTATACCAAACTCTTTGAAAATTGTTTGAAAATGTTTATTAACCCAAGGATGGTAAATAATTTTTTTAAAATTGTAAAATATAGTATATTATCATAAAATTATAAAAAATATTATAAAATTATTGTTATATTTGTATATATCTGCTTGTTCATTACGTTAGGCCCATGTTCATTTGCCCATTCAATCGGCGCTATGCACTTCCCTACCATGAGAACCTTTTTCAACAGCCACCACGGTGCTACTGTGAGAAAGAGGAAGCTCCGCTGACGCATGCGCACGTGATTTCCAAATAATGCACACGAAGTCGTTTAGTACAATATATCCTGTTTTGCTAAGCAGGAATGAACGGAAAACAGTTTATGACCGATTTCCTAGACTGATATTAATTTTATCTATTCACAATACGTACTGGTTACTCCATTCGCTTACCTTTAAACTCTTCTGACTTAGAAAACCTACAAAATGGCATGCTCTTGGGAGTTAGGTACTTTTGTAAATGTAAGTAACATTGTCTAATTGTGTTAAACACTACAGCAGAATGAGAAGTTGTGTTACATCAATGTTTTATATAGGCGCACATTCGTAGTTTATTAATTTATTTTTACTAAGCTGTGAAGTCAGATTTCATTATCTATGTGCAGCCACATGCTGAAGAAGTTTTACAGTAGATTTGGATAGGTTACAAGCTTGTATCTATTAAACACATACATAAATAAAAGACGAATGGTCCAATAGGTATATGTCAATACAGTGTGAACAAGTTAGTCAAAGACTGCAAGAATATCTCTTTCACGAAAGCTACTGTTTGCATAAAGACAGGTTTCATTTGTTTTTACTTTCTGAAAGAAAGAAAAGAAATTATTTTAATTTAAATATCGCGTATTTAAGGGGACATTTAGAAATTAACAAAATTGAGGTTTTCATCAAAAAGATTTTATTTTAAGCTTAGTTAGCCTATTATATCATTAGATAATGGATCAAAGGATTTCACTTGTTTTCCATCAGTTAAACATAAGAGACGAACATAGGGGCTCCCACACCGAATGTATAGCCTGCCGGCTCTTTGTTTGTTTGTTTGTTTGTTTGTTTGTAATTTACGTCCTCCAACGTTAAGTCATATTGGACGATGAATGGAATGGGTGAAATGATGCTCAAATGAACCCGGGGTCCTTGGAGCTTAGAGTTACCCGACATTCGTCTTTCAGGATAAGGGAAAACCCCGGAAAAACCTTATCCAGGTAACCCACCCTGACCGAGATTCGAACTCGGGACCTCTTGAACGTGAGGCAGAAATGTTACCACCACGCTACCGAGGCAGGCTGCCGGCTCTTTGTGTTCCTACCTTTACCCCTAAAGGAAAGTGATCCATTGGACGCAAGCTTGAACGGGTTGCCTAAGCTTTCCATCCTGCTTCGCACAACTTCACCCACAAACTCCTGTTCCCCGCTGGTGGATCCATTAGACGTCACCTGATTGGACTTCCGACCGACGCCAGGAAGAAAGCTCTAAATAGTACACAACCATGGCAACCCGCCGAACACTGCCTACATTCCACGGGCACTGGAAATTAGAGACAGGAAATCCTGTAGAGCATTTGGTCACCAACTCGGAAGAACCACATTATCACAATGCGTACTGAGAATGGAGTCATTTCTTAATTACAATAATATTGAGAATGTTCACTCACTGTGTGTTGTTTCACATGTTTCGTGCATATCCACATAGGTAATCCTTCCTTTTTTCACGTACTGTAGTGTACCTGTGCGAAAACTTGAGTCTCATAATTGAGACTGAGTTGCTAAACGTGAACCGACAGCCGAGCGGCTATAAACAAATATGTAGGAGTTGTACCTACAAAGGTTCGTATCCCAGACATCATTTTGATTTTTTTTTAATTGTAGAAATACGAAATGTGTAATTAACTTATTAGCGGGTATGTAAAACCTCTCCTTCTATTACTGTCCTCATTCTACGGGCATGGATGAGAAATGCCTATTGAAATTTTCACGACATTATATCGCATTATATGCCAGCACTATTTTGTATAACAGATGAATAAGTCCGAGTGTTTACACAACCAATATTAAGGCAATTTTCTAATAACCTGGCATTTATTTTGAAAACGACGAGAGTATGTTATTTGCACTTTTATAAATGAATGTGTTTAAAATATTAATACCTATCTATTTATCTCCTGCAAGAAAAATATAAGCTATTGCATTAAAGTAAGATTAATAAAAAGAAACATGTATATGCAGGATTCCAACTCATGTTGGTCCACTGACGAGACACGTACAATATCTCCCTATCTATCGTAGAGCTGGGAAATGAAGCCAGAGTGGTATCAAAGCATATATTGGAAAACTTAATTGTTCTTGCACACCTACTAGCCGTGTGTAGGCCAAAGTGTCAGACAAAAATCTTCAATGCAATAGCTGAGAACCAAATCATTGAACTTTACAGTCTGACTCTACCCTTCCAAAGCATATATTGTGAACGCAGTGTCAACCAATGCTTCCGAAGTTTTCCGAATCGAACTTCGTTTCTGGTAGCTGCTCATTTTTTCCCCTAGCGCTGTAAAATCTGTTTAGTTAACGCGTGTACATGTCGGCCGACTCCTTTGACGAACCCTTATATATAATCGTTTAACAACCCCGGGCTCCTTCTCCCAGTCCGTTCTGCAAGATTGCCACCTTTCTCGATACGTCATGGGTATCGTACGAGATTTCGTCTAAATAAATTATCTTCTGTCCATTACTGCCAAGCTACGATTCTACTGGATTCCATAATAACCCTTATCTTATTCAAAGTGCGGTATTTGAAACCCAACTCCTTTAGGAGGCCGCGCAAAGTGCAGCGCCCATAAGAAAAATCACAAATTTCTTGCAAATGTGCAACCAATTCGTCTAAGGCGGACGCTATCCCTTTTGCATAAACTCTATAAATATCTCGACGAATTAAATCGCATGTGAAATTATCTACTTTAGAGAAACGTTTCCTTTTGTTTTCACACTTGATAGGCGTCTTTGGTATTCCTTTCGTCACAATATTTCTTACTGTATTTCTGTGAATACCCTGAATTTATCATCAGGTTTATTGTACGACCCCTTACCAAGATTACTTTTCAGCACATATTTATGTGTGTTCAAAATACGCCCTTGAATTTGCTTAGAAACATTTCCCTTCATAACTTTGTTTTTTGAGGCTTGTCCAGTAATATAACTCGGCCCAGTTATTCACACTATTATCTTCACTTTGATTATTTTCACTTGACTGAAAGTAATCTACTACTACATTTACAATTTACCACTGTATTTCCTCCCACGGTCTCCACATCGTGACACACAAGGAATTTTTGCACGTAATGAAACAAATCAACTGGAAGTTGGAACTTTGGCAACTGAGACTCCACGTGGAGTAGACATGTGACTGTAACTTCGAGAAATTCAGGGTTGCTATTGGTCCTCAACGACAGTGTTCCATTTCTGAAGCGTGGAGATTAGTGGGCGGGAGGGCAGTTTCCTTTGAGTGACGTTCACTAGACAGACTCTATGTTTACAGCTTGTGTCCGACATCTGCCTCACATTAACCATCATTGCGATATTCATGGTAAAGAATATTATTATCATAGCAAGCTATAGTGATTCACACACTTCTAAGGCTGCATTTTCTTACCAGAGATTTCCTGTAAAAGTCTGCAGAAGCTTCAACACATTTCTTTTCTTTCCTGTGAAGCACAAGTCGTAGCTTTTGAATGAACAGCCTCTTTATATCCTTTCGCTGTTTGGATGCACTTTCCATTTCTGTTGTCACTTTTAGGAAAAATTTAATATCATACGAATTTTAATCTTTTGCAGTGATTTTCATGTCTGAAGCTTTCTTGTGGATTTCCCAGTATTTCTGAGAAAGAGGTCGTCGTAGCAATTTATGCAAAATATGTAGTTAACCCTCAGGAAACTCTGCAGGAAGTGCCAGGTCGTTATTTTCTGAAGAATTAGCTATAGGTAATAATTAATGGTTGTAACGCTCCCACACCATTACGTCCAGAACATTTGAGCTTTTATGTTCCTAGGCAAATACTTGGTGCTGACGGCGATAGCCATTTTGTGCTATTGATGCCGTGGTAGCTACATAATGGAGATCTTTTCCGAGAAGAGCGATGCAAATTCTGCAAGCGTAGCTGCGGTCTATACAGAAATAGGCAAATAATAAGCAATATTCATATAATGTCCTCGAGTGGAGCACAAAGGAAAATGGCTATTGAGAGGGAACTGTTGGCAGCTGCTCTGAGTGTCATTTGGCTTCAGTGAAGTAACCGTCTATATCCCAACAATATTGATAAAATACTGGCATTCGTGTAAACAGCTCATCCTCATTGCTTGTCTGATCTGCTACGTAGAACTCTGAAGCTATATTTATTGATTTTTTTTATTTACCTCTCTCTAACTGCAATGGCCATAATTACCTGCAGTTTTCTAGCAATAATGGCTTAAAATCATAGGGTTACATTTTTGTGGGGGGAGGGAGAAGGTGATATATATATAACGCTCATATTTTCAGACTCAAAGGGACAATATGGGCAAGAGAAAAATGTTCACCCCAACCGGCAATCGAACCTGAAGCTCCTCGCACAGCAGGCAGATGCTCTTACGACTATACCTAAACCTATAAAACAATTTTATATAAATCACTCTGGTTATTACAGGAATAGCAAGAGTGAGTGTACAACAAGGGCATATTGGCCTGTTTCGGTAACGTAGGTGGCAGCCTGCCTTGCGTTCAGAAGTTCGCGAGTTCGAATCAAGGTCAGGTTGAGTTACCTGGATAAATTTTTTTTCGTGTTTTTCCCTTAACCTGAAAATTGAATGTCGGGTAACTCTAAGCTCTGTGGATTCTGAGCTCATTTGAGCATCATTTCACCCTTTTCATTTATCGTCCGATATGAATTAAGGTTGGAGGAAGTAAATTTAAAAAAGGAGAGGGCTATTCTCCAAGTACAGGAGTTTGGCCTCTTAAGTTGGCAATGGTATGTGGTTTCAATTGCCCAAATGGAGGTCTTTGGCCAGTATTAATCTCCAACTTCCTTAAAATATTGTGAATGAGGGTACAGATGTGTGTGCGTGCATATTTGTGGGTGTTTGTATGAATTTAATGTGTATAAAGGATAACAAATATTAACACAAAAAACGTAACGATGAACATGAACATCATTACCTGATGACAGTTACTAACGGTGGCATATAAACTTAACAATAACTTAAAAGAGGTAATAAAATTATTGCAAGCAGTAATTATTACTATTAATTGGAATCTGGGAGTTATTCCCCAACAAACCTTATTAAGGATCTCATAGTTTAATGTAAACTTATTTTAACATTAATGTTGTGATGGTAGGTAATTAACACCAATACTTTCAACTTGTTCTCGGGAAGCAAGCCAGGTGAAAAGACGACTAGAAATGGACGTCTCGGGAGCCTACATCTCTCCATCATAGGATATTTATTAAATGTTATATCCACAAATGAAAAACTGGATATAACACAAATATAAACAAAGACAAAACATTATTAACATTCGCATTACTGAACAAAAGACTGCAGTAAATTAAATGCCAGGTCAGAAGACGGCGTGCCTAGAATAACAGAGCTGAAACACCAGGAACGTTTGGCACGTAAACCCTCAGTGGACTAAATTCTGGCACACCGGAGGCTCTGATACGATCTTGGTAATTGACAGTGTTTTAACAAACCATTATTTATTTATTTTACTACTACTAGTGCTACTATTGTTGTCTTCAGTATTGCACTTGTTCATATACAATCAAGTATGACTTCAGAAAGATTACAAAGCTGCCATTGTAAGTAAGTGAGCAAGTGTAAGTGCGACTCTATCTACCTTTTCTTCTCTCCCATATGTTCACAACAAGTTCGTCTTAGTTTGAGACCGATTGTATTTCTTGTATAGGTAGGTGTATTCTTACAAGAAATGCTTTCAGAAGCTTTAACTAAAAAGGAAAAGTTTGAATGATAAACAACTGAGAAGTCAAATCAAATTTCACAACAAGCTTCTACATATTTATTAATATTAATGATCGGTTTAATTTAATTTATCAAAACAGACTTTTCTCTAAAACTAAGTCAAATTTCGGTGTTTCTGACGTGGACAATTGTAGAACCTTTCTGGTAAATATCAGCGCTTAATATTTTGAGTAGGTAATCCTTAAGGGGGTTCTATTTGTTAAATTTTTGTTGTAAGAAATCGCTTTCTGTTAAATTCCTCTGTAACCCAAGTGCAGCTGGAGGAACAGCAAAGTGGAGTGCTGAAGTTGCTGGGGTTGGTGACACAGTGTTACTGCTGGTGAACCTTGACCCTCTCGCTCCCACGCAACTGCTCGTGCTGAGAGGTAAAGAGGCTTAGCCTTTTACAAGAATTTGGGGACAGTAGCGTGTAGATACTGGACACAGGTGGGACAGCACAAAATTCCTTTCAAAACGTACACCGCAGTACCGGAAATAGCATACCACCTATAATACAGAGGCATACCATATTGTGTACAGTTACGTGCAAACAATTTGACCCGTTTACCTTGGTCGCAATTTTTCCCTCTCTAATGCCTGCACATTCTGGTAATCAACCCTTGATTCCACTCAGTCAATATCAGCTTTCACTGAATGGGAAGAAAATCTGAGACATAAGAAACAAATTATTTAAAATGAAAGGGTAAAATCTTACACTACAATTAGTACAAAAGGAAACCTAGTCCAACATAATACGGCCTGGTAGAGGAATGAATGAAGAAATATTTACACGTGTCATTAAATTGAACAACAGCTGCAACAATTATTGAAAGCTTTCATCAACAATATGGAATTTTTTAGTGCTTAGTTCTACTTATGTTTTACTTTTGTACCTAAGTTCAACTAAGTATTGGTTTAGAGACACTCCACTAGTGAGAACATGTATTGTGTAATTTTATCCCTTGGTAGTTAGGCCATTTATGGGAAATAAAAGTATCTACTCTGCCAACCCGTGGCGAATAAGTTGCTCTAGGAAGAGAGCTGTTCGTGCTGGAAGAGAGAGAACTTCATTTGTCATTACTAATATATCGATTGAATCCCATTATGGGGCATTTTTAAGGTATTTACATCAGTATACGAGTACATTATCACTGAATGAAAGAAAACAGAAGCGAAAAAGTAAAGTTTTTAAAAGCATACCCAAATACCATAATCATTATTCCTTTTTGCATAACTTAAATTTTGAAATTTAACTTTGTCATCCATGTTAGTCTGGTCATTATGTTGGTATAACTGTACGATACAAAACGGCACTGAAATGCAATCAGCCTGCCTCGGTAGTGCAGATGGTACCTTGTCTGCTTCACGTTCAAGAGGTACCGGGTTCCAATCTCGGTCATGGGGAGTTATTTGGATAAGGCTTTTTCTATTTCCTATAATAACCTGTTTTACAAAAGTAAGGAGGGCTTCATAGTCTGTCCCAAGAAACTTAAAGATAAAATATTCATATCGTATATTTTAATAAAAATCGTGGAATATATTTTTAAGAAAACTCCAAAGGTGGGGACATTTCTTGGAAGCTCTCGTGTGCATATTTGGAAGACGTTGAACCTAAATAACGAGTTTGTGTTTATTAGACATTCTAGTTGAGCATTATGCTGTTCAAATCACTTGCGTACACACTTAAAAAAATTCTCAAGAGCCTCGAAATATGTATTTCCGGTGAAATCTGGATTTGGAATTTTCGGGTGCTTCCTCTACCTGGTAACGAAATTAAAGAGATTAATTTTGGGACACAGTGTGAAGGTATCGGATTCTTGGTAGCAAAAGCTTTCCATTATTTGCTCAGAAAAAGAGAAGCAGCAGTTTCAGCGGTGCGTTAACTTTATGTGTTGTCCCCTTTTCGTTTCGGCGACCTCTGATCCCTTAAGTGTCCTTCTCTCCCTAGCAAGGTGACAAATAATGCTTGTAACATCTTGTATCACGGATAGCAGCAGCATCCTACCTGAGAGGAAGAGCGGTTTACGACCACTCAACTTGCCCTTCAGTTTCAAGAAATGTTGTTGGTTATGGAATTACATAACATTGTTTACTTAAATGTACACATCTTCGTGAGTGACCAACGACGTGTTACATTCATATTAATAGAAATAGACTTAATTTTAGTTAACCTATGCTTCACGTTCAAGAGGTCCCGAGTTCGAATCTCGGTCAGGGTGAGCTACCTGGATAAGGTTTTTCCGGGGGTTTCTCTTGTCCTACAAGACGAATGTCGGGTAACGCTAAGCTCTAAGGACCCTGGTATCATTTGAGCATCATTTCGCACATTCCATTCATCGTCCGATATGGCTTAACGTTGGAGGTAGAGGACGTAAATTAAAAAAAAAAAAAAAATGCTACGACATCTCTTAAGAGCTGGTCACTATAAGATGACTTTGAAACTCCGTTCTCATTACATGGTTTAAGAGTTAAAAATAAAACCTTCCTGTTTGAAAAAAAAGTAAGACCAGAATAATGGTTTAAATTGTATGCATATGAAACACAAATAGGTGAGAAGAAGTAATAGGACAATTACGTAACAAAAATAATTTGTTAAAGAAAGAAATATTACGGAGGTGATGTGAAAAAATATCAAAAGTAAATCAAGACAATATTACATAAACATCGAAACCTATAACAATAATTATCTTAAAAACGGCAAACTCCACAAAAATTACACACATATAAACTGACTGTTTTAATTAGATTTATATGTTTGTATATTAATGTTTTGCTTTCTTTTAAGGTTTACCTGCTATGAGACGTAGTTATTGAACGCCTAGATCCATAATTAATTTTAATGCAACAAAAATTAACTCTAAAATACCATTAAAAAATAAATAGTATTAGTAGCTCCTTAGAGAATAAGACTGCTGTAGGTAGAAAAGTAATTTCGAGGTATTAAGTTAAATCACAGTGAGGAACACTTCATATTCTGCTATTTAAATAATATTTTAGATATATCCACAGTTTATGTTTCGCTTCAGTTTTTCAAACATATAATATTTCAATGAAAATAATTTTGTAGTCATTTGTGTTAAAATTAGAATAGCCAAAACTTTCTATGCAAAAGGTAGTTTGTAGACGAGGGGAATGTGGTGAAAATCATCGTATTTAATTAAATCTTACTGTGCAGGCACACATAATCACCGACATTTTTATTTCGATTCACAAGATTCCCATTTTTCGATTACGGTGAAAAATCGATGACAAATTTTTGTATGAAATACATCATTGTCTCTAGCTTCTGTAACTAGGTTCTAAAGAAAATACTAACAGAATTTATTAAACAGAAAGAACTGAAGAAATCAATGGAATATAAACAAAAAGGTATGATTTCTACAGTAAATCTGAAGTTGGAACTAGAATTAACTTGATAAGAATAGACAATTTTACAGCCAATGAGTATTCAGAATTTTCATTACGTATATTTTGTTTTTAAATTTGCATTAGCCATGGTTGACTGGTTAGACCGCTTGGCTCTCTTGGTTTGGTCTCAGGCTACCGCAAAGTGAGATTTGTGGTGGACAACATGGCTCTGGGGCGGGTTTGCTCCTGGTACTCCAGTTTCCCCCGCCAGCATTCCACCAAATGCTCCATCATCATCTTTCCTATCATTCATCTCGCCCTCATACATTCCCTTCACCTTCACACCAGGCATTGCGCTGATCACCCATCCTGTCTGTCTGTCTGTCTGTCTGTCTGTCTGTCTGTCTGTCTGTCTGTCTCTCTGTCTGTCTCTCTCTCTCTCTCTCTCTCTCTCTCTCTCTCTCTCTCTCTCTCTGTATATATAAAAGAAGATCCAGAGCTTCTGTTCTCAGGCTCGCTTTAAAGGGATATAGGAACAAGAATCCCTAACACCGCTGTAAAGTAGTACTACTAGGGGCAGGATTAAGAAGAAGAAGAACAAATTTTCATAAGAGGAAGCTTAAAGAAACTTTAAAAACAAAAACGTATTTATTAACGCATTAAAAGATTATGGCTTTATTATGAAAAAAAAAAATGTAAACCTCGAATTATTCTCTAGCATTAGTTAAAATTTGCCGGTATTTTATACGTCTTCCAAATGCAAACTGCTTGTTTTGCTTCCTTCTTAGTGTTTAGGTCATTAAGGATATTAAACCTAAGATTTGCGTTATTTATTTTAGAATATTAGACCTTTTGATTGGAAGTGAAGTGTACTTTAGGAGAAATCAGGGAGAACAGAGTGTCAGAACAATCGCAGAACTACCAGATGTATCACTTTAGACTACCGTGTTGTTTTACAGCAAGCGTTATGAAGGTGTAATGTAAGTTGATCTGTAACAACAAGAAGTAAATAGAAGAAAGAGTTTCTGAAAGAATACTTTGCAGAAAAGTAAGCAGAAACATTTAATGAAAGCAACAAAGTGTTTTTACTACTATCCAGACTAGTATGTCCACGTACTTCTACGACAGTTACATAACATTTATTAATTCAACAAATCTGAGATAAAGAAAAAATTATTCACCAAGTAGGGAAGTACATATACATAGGTGATTTGAAAAGTTGCCGACCTAATACAGATACGAAACATTCTTTTAGATTTTTTATTTGTTTTTTATTTTATTTTTCAACATAGTCTCCTTGTAACTCTATACACTTCTCCCAGGGATGCTCCCATTTCTGTAATCCGTCCAAATAGTACTCGGCGTTTTTTCTCTGCAAAATAATTCTTCATGAAGGTGATTGCCTCTTCATTTGACGAAAATCTCTGTCCTCCGAGCGCAATTGTCAGATGAAGGAACAAAAAGAAATCGCTTGGGGCTACGAGTAGATCTGATGAGTAAGGCGGATGCTCAAGCAGTTCAAACCGTAATTCGTGGATGTTCGCCATTGCAACCGCCGAGGTGTGAGACGGTGCGTTGTCTTGGTGAAACAGAATTTTCTTTTTCTGCAAATTTGGCCGTTTTACCGCAATTTATGCCTTCAGCTTGTCAAGTAATGATGCGTAGTATGCTCCTGTAATGGGTTTTCCTTTCTGAAGATAATCGGTTACAATAGCTCCATCACTATCCCAAAAAATCAGTCGCCATCACTTTCCCAGCCGAAAAAACTGTTTTTGCTTTCTCAGAGCCTGCAATGCACTATTTGGACTGTATTTTTGTTTCAGGTTATAATGGTGTATCCAAGTTTTATCTAAAGTAATTAATTGGCGCCAAAACTGGGACTTATTGTGCCTAAACTGTGCTAAAACTGCGTTGGAAATGTTCATTCGAACACGGTTTTTTGTCTAACGTTAGCAAACGCGGCACCCAAAGCACGGACAGCTTTTTAATGTCTAAATGTTGATTTAACATGTGAAAAAACGTTCTTATGACATGTTCATAGCTTCTGCTCACTCTCTCACTTTAATTCGGTGGTCGTCTAGCACCATTGGTGAATTTTGGCGATTTTTTGTTGTTGTAATATACGTCCTCCAACATTAAGTAATATCGGACGATGAATGGAATGGGTGAAACGATGCTCAAATGGGCCCAGGCTCCGTAAATCTTAGAGTTATCGACATTCGCCTTTCACGATAAGGTAAAACTCCGGAAAAAACCTTATTCAGGTAACTCACCCTGACCGGAATTCGAACTCGGGACCGCTTGCACGTGAGGCAGTCATGCTATCATCTATGCTACCGAGGCAGGCAATTTTGGCAATATTTTCGTCGGTAGTTGCAGTTTTTGGACATCCCGAACGTTCATCGTCTCCCAAGCTCTTACGTCCACATTTAAATTCAGTTACTCAAAATTTCACTGTGGTAAATAATGGTGCAGAGTCCCCATACACAGAATCCAACTCATCTTTGATTTGTGTAGGCGTATTGCCTTTCAAAAATAAATATTTAATGACAGCTCGATACTCGATTTTGTCAGTTTTCATAAAACCACTCTCATCAACTCACTCAAACGACTGTTACATAATAACTGAGCGTCCAAAATGGCTGAAACTTTGGCGAGCAACTGCCAACAGATGAACAACGAAATTCACTAGCTTTTGTTTACGAGTGCTGCCATCTTCATGTTGAGGTTGGAAACTTTTCAGACCACCCTCATAATAATGTGCCAGACGTAGAAATGCACTCAACTGCAAGGCACCAATACTGTTGGACTTTTGTAGCTTTAGTACGTTAATACATGTTAGTGGTTCGTACAGTAGAATGGGAAATCAAAGGATCTCTAAGAAAATGAAGGAAGCAAAATCTCGACATGCGGAGACCTGTGTTTACTAACAAGATTATCTACCATAAGATCATTGTCATAATAAGAAAGCAATGTTCTAAGCTCGAATATCAGATGGCGTAAGATAACCCGAATAGCTTCTAATTTCTCTACCAGGTACACAGTAGATAGAAAAGGTATTGCGTTCCACTCAAAAATTAAATTTCGAGATTTAACTGAAAATAGCTTCTTTGAGAATGCAAAAAGGCATATCCAAAAAAAAAGCATATTTAGAAAAATTTCCTTTCATGTATGTGACAGCATAACTCCAAAACGAATAGTCAATTAAATGCCAAACTGGTATTTAAGTGTTTTTTTATCTTCCAAGCATGTTTTCAAAAAAGTTGCTCCCACCTGAAACTATCCTGTAGATTAAAATTTGATTTTCTCAAAAGTGGCTCTAATGATTTTGTTTAAAATTATCATATGTATATTTGAGATATTTTCATGAAAATGAAATGTAAATCTTGAATTTTCTGGAATTAACCTATTCATTATGGATGAGTTTTGCTTAATTTGTAAACCTTAAGACAGTCAAAATTATGCACTAAAAGTACTGTAAATCTCGATGATGGATGGTTAATGACTATTTACGTAGATAAACATTTCCGAGGTATTCCCTGTTACCTATTGGATTAAATTTTGAAATGCTTACACTTTTCTTAAAAGAAAGTCCATTTATAACCTTATTGTACAAAGAAAGCAAAATTCAAATCTATCACATCGCTAGCTCTTAAAAGATTTTTTTTTTTTTTTTTTTTTTTTTTTTTTTTGTAACTTACGTCTTCCAAAGTTAAGTCATATCGGACGATGAATGAAACGGGTGAAATGATGCTCAAATTAGCCCAGGGACAATAGAGCTTAAGAGTTATGACATTCGTCTTTCAGGATAAGGGAAAACCCTGGAAAAACCTTATTCATGTAACTCACCCTTACCGAGATTCGAACTTGGGACGTCTTGAACGTGAGGCAGACACGCTACCATCTACGCTACCGAGGCGGGCTCTTAAAAGATGACTATCCCTGAAATCATCCTACACTCCCGTATTCTTATTGTGTCTACAGCAAGTTTTAATGAATCTATATGTACAAACATTTACCCTATTGTGAAACAGAAAAAAATAAACTTTTTTTTTAATTTTTATTTGTTTGTTTAATTAACGCCCCCTAACGATAAGTCATATCGGACGATGTGTTCAGTGACAGTTGGTCATATTGTTTTTGAGGGAGTTGGTGGACCTGTTTAGAGAGAAACAGTTGAGAGTAGTAGTGAGGAGCAAGAAGCGTGTATGAGGCGGGTTGCAACTTATGTATTGTAATTTGTATTTTAAGTGTGTAAGTTGTGAATAAACTCAACCAGCATTGTTCATGTATGACAAAAAAGAGTTGTGTTGAGTAACTTGATCAAAGTTGGAAAGTGTAGTGTCTTGGAAATAAATTAAAGTATTCACGGGAATACTACTGTTTCTTTGCTTGGCAATTTACTAATTCTTCACACAGTTCATTCGGGTTGTGGGCTTATTGATTTAACGGCCGCAACCCTCACCACGACGGAGTGAATAAAAGGGTGAAATGATACTAAATGAGCCCAGGGTCCATAGAGTTTTCAGTTATCCGACATATCTTTCAGGATAAGGGAGAAATCTTATCCGGTTAATTCACTCTCACCGAGATCGAGCTCAGGACCTCTTGAATGTGATAAACTTTCTTAGTAATCGTTTTTAGAAGAGTGGGAATAGAATTTCATGTGAATTATATTTTTTTCTATTTCCCGTTTGTATATACAATCCACGGTATAAAGCGACCACACAGGACTCAAGATTATTCATTTAATTGGGTGGATTTACAACTCAAATATGTTATATTCTAATAAAAATTATCTGAATCACGTTGGAACAACGGAAAAGTAACAGCTTTTTCTACGCTCACTTCTCGGGCAACAAGTGAGGTGAAAAGACGACTAGATATCGACATTTCGGGAGTGTGCATCTCTCCCATCATCAGGATATTTATTAAATTTTATAACCACAAATAGCCCGCCTCACGTTCAAGAGGTCCCAAGTTCGAATCTCGGTCAGGGTGAGTTACCTGGATAAGGTTTCTTCCGGGGTTTTCCCTTATCCAAAAAGATGAATGTCGGGTAACTCTAAGCTACATTGGAGGACGTATAATTAAAAAAAACACAGATGAAACACTGGATATAACACAAATATAAAAAAGACAAAACACTGTACAAATTTGCATTACTGAACGAAAGACTGTTTTCAGTAAATTAAGTGCCGGGTCAGAAGGTGGCGTGAGTATAGAAAATTGTGTCAAAGAAACGTGAGCATATTCATCGCCAGGAAAGCTTCGGGTCTTAGTTTTTTCTATGTAAGAGGCAGTTTGGTTAGGGGGAATTTTCTTGAAAAATCTTCATCTTACACATCTAAACAGTTTCTGAGACATGAAATTTGATATTTAACACACTTTCATTCGGAGTTGTTCCAAGGTAGACAAACACATAGAACTCTTCAAAGTTACTCTTTTAATATTTATTTTTTAAGGGGGGGGGAAGGAGATAGGCGGTGTTTCAGTGAAATTTACCTGAAATCTTGATATTGAACTTTAGGGTAAAATAAAATAGTTCCTAGAGGTATTCCACTCCACCTAATAGAAACTATTAAACATATCTGCAAGAACACAGAGATACAAATACATGGAGCATAACACCACAAAATAGAAAAAATAAATCTAGGCTTAAGACAGGATGCAGTATGTCTCCGCTACCTTTTAACATTTATATGGACGAAATTATGAGACAATGGATTAGTAGGATAGGAATATATACCACAAATCTTAACGTAAAGAGCTTTGTAATATCCCTTACATTCGCAGATGACCAGGTTATTACCTCTAACTCACAAAACAATCTTCAGAAGTCAATACATGACCTAAACAAAATATTAAAAGAGTTTAATATGACTATATCTCTAAATAAAAATAAAGTGATGGCTTTTAATGGCAACCAGAGTATTAGATCCAACATTCTAATAGAAAATAATAATATAGAACAGGTAGTCGAGTTCAAATGCTTGAGTTATTACGTCATATAAGAAAGAACCAGACCTAATTAAAAAGTCAGAAATATTCAACTATATAAATGGTACAATAAAAAGAAGTCTAAAAAATAAAGCAAGTAAAAGATACCATTCTAAAATTTTACAAAGTAATGTCCGTACCTAAAATACTATATGGCAGCGAAGTGTGGGTCATAACTGAAAAAGATAAAAGAAAACTTTAGACAAATGAAATGAAATTTCTAAGAAGCATTGTGGGATATAAACTAAATGAAGATATACGTGAAGAGCTAGAAATATTCGACCTGAATGACAGAGTACTAGAATATAAAAGTAAATGGGTAACCCATGTACAAAACATGGAGAAACAAAGATTACCACGCTATTTTATGAACTATAGACCAGTAGGAAAGAGGAGTATAGGAAGGCAAAGAAAACGAACGTAGGAACCAATAAAACAAATTATGAGGACTGCAACAGGCAGTAATGGCTAAAGCATGGAGTAAGATGATGCTGCTGATAATAGTTCCTCTTAATTACAATAGATAGGAAGACAGAGAAAATAAACAATGCACTCATCTGCTTGCGATAAAGGTCCTGTAATTGTAACACAAGAAAATATCCCTTAGGATGTAGGTAACAGGAAATGCGGCAGCCACACTTGAGTTACCTACAAGTTAGAATGCTCCCGCTGTCTTGCTTAGGCCACTCTTGTACCAATCTTGAAGCACTTGAGGAATGAAGTACCTGGCTGATCGGCAACAATAAACCATGCCACTTTTCATAACTCCTGGTCGGCTACAATAAATCTTCAGCACCTAGAAAGGGAAAGGTTGTCCTCTTCAGTAGTTTGTATACAACACTCGACATAATGGCTAGCACTTCTTTATGTGCAGATCTTGTGGGCGGAACAAAAGACGACCCTTCTGCTACTGTAAAAAAGAATTGTAACTTCTTGCAAAGCGGAAGAACATGTGTTAGCCGTCAAGGAATTCTTTCATTCCGAAAGATTCTCTATTATAGACATACATTCACATTGGTGTATTGACTTACAGCTTTACTACCTTCCCAACGGTTCTAAAGATGTTAATATTTCATTGCTTGTTTACCTTTGTCAAACAAATGTCAAGGAATGCTTAACCTCATTAACACCTTTCTGAAATATTAATTATTAAACAACCAAAGATATTGAAAATATGGTTCAAATAGAATCAGTGCCTGCCTCGGTAGCGTGGTGGTAGAATGTCTGGCTCACGTTCAAGAGTTCGCATCTCGGTCAGGGTGAGTTACCTGGATAAGGTTTTTTCCGGGGCTTTCCCTTATTCTCAAAGACGAATGTCGGGTAACTCTAAGTTCAGTGGACCCTGGGTTCATTTGAGCATCATTTCATTCATTCCATTCATCGTTCGGTGTGACTTAACGTTGGAGGACGTAAATTAAAAAAAAAAAAAAAAAAAAAAAAAAAAAAAAGAAAAAGAATCAGTGAACTTTTTCATTTCTTGAAACTTTTAGTGAATATTGGGAAGCAATGGAAAAACACATAACTGATGAATTTTATTTAGGTTTTATTGGTTAATTAATTGGCCTACAGAAACACACGATGCTTAAAAAAACCGAGACCCTCCACCGAAACAGAACCTGCGACTTCGACAACCAGGGACTGGCATAGTAACATCTAGGCTACTAAGTGTTTTTGCTTACTAATCAGATATTTCTTTCTCCATTGAATATATATTTAATTTTTCAAAAAATACTTGATGTAATAAATTCAGGATGTAATAATAAAGTTTAGGCAAAGTTCCAGGACGCATTCTTCACAGATGAATATGTAATTTGTACATCGGTTCAGAAACATTTTGTTTCTGTTTTGAATTCACTTTCTACAACTGTTCTTAATAAATTAATAGTGTGAAACACAACAAAATTAGGCCAGCTCCTGTTATATTCTGTGTAAAACAGTAATCATCTCATTATTTACAGTATTAAATTTTATGTATTTAAACGTTTAAACTGTAAAGATAATAGCAACTTTTCAGTACCTATATCTGCCAGGGGGGAAAAGAATCACAACAATATTATACCTATGAATTCAGTAAACTTTTGGGATTTCTTAAGAGTACCTTGAAGGATTATTTTTAAACGTTTGAAGACAATGAAATAAAAACTGAAACTCTAGTTTCCTTAAAAGAGTGATTCTGAACATTATTTAGCCATTGCAGGTTGTCGAACATTTCTTGCCCAATACTGTACGGTGTACAAGCGAATAATTTTTATGGCATATCTAGAGAATGAAGTTAAAATTAAGTAGCGTGACAGAGATTATCACCAACATTCGACATTTAAGAAGAAAAAACTGGTGATGTTTTCGTGGTACTTGCTTTGATTGTAGGCAGCATAATTAAAAAAGCCAATAAGTACAATTTGCTTATTCCTATCTACGTTATTCTTAAAACTTTTGAAATCATTAAATAAAAGGTAAGATTCCAGAGCACGTTATACGTATTTAAAATACGTATATTACCAAACTTGTATATGGAAAACAAAACCAAGCACTTTTTCATTAAGTTTTATCCGGTTTCTAACATCAAAGATAGGATCTGAGATTAGTATTGTCATTTAATGGCTATGCTCAAAGTTATCGTCGGTTCCGTGTCGGGTAGTCAGATAGGTAAGCAGCAACTTACACGATACAAAAGTTGAATCTTCTAGATGTTTCTCTATCTCGAAGATTCTGGAAAGTTCTTCGGATTGAGTGAGTCTGGTATAAGATAGTGAGCCACTGAAAAGCACTGTTCTTCGAATGAGTCTGTGAGAACTAGGTTACTGCTTCAGTGAGTGCTGCTATTGCGTGGGAGCAGGAATGTCATGGGTTTGACTCCCCAGAGGTGATCGGTCGAAAGAAGAGGCTAACGTCACGGAAGAGAGTGGAGTGAACATAAAAACAGCCTGCCTTCGTAGCATGGATGATAGCGTTTCTGCCTCACGTTCAAGAGGTCCCGAGTTCGATTCTCGGTTAGGGTGAGTTACCTGGATAAGGTTTTTCCGGGGTTTTCCCTTATGCTTATAGAGGAGTGTCAGGTAACTCTGAGCTCCATGGACCCCAGACTCATTTGAGCATCAATTTCACCCAATTCATTCATCGTCCGATATGACTTAACGTCGGAGGACGTAAATTAAAAAAAAAAACATAAAACAAAGTGAAATGATAAAGTAGAACCATACCACATTGGTGAACTGATAGAGTGATCTAAGCGAAATCTCACTCAAAGTTGACCTAGGTTGTTAAGTGACAGCGAAAAATGGACGAAATGATTACGCTGTATATTTGCGCAGACGGTGAGAGCACTTTCTCCTGTTGTGTATGGTGTAAGGTTCACCCCAGAATGATCAATCTGATGTGATTGAAAATAATAATTTTTATTACAAGAGAGTACTATAAATTAAATTAAAATCTCTGCATGTTTACGTTTCATTAGTATGTGTAAACTATTTTAAATTTCTTTTGAGAATATATAAGATAGATTCTTCTTAAGATTAAGATCTTCTTAAGATTATATTTACTATCTTATATCTATAAGATATTAGATAACAGTAAGTTACCGAGTTTCTTAGCTCGGTTCAATTAACCAGCAGCTTTCATACCTGGAGAACGATTTCACTTACCATTGAAATAATACTGGGATTACATGTTTAGTAGGCACGTTCTTTGTAGAGCAGTGTCAACTTATATCATTTTTGTTAGAGTTGTTTATTGATTAGTTGTGTGGATGTATTCATGTACAAGGGTAAAACTTTTCCCATAAGCCAAATCATATATCGAGTGGTGCGAACGTCCATAATCACTGCAGCGTTCAGCTTTATCTTTAACACATATTTTCGCTGTTCTTTGCTTTAGATGTGGCAAATAGATATCATTAAGGGCAATTTCAGTTGAGTTCAAATGTGTTGGTCAATTCAAAGAGATGAAGGTTGGAGTTGGGACGTTTCTGCACGCAGGTTTTAGGTTACAAGATGATGAATTATGGCGTTCATAGCACGAGTGGCTCCGAGAGTCGTTTCACGCTCTAACATGCAACTGTTTGCTCAGGACCCCACCAATCGACGTGTTGAGTGTATGCCACAGGGTAACCAACAATCTTGTTCAGTTTGGTTATTTGTGCAATATATTAAAGTGCAATCAATATATTTCCAATACTACATTATTTTTATGCTAAATGACCTGATATAATTTAATGTGGAAAGTAAGAAACAGAATTGACATTTCCAGTTTTAATAATTTTGGTTAATTTTGAAAAATTTCTATTTACTCAGCTTTAATCATTTGCTCAATGGCTTTCTATATTAGCAGATATAGTGAGGAATAAATCAAATTAACGGCTAACACCTAAGAGAATAAAATCATATGGTGTTGGCTTTTAATTGCTCGAAAGTTGAGAAAGAATGTTCTAGTTTCTTACTTCATCTTACCTTTAAGTTCATTGTTTATTCTATCATCTTGTAGCATTTTTGAGGGATAATAATCCAAAAACTTTAATTATTCTATATATAAAATACGTTTGTAAGTTTACTATTTCGTAATCTCTATCACCGCATATAAACAAGGAAGTGTCATTCCTACTTTAGTGGTTAAGAATATTACAGAGTCTTCGCTGTTAATAGTGAAAGTGGTATTTAGAAATAACTAATTTGAATAAGTAAATGAAGTAGTTAACTTATATTTTGCATAATTTATAATATTGTTGCGTTTATGCTGTAGGATAATTCGCAATAAGTTACACATTTTTCGTAGGAATGCTGAAAAAAGATGGAATTGACTAATCATTATAATAATCCCTAATGAATTTAAGACTTGGGCACATCCTAAATAAAAACGAGAAGTTAACGATCATAATATTATGACCATGGAAATATCTAATTTTCAATTTAATATTGTCACTCATCTCACATTTCAATAGAAATATTGTCTTAGTGTTTTCCACTCAATTTTTAACCAAACGATTATGCGGGGTATTTTGTGTATTGTCCTGCGTTCACAAAAATCCATTAGGGGTGCTGTCAACATTTAATAAAGCTGGCATATTTAAACTGGATGAATAATGTGCAAACATGGTGCTGAATTTGAATGTAGTGAAGTCCAGAATCGCATTCAAATCCAAATTAAAGTCAAGAATGATTCCTGTTGCCATATACATCATTCTGAACACAAAAATATCATTAGCAGGGAAGAACAAACCGAAATTAACTGCAGAGAGGAACAAGAAAGAAACCAGCACTCCAGCGGATATAAAACATATGGCAAGAGTGAAAGAGTCAAATGCATTTTCCCATTATTTTCTTATATTTTTGAAAGAGAAGATGAAGAAACTATAATATTACAGTAAAACAATTTGGCAGCTTCTGTTTTCGGCTAATACAGAAATGATTATATTTTACCCAAATAATCTTTCAAAAATGCAGGCATACGTGAAAAATGTTTACTTTTATTTCAGAGTTTTATAATTAAACTGAAAATTACATTAAGAAGGGGCTCCTTCACCACCAAAGAACAGTTAAGATATCCGCTTTTGATGTCTCATTGCTTCTATCCGCTGTCATTACTTCAAAGTGTGACCAGCCTTAACAATTTGTGCAGAATGATGTAATGGATGTTCGGTGTGTATATGAATAACAATTTAATATTTGAGAAGATCATAAATATTAAACAATTTAAATAAATATCAGGAAATATTTCAGGTATGGTCAACTCCTTAATATATTTGACATAAATTGTATGCTTTAAGGGGATTTACACTATCTATGTAGTAAGATTCTGTATAGGTATCTCTTATGTTGACAAAGATGTGTACTTTGGAGGCTATTCCTACAAATTTCAAGATATACATCTAATTTTATATTAAATATATATAAAAATTTTAATTTAATCAACGTTGTTATAGTATTTTTGAGAAAATAAAGTTACTGAAAAATATTTGATATAAAGAGCAGTTTGGGATGGAAATTTTCTAGTGTTCAACCAATTGTTTTTTTGTTATGCTGTTCATAGAAGTAAATAACAGGCATAAACAAACCTTTTTTAAAAATTTCTTTTATTGAGCAGGTAAGTCTCAGAACATAGGTATACCTACCTATTTGTGTTGAAATCTTTATAAAGAATTTCTGGATGCAATGCAATAAATACTTCATGTTTGGAGCAATTGAAAGGGATCAGCAAATTCGTGAACTTTTAAAATTCTCATGTATACTGGGGTATCTAATGAAGAGGGGGATAAAACCTATGTGGAAATTCTCACTGGTTATTGAGTTTGACGTCATACTAAAGTAACGAATGGCAGAGATCAGTTCAGGATAAAAATTCAGTTTCTCTTATATTTAAAATGTAAACTAACAGTTAATGGTAATTTTCATTTTCTCTAAAGTTCACCAATAGTTAAGTAGGTATGCAGAGGAAGAATTGGAATTCACTAAAAGTTAGATATCAAATTTCACCGAAAATATTTGCATGTTTTAAAGTCCAATTAATAAAAGATAAACGTTTTATAACAGGCCTTTGTGTGTCTTAACAGATTTGCTCAGGTACGAAAATGTGGTTAACATCCAAATTAGCATTTAGGTCCAAGATTTTCATAGGAATTAATAGGAAAATTTTATCGTCTAAAATTTGATTATGAATTTGGTGGTTTGAATGACTTTTAGAAGTAAAACGTACCTATATATCGAATTACCTATAAAGTATGCTTTATATGATATAGGTGTTTTCTATAGCTTTGTGTAACTATGTAGATAACCAAGTTTACTATAGAAAAGAAAAGTATTGACCATTAAAATATACAATATGTTCCACGATTTTCGTTTCTGTTTGAGCATATACGAGTAACTGGGCATGTTGCAAGTGTAGGTTTTCTCAAGCTCATCTAACGGACATGCTTGAAAGTTTGATATTGCCTTTTAGGGTTCTTTTGTTTCGATCCTTCAGTTTGCTATCACGCATAAACATTTGAATGCTATTCTCCTATATTACAACTTACTATTGAGTAGGTGCCTACACTATGTACGCGATAACAAGACCGATTGGGTTCCAAGTCCTCATTCGGTAAGTTTCGTTTAACTCCGTAAACATAGATGATAACTCTGAAATTTGAAATGCGCTATACACTGACATTTAGTGGCTAATACGCTAAGCTTTATCATATCTGCCATATTTCGTTTTGATCAATTTCGAGGTTAATTTGCTAATCAGTTTACAACAATCGTATGTTAGAATTAGAATTTTAGTTCGTCCTTGGCAACGTATACATGTTATGAGACACGTCAAAATGTATAAGTACAGTATATACATAAAGTCAAATTGACTACATACAGTATAGGTACACAGTAAGCAGCTTTTCTATGGTTTCATGTGGTATTTACATAGACTACTTTAGTACAAGAAATGTTATAGTATAAATATTACAGGTTTGTGAATATGCTATGCTCCCAGTGCTCATTTACATTACAATTACATTACATTACAATTTCTTAACTTATTTTTAAAGTGTTTTAACGATGCAGCTTGTTTAAATGAATTTGGAAGTTTATTATATAACATTATTCCTTTGTACTTAAAGCTTGCTTCATAAAGGCCGTTTGGTGCGCTCAAATTGCCAGATTATCTTTGTTACGAATGTGGTGGTAATGTACATCAGCATTTACGTGAAAATGATTTATATTTGTATGAGCATTTGTGGATGTTATGGCTCTCGAAAGGGGACACATTATTATTCGTCTATCTCCGTATAACTGTGATCTGAATGCAATTGAGCTGGCGTGGGCAAAACTAAGGAATGTTTTCAGAGGATGTAACGTTACTTATATCTTCGCTTATTTTACACGCTATTTTGCTGAACTGTGTTTTTCAAGGTTGACCACACTGCAGAAACAAAAGAGCGTTAGCTCACTCTTCTTCCCCTCTGCCCGCACAACACCGTAAATCCAGCGCTCAAGAAAACATGCGCGTATTATATTTATTTAATTTTGTTTCATTTAAAATCATCCTTAGGCAAAAATATATGAGTAACGCAACGTGTAAAGAAAAATAACTTCTATACAAATAGTGTCATATCTGAGTTAGTGTGTAATTAATGGAGAAAATGTTGTGAATATATCACATTGGAGTTTGATGAGTATTTTTGTTCAGGTAACTCTCTAAAACCAACACTTAGAAAAGATTATATAATTAAAATTATTAATCATAATTACGATATTGTTATCATTGTATCATTATCATTTTTCTGACAGCCATGTTTGGAAGGATGCACCCAAACTGCAGAATATCTTACTTCTCTTGGGGAAGGTTCCAACTGCTTGTTTAGCGGTCACCCTGTGAGACAAATTCCTGACAATAGAAGCCGGCCCTCGTGCGATTCTTCGCGGTGTCGGCACATAAAATAGTATCCCGAGTGAGACGTTAGCTCCCCGATTATCATGTTAAGTTTGTACAATGATAGATGTACTTGTTACACTGGAGAGCCAGCGGTCGGATTTCGTAACGCCTTCCATAGCCCCCTGGTTCGACTATTGTTCTCTATAACAAACATACCGCGGAGATAATTGGCACATGGACCATTCTCATGCAAAAGGCTGGTCAAAACTGAATTTGTTTTTATAACTATATGTAATCTTTTCAACTAATAAAATGAATCTTAAAGTTGCTGCTGATTAACTTAGCTGATCAACCCATATTCGTAAAGCGACATAAGCCTTTTTCGATATTTTTGACAACCTGAAAAAATATTAGTTATATTTTAAAGTAGTTACTAAAGAAATAACTAAATACAAGGTAGTGACATTTTGTAATCTTGAAACACTTGTATTTAATACACAAGGTGCGGAAAAACAAAGTGAAAATTCTTGAATGGAGTCACAGTACCACTTTAGGCATTTTTCCGTCTGTGTATAGAGGTGAACGTTCAAGCGGGTCCGAGTTCGAATTTCGATAAAGGTGAGTTATCTGAATAATGCTTTTTTCCCCCAGAGTTTTCTCTTAACCATAACGATGAATGCCTTAACACATTTGAGCATCATTTCATTTATGTAATGACCCGAGGATGCTCTGGAGTAACAAATCATACAATTATGTGTAAATTTTATTATCATATGTTTTTAAGGTGCATTTTTATATAGAAAGGCTCTTAAAACAAAACAAAAGTACACACTGCATTATAAATTTTGCTATTTGTGAACCAAAATGTTATTTAATCTATTAAAATAACCAAACAAAAAGATCTTCAAGACAGTCACATTGAAAAAGGACAAAATATATGTTTAAAATAAACCTAGGTGTTTATCATTTATGACCACAGAATTTCAACAATAAAATCAATTTACAAACATATTGGAGACTATAAGACTTTAATTCTGGAGAATTCAGTGCCTTGGCCGGGATTTAAACCACGGATCTCCTGGTTTCCGTCCAGTCGCTGTTACTCATTAAGCTACCATGGCCAATGTGCCATAGTGACATTAAGTTCTCTTGACTATATATATAGCGGCTGGACGGAAACCAGGAGATCCGTGGTTTAAGTCCCGGCCATAAGATTGAATTTTTCAAGTTACCTCTATCTATCCAAAACTTAAGCCTATATTCGGCTAGTGTGAAGAAATGAGTAATTTCCATCAATTAACTTGAATTACATTAATTGCTGAAGAAATATACGATTTCCAAAATTAACCTAAACATTTTCCCGAATTAAATCTTTAAAGCCTCCAATGTGTTTGTAAATTGATTTTATGGTTGAAATTCTGTGGTCATAAATGATAAACACCTAGGTTTATTTTTAGCAATTATTTTGTCCTTTTTCAGTGTGTCTTGAAGATCTTTTTGTTTGGTCATTTTAATAGATTAAGTGATATTTTTGTTCACATATAGCAAAATTTATAATTCAGTTACCTTTTGTTAGAAATATTTATATTTGTGTAATATTTTCAGATTTTTTGACAGCTTCATTGTTGTTTACATTGCCACGGCTACTGTTGACAATCGCGAGAAAATACTGACGGACTCGGACATGCATTTTTTGGCACTTCTTTATTTCGGGCTAAATGGACATTATTCTAAGACTGACAATTTCTTACATTTCATAGTCTTTATTGACTCAGGAATCCTGACAGCTAGTTGTAACAGGATGCACGAGGTTAGCCACTTTCGCTGGTAATCCTCTAGGGGAATTACAGTTACATAAGCTTCCTATACTTATATACCAATTTGTACATCGCCCTAAGGAACTTCGGTTCTGGTATGTCGGACAGGATGTTCTGGAACAAGTTGAACATTCCGGCTCTGATTGGCTAGTTCAAACCCAGTCATTGCCACCTAATTCTAGGGAAGATGCCTGACATCACCCATGGCAACATTGGCTATAAGGGATCACAGAATCACCCTTGCGGTATTTTGTCAGTCTCTAATTAGGTACGACTTGTGTCAGCGACGCTGGAGCCACCCGTCTGCACGATCACAACAGTGTCGTGCATCTCTCTAAAGTAAGTCCCATACGGAAACTGTTAATATTGTTGAAGTCGGTACTTTAGGTATGTACTAAAATAGATAAAATGGATCATTCTAGAGAACCGAGTTGTCTACACTATCTACATCTGTCATAACAAACCTTCCTATCATCACACTTAGTGAAGTGACTATTAATATTTCAAAATGTGTTGTTTAAAATTGAAAATATTAAAAAAATGATTATTTGACTGTATTTGTATTTCAATGAATAATTGGATGTTTTTCATTTCATGGCTTACTATTGAAATTCAGTAGAACTGAAGATGAATAGCTATTTATCAGAAATTAAAGACAAAGTTTTATTTGAAACTGTAGAGCCAGACTGAAAAATTCAATGCAATAGCCGGGATTTGAACCACGGATCTTCTGGTCTCCGTCCAGCCGCTCTAACCATTTGAGCTACTATGGCCAACATTTTGACATGATATTAAATTCTCCAACTGACTCGTGTTTCTCCCGGTAAACCACTTAGGAGTTCTCATAAACACATGAGACAACTACCTTAATGGTGACTTAATATGCTGTAAGTACTTTAAGGCTTAGGATTTATAGTTCGGACCACTATTAGGTACAATTAATGGAAATTAATTGTTCTTTCACTCTAGTCGTGTGTAGGATGTACTATGAAAGGGTAGAGTCAGACTCTAAAATTCGAGTCAGTTGGAGAATTTAATGTCATGTCTTCACGTTGGCCATAGTAGCTCGAGGGTTAGAGCGGCTGGACGGCTACCAGAAGATCCGTGGTTCAAATCCCGGCTATGGCATTGAATTTTTCAGTCTGGCTCTACCGTTTCATAGTGCGCCATACACACGGCTAGTGTGAAAGAACAATCAATTTACAAAGTTTTATTTGTCATTCCAATATCATAAACATTTAAACAAAGTCATTCGAGGTGTCTTGAGAAGCTGTAAATAATGAACAAAAAAAGCCTAAATTCAAGGTGCTACTTTCGGGTTTAGACATTCCTTCCTTAGAAATAATTAACTTTATTTACCCCTATCTTTATATAAAAATTACAATGTTTATTTATAATCTCTTTATAGGTTTACTGAAATCTTGGTATTGAATTTTTGGGGTGGAAGTACAGAAAGTAACAAAGAGTAAAGCAAGGAAAGTAGTTTACTTAGGACCAAGCAAGATAGTTCCGCGGTTCGAGTAGCCGCAGGACCGTTCTGATTGAGGTTTTCTTCAGGTTACCATGGATTTATCTTTGGTAATAGATACCTCTCAGATAACGCACTGATTACTCAACGTGGAGTAAACATCTGCCAATTGTGATTCCTGCGAATTCTATTGGCTGAATTGATGTGTTCATTGTGTTTAGCACACGACCGGGAGGCCCGACAGTACCCCTCTCATTCTTACAAGAATAATCAGTTCGTTATCTGAGATGTTTCTTTTAACAAAGACAATCCACGATAACCGTTCCAGCAGCGCCACTGTATCTGCGCTAAACGTAGACTTATACATTTTCTTCCCAAATTTCCTTCACTAATACTACTTACGTTTCAGGTATATGCAGTATCCAGCGTCTATAATGCCGTATGTGGTAAGAGAAGACGTAAACAGAAGCTACTAAAAAGAAAGAAGTTAATTTAGGGCCAAGTTAGAACGCTTTTTCACACCTGTTTCTTTTCTGGTATATAAAAAACGATACTGTCCTAGACTACTATCTCGACTGCGTTGTCTTTGGAGAAGTTTGCACTCCACTTCCGGCATACCATTATTCTGCCACATAAAGTTTGAAGCAGGAAGTTTCTGGCTACGGACTGTATGGCACATGTTCCGACTGGCAAGAATCCTTAATGAGCCTGGCGTGCTGATACCGTGTAGTGGCGGATCCCAGGTTGCAGAAAGGTCTTATCTGTTCTCCAGTAATGGAAATATTAAGCCCAATGTATTATTATAGTGTAAATAGCAATCATATTGTGCTGGCTTGATGTGGAATACTTTCCGCGCCAGCATGCGACTTTAGATCACATGATTACTTATATTACTTATATCTTTCTTTGAATTGGTGTTCTTATTAGTGTTCTATGGTTGGCATAGTAACACACATCACTAATTTAACAGCTGCATAAGTAACACTTGGAAAAAGGCATCAGTAGTACTCCGGCTCCTACCGCTGGGGAGCTGTTCGGATTGGGTTGGTGTCGAGGGGGTAGTGGCTCTCGACCCTATGAGTATTGGCTACAACTGGTTGGTTTGGCTGTCCAGGCGCGGTTGAAGGACACCTAAAAGAATCCCCGGTACTAGCCTGGATAGCTACTAACGTGGTATTCTAGAACACCGGCGGTCCGACCGAGGTTATCGGTTGTCTTCCCAGCGGGGATGACGCGCATAAGTGAAGTATCCACTTCCACCCGAAAGAGCCAAGAGCAGGTGCAGGTCGCCCGGGTTCTCCCGGGTGGAGGGTTACTTGCCACGGTAACTATCCGCTGTGCGGATTCACCCGTGCGGTATGAAATATACTGTAATATGCGCGAGCTTGCTTGCCATTGCGTAAGACGGCGCAGTTGGCCTCTACTGATGCTTCTGGTGCCGGGATGTTCCCCCATGAAGGGGGAACAGTGCCCGTTCCACCTCGCTTCGTGCGGTCGCTAGCGATCCGTCAAGCAGAGGTGGCAACCAGTAGCGAGAGACCAGAGGGGAATTTAGGTGTTAAGGTTTAAAAGTCCAGGTCGTGCGCGCGCCCCAGGGCACGGCTGCAGGTGTTAACCTTCCAGCCGCGGCCAAGGCGCGACGTGACCTGGCGGTGATTGGCACCCGAAAGGCAGAGCTTTTTGACGTTTTAAGGCGTCCTATGGAAGCACCCTCGAAGTGCTGTAGCACTCCCTGGTGTTAAAGGGGGAGTTGCGATATCGTAACACTCGGGTAGACCTCGTTTGACTCCGGTAGCTTCTGTTGAAAAGGTTGATGTCACGTTAATGTTGGTGGTTTTGCCCGCACCACTGATTTAGGTAGCTTCATGGAAGAAGTTATTTATTATTCTGAGGTAGCAAAATAAATAATGCAAATAATATTGAAATATCGAAGCTAATGTGTGAGGATGACATTCGGTCATCGGGCCTGTGACTCTGATCTTGGTTTTCGCAAATCGTTAGGCCAGTGCTTGGATGATTCCTGTCCTACTTCGAATTTTCTACTTTCATCTGTTTCATTTTCATTTGTTTCAAATGACTGCGATTCGTGCATTGCGATTTGGATTGCACTCTGTAAAGAGCACTGGCACTTAGTCGCCCGGATGGGGCACCTTCCCAGGAGGGAATTCTGATTGATGATGGCGGGATCGTGCTGGATTGGTGTAATTCTGGAACCATTAAAGTCTCTACTCTCGCCAGCGTATGTGGACGCCTGTATCTAGTCGTAAGTGTTGTACTGATTAAATACTGCCACGAGATTGGATAAGATTAAAGTAAAGGTACGGACCTACAGAGAGATCTAGCAACTGGAGTAGAGCATAGACCTTTGTGCTTCTACTATTAGCCCTGATAGGCAGAGATTGATTAGGATTTCACTACGGAGGGGTTTTGGTACGTAGGCCACCATGCTGGGCCCATTGTGCCTATGCCCCCAAGTGGTACACCCTCGGGAGGAAGTATGAGGCGAGAGGGAACAGAGAGCGGCTAACCCAAGGAACCACGACAGTACAGAGAGCAGGGTCTCTACAGTTTACTTAGATAATTTCACCGACAGGCCAGGACAACGGATACGCTCCCCTACTGCGGCACAGTGACGAGCCCAGCAACCGAGCCCCAAAGGTCCCTGGCTGGAGGTCCTGAAATGGTCCCAGCAGAGGCGCAACCCGCCTCGGTAGCGTGGTGGTAGAGTGTCTGCCTCACGTTCAAGAGGTCCCCAGTTCGAATCTCGGTCAGGGTGAGTTACCAGAATAAGGTTTTTCCGGGGGTTTCCCTTATCCTGAAAGACGAATATCGGGTAACTCTAAGCTCTATGAACCCTGGGCTCATTTGAGCATCATTTTACCCATTCTATTCATCGTACGATATGACTTAACGTTGGAGGACATAAAATTAAAAAAGAGCAGAGGCGCGGAGACTGGCAACTGACCTACTGGAAGGAGAAAGTTGTGTTCCTCAGAGCATATCATCCTGCCATGCGCCGCCGAGACACCCGCCAACACTTCTACTCTGAAAGAGACCACCAGATGAGAGAGGATATGAAATGATAATGGAGATGAAATGGGAGGGACAGGCAATTCGGGAGATGTAATTAACCTACCCAGCATTCGCCTAGTGACCCGGGGAAACCCCCAAAAATCCCATAGGTCAGGTAGGTCAGCCACAGGAATCGTACCCAGGTCTCCCAAATGCGGGCCACAGACAAAACCACCTGAGCCATCCCTCTGGGTATAGACAGAGACGAGGGGACAGATCACCAAGTCCAACAGATCCAGATAAGGGGAGGTAGAAGCCTAGGAACTCTGGTTAATACCTCAATTGCTCCACTAATTGCTGAAGAAATAATTATTATTTGTGTTATTAACGTTTCCAGCATCCGATGATGCCCTACTCTACCCTCGTGTATACAGCTCCGAGGTTCCATATGAAGATGGGTCGATACTGAGTAGTATTGACTTATGTCAGAGCATAAATCTCCACAAAGGGCACATCCATCGGTCAGATGCAACCTGCCTAACACGTCGCCTGGTTCTTCAATCCTGGAACAGATGCCAACAAAGGAGATGACGGAAATGAGGGACAGGAAAGTCGTAGTAGAAGAGCAATCAGCTCAGGTGTGGCCTATCGCACTGGTGAAACCACAAAAAAGGAACCATGGCCGCCAAGGGTGGAACCCAGGACATTCCGAATACGAATAGTTTATGTTAATGCGCGTCAGCTTGTGTAAGTAGTTAAAGCTAGTTACATTGTATGGAGAATGTAAAAGACTCGCTGGTCCTAACAATTAAAGTTTTAAGAACCTCTATCAGAACTCTGATTGAAAAGACATTGTATGCTTCCGTTTCATTACTCACATAAAACTGACACCTAAAATCCTAGCTTTAACTATAATAAATATGAAATGTAAGTAATTCTGATTAAAAGGCTAGCTTTATTACACAGGCGAAGCTGTAGGGAGAAGTGGTATATGAGGGTCGGCAGATAAGTTCCGTGACTCACGTAGAGATGGTGCCACTGGACCAGTTTGACGAATAGCATCATACAGTTTAACTCTAGATTAGCTTGTATTCATAGTTACAGGCCAACAACTTGTTCAGTTTTTGAATGACAGCATTTTAAACAAGACAGGTATAGAAGTTTCACGAAAATGGAAGATTTGGAAAAACGAACAGTAATTAAATACTTCCATTTGAAAGGCTTAACGCCTAAAGAAATCAAGGAGGAAATGGACAGTTCATTGAAAGAATCTGCCCCTTCATATACAAGGATTAAAAAGTGGGTTGCAGAGTTTAAAATGGGACGTACGAGCACTAGTGATGAGCCTCGCTCAGGACTCCTTGTGGAAGTCACAACTCCAGATATCATTGAAAAAATCATCATTTAGTACTGGAAGTAGACGGTATAAGTAAATGAATATCGGGGGTTTGATTCTTTATAATATTTATCACATTCAACTTACAGTTATAAGGTTAGTTAGTTAGTTACTAACACTCCCCACATGGCAGCCTTGGCCTTCGGGGTAACCTCACCCCACCAAGTGATGACCGGACCCATTTCTCAGGTGGAGGCACCCAGAGGGCGGTGTCCATTACCTCCGATGATAGGGTGATAGTGAAGATGGCGGTGAGGTGAGAGGACCTACAGTTTTTACCGTGGACTCCGAACCACGTTGGGCATAGGGGATACTTCACGTGTGCTAGACAGAGGTGAAGGCGTGGATAGGGCCGACTTAAAATCGCCAACCCCAGAGCCGGGAATCGAACTCGGGACCCTTAGAACGGGAGCCGCGAACGAAACCACCGCGCTACCCCGGCGCCCCTCTTACAGTTATAAATGATATGTCAAAAGGACCGCGACCACTCCTGAAAGGAAAAGTCAATGCAGATAGATACCAGAGTAGCCGAGGAACGACTAGATCGAACTCCGAGAACTTCGAAGAAGTCCATCATCACCCAACTTCTTTCTACACCCCATATTGGAACATTTTGTTTCAAGGTAGTCTCGGAAATCATTTATCGTTTTTGAGAACTCTTCCACAATTATAAGGTGGTTTTATTCCAGTAAGAAATGTATAGATAACTTCTAGTAATAGGATCCTCAGGGCCGAGTATATGAACATGACATTGGTGACCTTGAAATTCATACTGTTTACAGATCACGAGAAGCAACAGAGTATTTACGGCAAATCAACTACGGGGTGTAACGAATATTGAAATTAATTCTGTTTTAAAGAAATCTATATGTTAACGGAGCGAGGAGGCACTGATGTTATGTAACTCACATTCGAGGGGTCGTGGATTCGATTCCAGTCGACCTAACACTTAGGGCTGGGGTACATATTCTCTTGACACGATTTTCTTTCCATCATGCCCCCTTCGTTTCATTTCCTTCTCATCTTTTCAAGTTTGTAGAGTGTAATGATTCCGGGCGAATGAAACGGAAACGTGCGTTCTATAAATGATATGCTATGCTACAGGATGGTGCTGTCCCCGGGAGAGACGTATATCGACACCCGGACCTGGATGTTGGCGGCTGCATAGAGGACCCTAGAGCCGGGGTGAAAAACTATCAGCACAGTTAGGGACTTACGTGCGTCTCTGTGGCATGCCTATCTGTGGTCTGTGACCTCCTGTGTTTCTCTAACTCAATCCCTTCCCCCTGGAGAGATTGAGACACAATACATCCGTGGAGATCCCAGTCTGTAAGGTGTCTATCCTTTGCCTAATTCTTAAGTATATAAAATATGTAAAATTCCTTCCGATTGAGAAGAACTTTCTAGGCTAATCACAGAAAATTTAAGATATACAGGTTGTTTCAAAACGATACGAACGATTATAGCCGTTGCGTAGTTTATAACTTAACTAGTCCGAATTTCGTGTCGCAGATTCGAATTCTGCTGAGTATAATTTTATGCAGTATTAAATATTACATGGTTTTGTGATTAGGCAGCGCAGGAACCACTGGTGTGCGAACCTCAAAAGTTGTTATTGGGACGCACCGGTTACAAAAACAAAAGCATTGCTACTTGCTCTTTATTTGTGTCCCTAGCCTACCTTTCAGGTAATGGGCCAAAGCGCAGTTATTTGTGCAAAAGTCGACTAATAGCTTGGACAGTTGCAAGGTTGCTCTTCAGTGTAAAACTACATGTCCTAACAGAGAGGATTTTGCGCGTACTTAGATAGCAAATCTAAGCAATATGGAGCGCTATACGAACACCGAAATGACGTATATGGTTTTGATGGATGGGAGAGCTGAAGGGAGTTCAACGAACGCACGATTAATTTAGTTTCATTAAAAATATGAACTGTAAAAATAGTTACATCAATGATAATATTTATTTGTTTAACTTCAGAGCATTTTGTTTTGATCTTAATTGTCCAACACTTTCAACCGCTTACTGTAAATATTAATAGCTTCCTTTTCAGTTACAAATGCTTTATTTAGTATTATCAAACACGTGAAGTAAAATGCTCATCTCATTGTATAATTCATTTAGTTTTGGTTAATTTATCTACAATTCTTTTATGTTGTTATCTGTTGTGTTTATCATTTAATGCTTGTATCCTCAACCTAACATTAACTTTCCTCTAAGAGGTATAAGTTGCATATGCCCAATAGCTTATTTGCCATCATGGACTGCTATAACGGAATTTTGGAACACGTTAAACACTCACAAGCAAGAATTATTAAGCAATAGCTTAATAATTACGGCTTCATAATCCACAGAAATTCTTAATAGTAGCAAGCTACTGCGGAGTATGCCGGTATGTTTACAATCAGCTACAGCACGCAGCAGGGCGTGGGACCTATACCTGCAAACTCCGACAGCGTGAGGCACGCGTCATATTTCCTGTCACTGCCTAATTCACACTCATTCTGCAGCATTTTTATGCGGCTCTATTGGCGGTAAAAGCTATCTATATATGTCACACGGAAGCTGAGCAACTGCTAATATATGTTCGTTCGATATAGTTTTGAAACACCCTGTATAAATCTCTTAAACAATTAAATATATTTTAATCAAATTAGAGCCATTTATCGAATGTAAAAGTAACCAAAATTTCTCCATATAAAGGGAAGTTTGAGTTGGAGGATTTTCTTAAGCATCTTCGAGGCATATCTTTGGAAGCTGCTGAACTTGATACAAAGTTTAGTATCTTTTGGATAATTTATTTTTGAGTTACGTTGTTCACATAAATACATTGAAAGTTCTCTGAAAGTTTTGCTTTGGGATTCAGAGGCGGTCAAAAGATGTACGTATTTTCGGTGAGTTTTGGATAGAATGTAGTAGGTGCTTGGTAGATAACGTAGAAGCGCATTACCCTTGAGCATATCTACAAACACAGGTTGTTGATGATCAGAAATTGAGCCGCCGTGGATGTGTTTTTCCGGAGGGGAGTGAAGCAAGTGTCTCCCCCTTGTGTTAACGCTCCGATTCATGCCCCAGTGCTCGCCTCAGTTAACTCGCATCAAGTCGTAACCAAGTGAGCGACGAGCAACTTTGAGAGGCTACTTGTAGGTCCTGCAGTGTCACTAAGATACGTCGTTTGATCTGCAGGAACACAAGGAAGCGGCTTTATGTGATCTTGACACTCAACTAATACGCTATTTCCACTCAAACATTACATCGTCCTCTACAGCTGAGATATCCTAAGTGACGCTAAACCATAAGAAAATATCTAATGTGTTGTACTTACATGACTTTCACTACTCCTGTATACAAACTCCTCTTCGAAAAAGTTTATTCCTTTATTTATACACCCTAATTGAGATAAACATTTGCAAAAACTTACCCTGCAAGTACAAGGGAGTAATAAAGTGCTGCAAGCTTAAGCGATAGTCAAATCTTTTATGTAAACCCTTTGAAATTCGGTTCTCTGTGCACGGCCAAGACATAAAAGAAACGAACTGCTCATCCCACGAGTATTTGAGAAAATTATCTATAAGTATTGCAAAATGTAAACACCAAGGAATATGTTGAGAATGGTTATCTCCATAAAATATTCTATTTAAGATAAATTTTTTATTTGAGCTGGATCTACATTTCTTTAAGTAAGTCTATCTATTACGGTTGAAGAGATGACAAAGATGAGTGAAGAGTTCTTCAGAGGAATTTTCTAGAAAATTCAATATATACATTTAATTTGTTTTGTAGATATTTTTAATATATTTAAATCAAAATTGTTAGGGCCTCTCTGAGGGGAAAAAAAGAAAAAAAAAATCCAACAATAACTTCATAAAATCTACCATGTAAAGAGTATTTCGGTGCAAAGGATTTTCATGAAAATCGCATCGTGTCCAGTTTGGTGTTTAGTCTATTGGGTTCTGCTGTTCACACATTAACACACGTCATATTTTCCTAAAAGTGCAGTTTTTGGACGCAGGAAGTCTCAAAACATGTATTTCTAGGGGAATTTTGTATGAAAGCTTTTGGTCGTATACAATATAATACACCACAGCAAAGAAAGTCTCTGGGGAATGAAACGTAGGGGGTTTGGAGAAGGTTCCTACTTCCTCCCTGGATAGGTTTATGACACCCCATGGCACTTCAGTTACAGACCATTCAAAAACACTCTGATGGCTTCCACTTTTGTGAATAAACCTTTTCGGTTTTAGTGTACAGAGTGAATAGGGCGCATGTTTTTTAACGGTTCTGCTCCTTGTGTAGCATGCGCTCTATGTCACACACATTCGGTGTCCTTGTCCCACAGTGTAAGGGTAGCACATTCCTCTCAGAGACTTGCTTTACGTTGGTGGACAGTACCTCGGTTGAGTTAAGTACGTTATGGGGAAAAGTAGAAGCTGTTCCAACCTACACACAAATATATAAGCAATATTTTTTCTAGTTATATTTAATTCTGGATGTTCAGTTGGTACTAACTTGTACTTGACACCCTGAAGGTAAATTAGCAAGTTGGAAATTTCGTTTATTTATTATTTTATTAACTTTTTACAATAATGCTGGATCCGAATGTTGTCCTATAACATATCTTAGGTTCCATGCAACAAATAGAGTATGTGATATCTTAATAATTACTTTCCTAAAGTGATAGGGGGCTTCTAATTTAGCACAAAATCAAGACCCACAGAAATATTTAGATTATTATTAATCTTAGAAAATATTGTGCATAAAAAGTGTAAGTATAATGTTTTCAACGAGTTTCTTTAATCTCAAGATTTGGATGTGGTGAAGATTTAATAAATGTTTGTTGCTATTAATCATGTAATAAACTGTTTACTCGAGAAACACTAGTTCTAGCCTCATTGACTATTAGGTCAAAAGACCTTTACCTTCTCTGGCAATTACTTACGGTAGTGTAGAGGAAAGATTGCATTTAACCCTAAAATTACACTCGAATATGCCCGAAAATACGCATTTTAAAGCCCCTCATCCCAAAAAATAATTTTTATGAACTTGTACATGTTCATGTGTGTGCGATGTTAGTAGCGTAATTATCCTGGTTAAACTGTAAACCAGGAGTTTATTATCTTCCAAGAATGTGATGTGAAGATTTTCAAAGAAAACCCCATTGCTCCGATTTGCACTTTACAGAAAAGCTATTTATTATTATTTATTTTATATCAAGGCTATAAATATTCTGGTTAAGACATGTCAAATTTTGGGATGCCTGTATGCCAAATAACATGAACTCGTTTACTTGAAACATCTAGAATACTCTAGAAGTTCTTTTAATTCTGAACAATTTTTGTATAACTGGTAAAGCTGTTAAGACATAGAGAAAGTTATACACAAATATTTAGATTCCTTTAAGCATGCAATTTGTGTCCTATAACATTTTTATGGCATTAAGCACTTCCGAGATCATTCTTGTGATTGTTTTTTATTTTCGTTTTCTTCTTATAGTTGTAAAAAGACCTGGAATTTGAAAGTCTTCACATAAAAACCCCGTTTTAAGTATCTCAGTATCTTTTTATGCTACTGTAACCATCATATACCTAAATATATCCTCTTATATGAAATTAAATATGCAATTAAAAAGAAATAGAGTAAGAACAGTTCGCAGAAGAGTGGGTAGAGAAATTAGCATGAATGCAACAATTAGATATTATTAATACTTCACAAGAAGTAGCTTTACTACCGGTTTTCCAAACATCGCGTGAAGTAAGTTGAATAGAGAGGACGGTGGAGAGAAGGGTGCGAGGAATTTAGGAAGGGAATGGGAGAGAGGAAATGATAGATAGGAAGCAAGAGGAAGAAAATTATAAGGGGACATATAGGAAATGAATAACAAAAAAGAAGCGAAATATGTTGAAGAACGAGAAAGTGAGATGGACGCAAAAAAGTAATCTTCACTTAAAAGAAATAACGCGAGTAGAGCTGCGGATTCAGTTGTTTAATTAAAACACTGGCAGAAGCTGAATGACCTTACAAGGGAAACAGAAGTGCGTTGTTTCTTGATGTGGATGTGTACGGTGGTGGATAAGTCAATTAAACTTGGCTTCCAATTCGATTAGACACGAGACAAGGGTTCAACAAGTACCTACATACCAGCTGTCTAAAATGTGAAGACAAACGTCCTCAGGAGGAAGTAATAGCCACCCATGGAGTACTGTATTGTCCTACTGACGGACTGACCGCTTAATCAGTTATACTGTCCCTAACTATTGCTAAGATACTATAATTACTGTAGATGATAATTTTTGTTCATTTTACTAACTTCAGATCACAGACTTATTCAAAATAATAAACAAAAGTTAAATTTCAAACTAGGGTTATTTATACATGTCATATTAAAAACGTAGACAAGCAATAGTTCTTGCATGATAATACCGTGTGTAGACTGAAGTTAGAAAAGTGGAAACAAACTAAACGGCCCATATCATCGCCACGATTTGAACCACAGATCTTCGGCTTACCGTACCGCTGCTCCAATCAACTGAGATACCACGCAACATGCTGTCACTGTATTAAATGTCCAACTGAAAAACCCTCTGAAGAAGATAAAGTAAGTAATACTACTGAGACCCCAAATCTGCAATTGAAAGGGATAGTTTGATTAAAATATCGTACATCAATACACATAAAACTCAAAGGAACTGAACAAAAATTATACAACGGAAAGCATTTTAAAAGAGTAAAATATTGAACACAAAATACGACTAAAAGGAGATAAAGTTTTGAAATTTCTTGGCCAAAATGGATTAGAATATCAAGTATTTTTGTAAGAAAATGTCTATTTTTGATAGTTTAATAAGAACCGATTCCCGATGCCGTCTGGTTACTGATTTATAATAATGTATGTAAATTTATCGTAGACCTCCTAGACCATTTGGAGATATTTCTGATAAATTAATTCAGCGTTTGTGTACATTATTACATAACCTCTTCATAACCGAGGGGGATGGCTTATGCGGTTTCGTCTGTGGCCCGCATTCGGGAAGGTCCGGGTTCGATTCCCGTGGCCGACCTATCTGACCCATGGTTTTTCTGGGGGTTTCCCGGGTCTCTAGACGAATGCTGGGTAGGTTAATCACATCCCCCGAATTTTCTGTCCCTTCATTTCATCCCCCATTATCATTTCACATCATCTTTCATCTGGTGGTCTGTTCAGGGTAGAAGTGTCGGCGGGTGTCTCGGCGGTGCATGGCCGGATGCTGTGCTTTGAGGAAAACTACTTCCTCCTCCACTGCCGGTCTCTGCTCCTCTGCTGGGACCATTTCGGGACCGCCAGCCAGGGACCTTTGGGGCTCGGATCGCCTGCCTGGGATCATTAGGGCTCGGCTGCTAGGCTCGTTGCCGTCCCGCTGTGGGGGAGCGAGTTCGTTGTCCTGGCCTGTCGGGGGAAGTCTCTATCCAAGTAAACTGTAGGGACCCTGCCGTCTGGGCACAATAGTCGTGGCTCCTTGGGTCGGTCGCACTCTGTCGCCTGCACCTCATCCTTCCTTCCAGGGTGCTCCCGCTTAGGGTGTAGGAACAATGGGTCCAGCATGGTAGCCTACGTACGGAATCCCCTACTTAATGAAATCCTAACCTAACCTCTTCATATCTGAATGATTTCATGCCTCACTCTACTGTTCCCGAAAATCAAAGTATCAAACATTTAATATAATTTGATTACCAGTTAACTAATTCATCACTTTAACGGCGTCTTTTTAAATATGGAGTCAGGATTTCATGAATTTAATTTGATACTCTATCTACTTCATGCACTCTAGAAAACCAATAATAATTTAACAAAAACTTTTATCACTTAGTATTGCAATTTAGAAATTGTGTATAATACTGGTATTGCAATAATAAACAAAAGTCATTTGATATTCACGGTTATGGGAGTTAAATTTAACACAGCTACTGTATTTGTAAGCTTTTCAAACCTCCGCCACATCCCAAGTTCCTTAAGTGTTATACACAATTCTCTAAAAAGAGAAGTTAAGATGCTCAGTACAAAGATTAAAAACACACAAATTTCATACTTTGCCCCCAACGGAATCTTAAGGAGGAAGTCATTTTGATATGATCTGCTCTAGTAATTTAAGCTTGGATCCTACCAAGGGGGGTAGCTATATTGTTGAGTTAATAAATATAGCGAATACTTTGGAGTTAGATCGATTGATTCACAACGTTTGGTGAGTGCGATCTATATAAACTTGAACCATTTCATTACCAATAATAGGACATACTTGCAGCTTTTGGAGAGTGTAATACACAATTGGGAGATTACATTACACTATTTACATCTCAGAGAAAATGTTGGAAGTGTCCTCCACCAGCATCTATACATGTTTGCACTCGTCTCACCATATTCTCTGAAGTTTTAAGGAGATGATATAGAATTGAGAGAAGGTTATTTCCAGCAAGATGGAGCAACGTGCCATACATCTAATGACACCATGGAACTTGTAACCAGTTTCTTTGATAATCGAATGGTCTCAAAAGGTCTGTGGCCCCCCAGATCCCCTGAACTAACCTCACCGGGTTCTTTCTTTTGGGTGTATCTAAAAATTAGAGTGTACAAGAATAGGCCACGGAAAATTGATGTTCTCTCCGTAAAACTTTATAGAATATGATGAGACGAGTACAAACATGTATAGATGCTGGCGGAGGACATTTCCAACATTTTCTCTGATATGTAAATAGTGTAATTTAATCTCTTAACTGTGTATTATATTCTCCCAAAGCTGCACGTGTGTCCTATTATTTTTCAAAAGTTATGAGCTATTCAAATGGTTCAGGTTTATATGGATCGCACTGTATTTCCTAAAAAGGATAGAAGGCAGAATGAGTAATTCTGAATGCGGCTAACATAACGCCTAAGCGGTCTTTCTAGCTGCCATTGGTTCTAAGAGCATAGTCTAACCACTTCAACAAATGTAGGTACATATGTGTAAGAATTCGTGCTCAAATATTTCATCATTGTTTTGGGTTTCCTTACAATATTTTACTCTCTTGATGACCCGGCCTTGAAAGTCTAATACCTTACCTCATTTAATAATTTTTAGACAACTCAAAGGAAGAAATATAACATTTTCTGTGTTTCTTCTTTAGTCGTGTAGATAGTTAATTCAATACTCAATAATTGAATAGATGTCCAGAAATCTCATTTTCCCTCATTGTTTCCATAGCTATTTTACATCGAAGAAGGCGTTAGTGGTACTTGAGATAATTTTTTTTCCTTTTTCTTTTTTTTTTGTAATTTACGTCCTCCAACATTAAGTCATATCGGACGATGAATGGAATTGGTGAAATGATTCTTAAATCAGCCCAGGGTCCATAGAGCCTTGAGCTACCCGACAGTCGTCTTTCGGGATAAGGGAAAACCCCGGAAAAACTTATCCAGGTAACTCACCCTGATCGAGATTCGAACTCGGGACCTCTAGAACGTGAGACAGACACACTGCCATCACGCTACCTTGGTGGGCTACTTGAAATAAGGCAGATATGTTGTGTATGTTCTATCAATGTCCTAAGAAGTTATAATATTTCTACCTTGTCCTTATCACAATTAACAAATCTGCTTCCCCAAAAAATCAAGCTGAAGAAAAATGAGAGTTGCAACCTTATTCTGGGTGAGTGTTCAATTTTTGCTCTAGAGAATATGGTCCTTTGATATTAATCAAGATCCAACGAAATGAGGTATAAAAAGACTTGACAAACTTGTTAAAAGTACAAGAGAGATATAATAAACCAAAAAGCACAGTCATTTGTTTAACATCAACTGTCTAGGGGTTTCAAATCCCTTTCCATAACATCGCAAGAAGAAAAAAGTGAATAGCGACGCAGTTAAAAATTAGAATGTAATGAACAGCTAAAACAAATATTAACGGATGTTTTAAAAACGTCTTATACCATGAAACCGTTATTTGAAATAAATGGCAGGTTTAAAACAGATCTACCTACATTTTTTGGTTAGTGGAATTTTATATCTTGACATTTATGTTAAGTATACGGAAGTATTCAACATTCCTTTCGAATGAAGTGCAAATCACTGGTTGTCCCCAGGAATTTCAAGTTATGCATTTTACTTACCATGTAATTGTCTTAACTATGTGATATTTTTATTAAAATCGTTGGCGCCAACTATGAGAAAATAAAATTTGTCGAAAACTACTCCATTTAAAGGGTAGTTTGGCACGGAAATGCATGGATTCAGAGGGCCTCAAAGTATGTACTTTTGGTGAACTTCGGTTAAATTTTTAGGTGAGCTACTTCCTGTTGGTCTCAATCATCGAAGGGATAAAAGACCAGCTTGATTTTCAAGGTCGCGGAGGCTGATGGACTTTTTCGAGCGTACTGTTGTCATGGTTTCCTTCGGAAGGGAAGTAAAACCGGTGTTCTTAGTCGTAAATTTACAGGACGTAAATGCATCCCAATTCTGATAAAGAGGACTCTAAGGAAAATTATGTAGTGCTTCATGCCCAATATGCCCTGAATAGGACGTTGAGAACCACAGCAGTTAAAGAGCTCAGTAAGCAAGCCTACAATGTTTCCTCTTAGAAAGAAATTAAAGCAGAGGATGATATTTAATATTTCATAAACTGCAAACTTTGAACTTCAGTATGACTAATAAATAACAAACACAACAACAAAATAGCGGATAAACAAGGAGTACCTACTGGGTAGATAAAAAATAGGCACATAGAAGGTTATATGAATTACCACTGTAGGAAGAGATTTATCAAAATCCAAAAATATATTTCAAATTTAGAGTTAATTGAATATTTTATAAATTAGAGTGGGGGCGTCGCGGTTGTGTGGTTAGAAGGTCACCTGTCTTAAGGGATTTGTGCTGAATAAATGGGCATTAGGGTGGGTTCACTTCCGGTTTCCCCACCATTCATGTTACCAGTTGCTCCATCAGCACGTTTCCTTTTATCCACTGCACCGATATTTTATATCATCCAATTCGTCGACCTTATACCAGATATCGGGCTGATCTCCACACTGCATATTCTCTCGGATATACAGTTCCTTCACTTCTGGACTAGGCGTCTGACTCCAGCAACTAACGGGTCATCAACAACTCCCTCCACACTGGGTACTAGCCTACCCCTCGCGTGAAGGTTGGCATCTCCAGTTTCCCGCATTCCATTCCGAACCAGTTGTTATTGTTTCATTGGCTGCCAGTGAGTCATTGTGCTGGTCAGTTTGATGTACGTGCATATGTTCCAGTGCTACCACCGGAATTCCCAAATCTTTGGGAATCTTGGTTACACAGGAGGTGCGGAGCGACTTTTCGATGACTCGATACTTGTAGGTCCTGAGGGTTGTATATCTTCCATACAAGGAAGGTCCAATGGAAGTAGAGTGATTAATTAATGTAACTGTCAACGTTGATGCTATTTCTGTAAGTTCACTTTTCTTAGCTTTTGAAACTCAGTATAATAACACAATCCTTTCAACATGGATGAAACTACTTGCAAACAGTTACAGGTAGTAAGTTGAAATATAGTGTGATCCATATAAATCTGAACCACTTCAATAGGCCATAACATTTGAACCAATAATAGGACACACGTGCAACTTTGGGAGAATATAATACACAATTGGGAGATTATATTACACTATTTAATCTCAGAGAAAGTATTGGAAGTGTCCTCCACCAGCATCTAAACATGTTTGCTCTCGCCTCACCATAAGTTTTACGGAGATAATATCGAACTGAGAGCAGGTTATTTCCAGCAAGATGGAGCAACGTGTAATACATATAATGACACTATGAAACATGTAACCAGTTTCTTTGATATTAGAATAATCTCAAAAGGTCTGTGCCCACCAGTTCCCCTGACCTAACCTCACCGGATTTTTTCTTGTGGGGTGTCTAAAAATAGTGTGTACAAGAATAGGCCACGGACAATTGATATTATCAAGGAATCCATTCGAACAGAAATAAGTACCATTGGCAAGGATACTCTCCGCAAAACTTCAGAGAATATGGTACAAAAGTTATGGTCTATTGAAATGGTCCAGACTTATATGGATCTCACTGTACTACCAATGGAATTATGAAGACAATTTGTTAGTATATTTCAAGTTTGGTTCAAACAATAGAAAATAACAAGGAGGTATTATCCTGCTACTCAAAAGGTTATCCTGGCTTTATCTTTGTTAATAGAAACATCTCAGATAACGCACTGATTACTCAACGTAGACATAACATCTTAGTGTTATTTGTGATTCCATTACCTGAAGTGATGCGTTTATTGTTGCTTAGCACATGTCCGAGAAGCACGCCAGTACTCCTCTCACTCTTCCGAGAATAATCAGTGCGTTATCTTAAATGTTTGTACTAACAAAGATAGGGCCAGGGTAACCTTTTGAGCAGCACGATTATAGTGATAGTACGGTTCGTAGACGAACGTATACGTAAGTATAAAACGATAGGTACGTAGGTAGCAGAGTTTGAAGATATTTTATCGGCACATTAAACTTTGGTTAATGTGGTAGAGCATGTGAATAATGATTGCAGTTTTACCTTAAATATTATTTTCGAAATAGCCAAATTAATGTTTCACCAATGCTGCGGTATTACGTATTTCCTATCAAAGCGAACTATTGAAAAAGTTTACTCCAATGCGCGTGATTGCTATCTTCGTTTGTTTTTATTTTTCGCTTTCTAAAATTCAGATAATTGAATTACACTTTCTATAGATAAATAATTTTTTTTTTAAAACAATTGTTCATAAATAAATCATCCTTAACTATTCTCAACGTGCTCACATCTGTAGTTGATGATAGCGTGTGTGCCTCACATTCAAGAGGTGCCGAGTTCGAAACTTGGACAGGATGAGTTATCTGGTTAAGGTTTATCCTGGTGTTTTCTCGTTACCCTGAAAGATGGATGTGTAACTCTAAGCTCTAAGTGCCCTGTGCTCATTTGAGCAACATTTCACCCATTTTATTTATGGGATTGGTAAACAAATAATTAAAGTTATTTAAACAAATTTAAACTTCTACATAACATTCGGCCGTGTATTTGATAATTTAGGAAAGTTTACATCGGAAGTGCGAATCAGTAATAATATGTTGCTATACTGAATTTCAAACATGCCAACAGCAGATGTAAAGGAAGTTCCTGAACATCAGCCTAAAAGATAAAGTGAAGAATAAAGTGCTGCGAAGAAAAAGTGGCCTAAAAGATGTAGTCACCAGAGTGATGAGGATTAAATGGCAATGGGCAGGACATGTGGCGAGAATGCATAAAGACAGATGGGCATACTCCATAACAGTATGGCACGTGCGACAACGGTGGAGAAGCAGAGGACGTCCGAGGCTACGATGGTCCCAAGAGTTCAAGGATGGACTAGATGCAAAGTGGAACAGAATGGCAACAGACAGACCTCAATGGAAGAAAGTGGTAGCAGCTCTAAAGTGAAAGTGGCAGTGAAAATGAACAGTCATTTCTAGATATAAGGATACAGTATTAATTAGGGATAGATAACAATAAGTACAAAGAGCCCGCCTAGGTAGCGTAGATGGTAGCATGTCTGCCTCACGTTCAAGAGGTTCCGAATTCGAATCTCGGTCAGGTGTGCTACCTGGATAAGGATTTTCCGGGGTTTTCCCTTATCCCAAAAAGACGAAAGTTGGGTAACTCTAAGCTCAATGGACCCTGGGTCAATTTGAGTATCATTTCACCAATTCCATTCATCGTCCGATATGGCGTAAATTACAAGGAAGTTAAAGGACGTAAATTACAAAACAAAAAAATAAAGAAATGGTATCTTCCAGGGATTTGACAGCCTGTAAGAAACGGCCGAGCTGACCCCACCAGTGAGTGGGAGGCCCTTGCTCTTAAGTTATGTTATGGACTATTTATTTATTTTTGTACTGAATTTAAGAGATACTATCAGAAATTATGAGTATGTTCGCGAGTCAGGAAACCGCAATAAACGTGAAGTAATTTATCTAAAATTGTGATTATAAAATGCATTCATAACTGTTTAGGTTAGCGGCGTCGTGTAATAATATTCTTGACACTTCGTAGATACTACATCTTGATAATATTTTCTGCCAGCTGACGTGGGAAATAGGCATGTAGGTAATATTGTAAGAATGCAATTGTAAATAGTACAAGTTATGATTTCCTTCATAACATTACCAAATATATAAGAATTTGAAGAAATTTGTTCATTGTTTATTATATTTAATGTGGGTGGCGAAATAGAGATAATTACGTAATTTGTGTACAGATGCTGATGTTAGAATGCTGATTTTTAGTTAGTTGAAGTGCACTGTTCATCTTTAGAGGAACAAGGAAGACGTGATAAAGAAATTTCGAAACTTTTTTACTAAATTATGTCCGTGATTAGTTGAAAATCAACATTCTTGGTAAATGAGTGAAGTAGTTGCATAAATTAGACTGAAAATGTTGGTATTGCGAGCTATTGTAAACCATGCGTGACGCAGCTGTCAGACGGAAGATGGGCCACGTGACGGTTTGTGTACACAAGTGTGTGGTACACATATACCGGATCAGCTGGTATCAGGATAATGTTCTCTTTAGAAATATCTATTCATTTTCCTTACTTTACACTACTCATTTTCATTATAAGGAATTTCACGTTGTTTTTACACATTTGGAAAACTAATTAAATTAATTGAAAAGTGAATTACCAATTGAAGATTTAATTGGAGATTTTTAAAACAAGATTGATGGAGAATTGGTAATGCATTTTGAAGGTCGATTTTTTTTTATTAAGGACTGCAACAGATTTGGTAAACCTGCTTGAAAATGTATATTTTTATGAAAATTGTGTGAGGTTATACATTCCGAATTCAATTGAACAAGCACGTTGCTACGTACTTCTAGGAACAGAGTCGTCCTCCATGTTCAAGAGGTAACGTGGTAGAGGCAGAGGGTTGGTTCACAAGGCTGGTTCACAAGGTCGCTGTTCAAACCCGGCGAACGGCAATGGATTATTTTGGGGCACAAAAATCCTTAGCATGCCCTTCTCGGGAAGAAAAGTAAAGTCGGTTGTCTCATGTCGTAAATTAACGGCAGCTAAGTGAACTTCAAGCCTGATAAAGACACCTCTGAGCAAAATTGTGTCCCATTTAGAATGAGACGCTGCTCTTTGCTCGCAAATAACCTGGTTTAAACCTCGAAAATTCTAAATTCACATCAGTCCGTGACGAAAGTCCTTTGCCTGACAAATAGATATGACACTATCCAAGGACATAATGTTTTAGAAATTCACTTGTACCAATGTTCGGTTTTATGGTGAGAAAGCTACATGTGAGTCTCAATTCAGGAGTTCCAAGGTTCGATTTCCGAAAACCTTTGGTGCTTTCGTGTTTTCTCTGGTTGGCAGGAAAATGCTAAAGTAGTATCTTATCTATCACGATTTCTGTTCTTTATTTCACATTCATTGCTACTTTCTCACGTTCTAGTCATGCTTCTAGGTCTCTTAGGATGTAGCAAGGAATATTCACTGAGGATATTAGAGGGCTGCTTGGTTGAACGGGACATATATTGTCCTCTCGGGTACCTCTAGTATAGGAGCAGCTTTTCTAGCTAGGAACTGATAAGCCAGTTTGTCTGCTGTCAGTTTTATCAACAAATACAAATCTCTTAACAAACATTTGTATTTAGGACCAACTCTTGCCGGTAACTAATATACAGATTTTGTTCGCAGCCAATGGGAAATGTTTCTATTTGTACGCATCTGAAAAAAGAGATTCACAGAACTACAGCAATGAGAGTCTCGCCGTTGGTATTAACAGCATCCAGAGGTCCTACGTTCAGCTTCCAGCTGAAGGATGGGGAGTATTTAGCCATGGTTATTCCTCATCCATACGTTTAAGTAATACAGTTAGACAATATCATCGTTTAATTCCTAATATTTAATTACCTGTATAAACCAGCTTTAAGTTAAATAAAACAAGCACCTAAATATGTATTTAGGTTATAGGTTTCAAAAGTAACTTGAAAAATGACTGAAGACAATTTAAAATAAGACCAAATTTATCATCTTAAGACTCCAGAGTTACTGAAGCTCCTTTTGTATATTTACTACAATAAGAGGAGAGCGTTCGATTGAACCAGAGTCTAAATAATCATTTATTTATTACATTTAAATGTTGGAATTATAGTTTGCTTCTAACATGGAAAATAATAATAATAATAATAACAATAATAATAATAATAACAATAATAATAACAATAATAATAACAATAATAATAACAATAATAATAATAATAATAATAATAATAATAATAATAATAATAATAAAGAATAATAATAATAATAATAATAATAATAATAATAATAATAATAATAATAATAATAATAATAATAATAATAATAATAATAATAATAATAATAATAATAATAATAATAATAATAATAATAATAATAATAATAATAATAATAATAATAATAATAATAATAATAATAATAATAATAATAATAATAATAATAATAATAATAATAATAATAATAATAATAATAATAATAATAATAATAATAATAATAATAATAATAATAATAATAATAATAATAATAATAATAATAATAATAATAATAATAATAATAATAATAATAATAATAATAATAATAATAATAATAATAATAATAATAATAATAATAATAATAATAATAATAATAATAATAATAATAATAATAATAATAATAATAATAATAATAATAATAATAATAATAATAATAATAATAATAATAATAATAATAATAATAATAATAATAATAATAATAATAATAATAATAATAATAATAATAATAATAATAATAATAATAATAAATGAAACGTTCCATTTTAGATATCGTTTTCTCGCTTCAAAAGGTGAAACTGAAGGAAAGAAGTTAATTTGATAGTCCAGTAAATGTAGTAACAGAAGCATGAAAAAATCAAGAAATTGTTATTCATTCCTTCTAGGAAATAAAAGCTATTCATTATATTCATACAAAACGTGAGACTTTTCTTTATATAACGTAAAACATTTTGAAGACAAGCGACTGATATATTGATCAATAAAACATTCATTTGGAAAACGTAACAGGAGAGAGACAAAGAGAGAGAGAGAGAGAGAGAGAGAGAGAGAGAGAGAGAGAGAGAGAGAGAGAGAGAGAGAGAGAGAGAGAGAGAGAGAGAGAGAGAGAGAGAGAGAGAGAGAGAGAGAGAGAGAGAGAGAGAGAGAGAGAGAGAGAGAGAGAGAGAGATATAATAACAAACAGTGGTGTCGACTTCACACAACAAAAAGCAAGGGGATTATAAATAAATACGTTTTAATCGTTGTTGCTTGGATACAAGCAACTAATTGTGCACTTTCATAACGGTAGTAGATAATGAATTGTGGTATAGGTAAATAATATTTTAGCCCTTTATTGTAAAGTGTTATGCAATGGCAAAAATGTGGTTAAGTCCAATTTAGCAAATTTTACATAGATGTGCTTTCATTATTTCCATATTCAACGAACATGTTATTTAATAATAACACAGAAGTTTTATAGCTTTCGTAAAAATATTTTGTTACCATTTTATTTTAAAATTGACGCATTGCAATCAGATCTAACCCCAACATTGTATGTACATGCTATAACATCGGTTATCTTGTGTGGGCCATCACAGGTACATAGTTGAACTGTAGTCACCAGAATTCAGACGTTCCATTTAGTTTTGAGTTTTAGTGTCATCGTAAAGATCACAACTATTCCAGTCACTTTGATTAAGATGCTTGTGACAGAGATGTTTAAGGTGTTTCACTAATTAGAGAAAGAGAGGCACATGTAGCAATAGAATTCATGATAAAGTTAACGCCTGAAGCGTGCCAAAATGTTAAATATATATTATAATTGTTTTGGAATATAGAATACATTATCTGTCCTGCGACGTGGCATAGTGGATAGGAGCATTGAATTCTGGTTCCCTCTCATAGAATCCTCCTGGTTTGATCCCACCCTTGGGGATGCGGATTTCAAGTCCCGGGTATAGGACTGGTCTCCACTCAAGATCGTGAGGAATTTGTGGAGCTACAATAGGTAGCGAATCCCCATCAAGAATGCCAACTTTCCGCCTGAGGGCGTCGAGATGTTGACCACAACTGCTCTCCGTAAGATTATATGATCTGCATTACGTATGTGAGCGTGAGGCCGGCAGTCGGTTTGAAAGGCTTAGGCTCGCTTCGGAACGCTACAATATATTATCGACTCTAAAATGTAAATCATAGTTTTATTTAAATACATATATGTATCATTACGGGTGCCACTAATGCTGACTGTCTAGAAGATAGAACTAAAATTGTTGTCAGATGCAAAGACGTTCAAAAAGTAGAAACGTTTATTTGTGAATACCTTGCAATGGATATTCACAGTGTGGTGAGTTCATTGGTCTGTAAAAGGTCACCTTGTTAGTAAAGCAAACTAAGAAACATAAAGGGAATTAACGAAGATAATGCTTCAGCATATTTATTAAAAAATGTTCGCATTATTTTATGTTAAAGAGGATACATGGGATTTGGATCTATTATATAATTGAGAATTTATGTTTGTTAATTAGCATTTCTTCAAATCTAGTAATCGGGCTGGATGGCTCGGGTAGGTCGCGGCTTCAAATCCGGCCCGTCTGATAGTGTTTAAGTGTAACGCGACAGCTCTGTCAGTAGATTTGCTGGAATGTATATGAACTCCTCTCTGACGAAATTTGGGCACACCGGTGGCGCAGAAATGAATTGTTGATAGAGAAAATATTAATTCTTAAAGTACAGTTTCCGAAATCAAGCAAAAAGTTGTTAACAGTGGTTTGCAACGTTTAAATTTATTACTGTAATTAAAACCAACATTTAGCTGTATAGTAGTAGGGCATAAAGTGTATTTCGATGCATACGATCAATACAAATATATTACAGCTATATTGTCGAATACTGTATAAAGCGATAAAACAGCAGCTTTAAAGTAAGAGTTTTGTATCCACCTCTAAAATAAGCAGTAAATTGAATTACATACATCATTTTTCGAGCAACAGCAATATCCTTTCTCCTTCCGCATATTTGCTCTCTGTTACTTTGTTTTTATGCCTCATTGAAATACTACGAAGGAAGAGCGAGCCTATCAACAGGTTTGGCACTTTTTATTGCTTCTACTTGATTTATGTTCTGATTGAACATTCCCTGTGGTTACACTGGATTTCCCATTTGTCGATGCCCATGCTCTGGGCAACAATTTAACATGATTAACATTTCCATGTTTACATTTTACCTAAATAGCGTTAGCCCGCTTCTGTAGTTCGCGGGTAGCGTGTTTGCCTCAAATTTAGGAAGTCCTGAATTTGAATCTCTGTTACGCTTCTAAGTTTCTTTTTTCTTTGGGGAATTCCCCTTCTTCTGAAAAGGTGAAAGTTAGATAACTTGAAGTTCTATGGAACCTAGCGTCATTTGACGTTTGTTATGCTGTGGCGCTTAGTTAATGTTTATATTTTTAAAAATTTATTTTGGATTGTTCTGGAAAGAGTAATTTGTACAAGAAAATAGAAATGCAAAATAAGGTTGGTTATGAAACAAAGTAATACGAGATAAATGTTACATAATATTTTCCTTATTGGTAATTGCAAGAATGCGATTACATAATGTGACGACGTGGACCAGTAAAACTGAGGTAATTTGGTTGTTATCGTAACTTAAAGGGCAGAGAATCCAAAATTATCTGAGCTTAGCGTCTTTCTGCAAACGACTGTCTTAAGAGTAGGTAAGACATGATATTTGTATCGCTTCACGAGTTTGAAGAAAATGTTTTATGTGAATGCAATTGTGCTTTACTACAAGGGCTGTTCAATAAAGAATGAATATAATTTTTTACGGCCATAACTTTTCGCACTAAAATTCAAACTTATTATATTCTATTAGCTTAATGTGAAACAAACACGCCGGAGTAGTTTCATTGTTGGTACTCCTGGTTCCCGCCTGTGAGAACCAGACAAGTTCAGGCATGTTCAGAATCGCCTACCTCTGCAATGGAGGTAACACACGAGGAACAATATGCGCTTTTGAAATTCTGTTACCGTTTCAACAAATCATCAGTTGATGCATATACAATGTTACAGGAGGCCTATGGAGAGTCTGTTCTCCCATACAGCACAGAAGGTGGTTTAAAATATTTAAAGAGGGAAGACAGTCAATTTCAAAGGAAGGTGGACCTGGTGCTCCAGTTACTGCTCTTACGGAAGAAAACATCAACACTGCTGATGCCATTGTGAGAGAGGATCGACGAATTACCTTAAGAACACTTTCTGAAATATTGAGAATTTCATTGGGTGCCACCCACACGTTGGTGACAGAAGCATTACACATGAGAAGTGTCTGTGCGCGATGGGTTCCAGGACTGTTGATTCCCAAAGAATAGGACATCCGCATGCACGTTTGCATGCAGTTAAAGTTGATGTTAGAGGAAGATTCCAAGTTTCTTTCAAACGTAATCGCTGCTGATGAAACATGGCTACATCATTTTGTTCCTGAGAGCAAACAGCAAAGCTCAGTGTGCAAATCTCCATCACCAAACCCCAAAAAGCAAACGTGGTTGCTTCTGCTAGGAAAGTTATGGTCATCCC